>CM045735.1:8284660-8299660 GCA_024760905.1 Plotosus lineatus | reverse complement strand
GTGTGATCGGTAGGTACGGCCTCTCCAATCTGAATCCGAATGGTGTGTCGTTGTTGGACTTCTGTGCTCGTCATAGTTTGTCTATCACGAACACCATGTTCGAACATAAGGGTGTCCATAAGTGCACTTGGCACCAGGACACCCTAGGTGCAGTTCGATGATTGACTTTGTAGTCGTGTCATCGGACTTGCGACCATATGTTCTGGACACTTTCGGGTGAAGAGAGGAGCTGAGCTGTCTACCGATCACTACCTGGTGGTGAGTTGGCTTCGGTGGTGTGGGAGGTTGCCTTCCAGACCTGGCAGGCCCAAGCGTGTAATCAGGGTCTGCTGGGAGCGTTTGGCGGAGCCCCTGTCCGAGAGGCCTTTGCTCCCACCTCCGGCAGAGCTACAACCACGTTCCGGAGGAGGCGGGGACATGGAATCGAATGGGCCATGTTTCGTGCCTCCATTGCTGAGGCGGCAGCCCATAGCTGTGGCCGTAAGGTCGTCGGTGCTTGTCGTGGCGGTAATCCCGAACCGGTGGTGGACACCTGCGGTGAAGGGGGCCGTCCAGCTGAAGAAGGAGGCCTATCGGGTTTTATTAGCCTGTGGGACTCCTGAGGCAGCAAACGGGTACCGGCAGGCCAAACGTGCTGCAGCCGAGGCTGTCGCAGATGCAAAATCTCGGGCGTGGGAGGAGTTCGGTGAGGGCCTGGAGAGTGATTATCGGTTGGCCTCAAAAAGGTTCTGGGCCACCATCCGACGCCTCAGGAGGGGGAAGCAGTTCTTCACAAACACTGTTTACGGTGGAGGTGGGGAGCTGCTTACCTTGACTGGGGATGTTGAGAGGTGGAGGGAATACTTTGAGGACCTTCTCAATCCCACCAACACGACCTCCGTGGAAGAGGAAGACCCTGGGGGTTCGGGTGAGGGTCCGCCCATCACTGGAGTGGAGGTCACTGAGGTTGTCAAAAAGCTCCTCGGTGGTCGAGCTCCGGGGTTGGACGAGATCCGCCCGAATACCTCAGGACTCTGGATGTTGTAGGACTGTCTTGGTTGACACGTCTCTGCAACATCGGCGTGGTCATCGGGGCTGTACCTCTGGATTGGCAAACTGGGGTGGTGGTCCCAATTTTTAAGAAGGGGACCGGAGGGTGTGTTCCAATTATCGGGAATTACACTCCTCAGCCTACCTGGTAAAGTCTATGCAGGGTACTAGAGAGGAGGATCCGATCGATAGTCGAACCTCGGATTCAGGAGGAACAATGTGGTTTTCGTCCTGGCCGCAGCACTCTTGACCAACTCTATACGCTCCACAGGATTCTGGAGGGGGCATGGGAGTTTGCCCAATCTGTCCACATGTGCTTTGTGGATTTGGAGAAGGCTTTCGACCGTGTCCTCGAAAGATCTTGTGGGGCGTGCTCGAGTACGGCGTTCGGATCCGTTGCTACGAGCTATTCGGTCGCTGTATCACCGGAGCCAGAGTTTGGTCCGTATTGGTAACAGCAGCTCGGATTCGTTTCGGTGGGAGTTGGAGTCCGCCAAGGCTGTCCTTTGTCACCGATTCTGTTCATAATTTTTATGGACAGAATTTCTAAGCGCCAGTCGAGGCGATGAGGGGTTCTGGTTCGGTGGCCATCGGATATCATCTCTGCCTTTTGCGGATGATGTTGTCCTTTTGGCTTCATCAAGTCGGGCCCTCCAGCTCTCATTGGAGCGATTCGCAGCTGAGTGCGAAGCAGCCGGGATGAAGATCAGTACCTCCAAGTCCGAGGCCATGGTTCTCAGTCGGACAATGGTGGGATGCACCCTCTGGGTCGGGATAAGGTCCTGCCCCAAGTGGAGGAGTTTAAGTATCTTGGGGTCTTGTTTACGAGTGAGGGAAGGATGGAGCGAGAGATCGACAGACGGATCGCTGCAGCCTCTGCTGTTAAGCGGTGCCTGTACCGGTCCGTCGTGGTGAAAAAGGAGCTGAGCCGCAAGGCGAAGCTCTCAATTTACCAGTTGATCTACGTTCCAACCCTCACCTATGGTCACGAGCTTTGGGTAATGACCGAAAGAACAAGATCACGGATACAAGCGGCTGAAATGAGCTTTCTTCGCCGGGTGGTGGGGTTCTCCCTTAGAGATAGGGTGAGAAGCTCCGCCATCCGGGAGAGCTCGGAGTAGATCCGCTGCTCCTCCGCATTGAGAGGGGCCAGTTGAGGTGGCTCGGGCATCTGGTTAGAATGCCCCGGACGCCTCCCTGGTGTGGTGTTTCGGGCATGTCCAACGGGAAGAGACCCCGGGTCGACCTAGAACACGCTGGAAGGACTATGTCTCTCGGCTTGTCTGGGACCGCCTCGGTGTCCCCCCCGGGAGAGTTGGAGGAAGTGGCTCGGGAGAGGGATGTCTGGACCTCTTTGCTAAGGTTGCTGCCCCCGCGACCCGACCCCGGACTAAGCGGAAGAAGATGAGATGAGATGACATATTCAGTGCAACAATTAAACATTCAAAAGCAATGATGCGCACCTCACATAAAAATGTAAGTAGTTTTGATTGGAGGTTTTGGGTTGGATTTTGTTTTGTTTGGTTGGGGATTTTTGTTTTTTTTTATGCATAATTGGCCTTGTTTTGCGGCATTAACTTTTTCCCCCTATTCTTCCATAATTTCCTTAGTTTTTAATTCAATTAATATTTAAAAAAAAAAAAAAGCGATGCACTGAAGCCACATGAATTGAAGCGCAAAGGATCCCTGTATTTCCAAATGGCCATAATCTCAATCTAGCAAACCAGTCAGATTGCTCTATTCCTGAAAAGTGAAATCTATTCTGTGTATTGTACAACACGTTCAGGACGTCTGGAATGTATTTAAACACAAAGTTTATAGCAACCGTTTCCAAGAGACCAGAATACAAAAAAAAATTAAAAAAAAAAAAATGGCAGCATAAAGGACTTTGTTTCAAGAGTCAAATTTAAAAACATTAAACCAATGAGATCTCTGAGGACACAGCAGACACCCTGAAGCTGAAAACGAAAATCTTCAGAAACACGGAGGAGTGTTTGAACCTCAGACCGATGCCTGCGCCGGCAAAATCTACAAAGCAAAATAGCTGCACTGCATTAATATTTCATTATTAATTATCAAAAGAAGTTGTCGACTTTACTGGCTGTGACTGCTAATCAAACATACGGCGGCAAAACCTACTGGAGTGTTTAATCAGGAGAGCGAGGGAGTGTGGAGGCACGAGGTGGGGGGGCGATGAAGAATGGATGACAGGGCATAGATTGCTTCCTGCCTCTCACAGTGACATCACTTATCAGCAGCAGCCAATTAATCAATCAACGAGACGCTTCACTCGCAACAGTTTACATGCACATTTAACCCACTCACCCTCCCTAATTACCCAGCGCTGCGATCAGCACAATCGAGCTCCAACACGGCACCCGAGTTTCAAACACTGAAACACACACAGCTCTCCGGAACACTCACAAATGACAGTAAACACTGACTCTCAGTCATACGCTTTTATTCATTCGCTTTCCCACGCTCACTCACACACACACACACACACACACACACACGGTTGTAAGCCTGACTCTCCTGTTTTCTCAGTTCCACAATATAACACATTATACTCATTCTGTCTGGCTAGATAGGAGATAGAGGAGAGGAAGAGAGGAGGCGGTAATAATGGCGAGATACCTACGGAGAGAATGATGGAAGGATGAGATAATGAGTAAAGGAAAAGAGCAGATAAACTGACAAGGTGATGAAGTGAAAGAAAAGCAAAATGGAAACAAGAGCATGAGTCATGATGTAAGTGATATAGATGGGAGTACACACAACCATTACAGTGCTGCCGAATTCTCCATCCGGATTGGTCAGAAGATTTTGGTTACCTCTTAGTTGTTGCTGTAGTAACAGCGCATTCAGAGACCTGTATAATGGAAGATTCAGACAATCTGAGACTCATAATAAGTGTTTAAAAGAATAAGCAATTAAACAAAATAATGAGAATTGTCTTATTATATACAGCGTAGGTTTTTCAGAAGATATTTATTGTAGTCTCACACATCAGCACTTTGGAACCGAGGTTTTTTATTTTATTTATTTATTTTTTTCACGTGTACGAATACACATTGTGAAGTCGGCCCTCATTGGTTTCACTGTGCTGTGTGAACACACAGACACAGCACAGGATATGGGTGAATATTTGTCGACGATGGTGCTCTGCAACAGGATTCAAGAGTTTTATTGTCATTATGTTCACATATAACGAAATTTCGTTCGAGGTTCTCAGCATTTAAAGGTGCAAACGAGAAGAAACTGAAATTACCGCCGTCAAGAGCGGAATATAAACACAAGTAATTCTGTACACTGCACTTTAAAATAAAAATATAAAGTAGAAATGGAAACTCTACATAGGGCTGCACGGTGGCGGAGTGGTTAGCACATCCGTCCAACAAGCAAGGAGGGGTCCAGGGTTCGATTCCCAGCTCAGGCGTTTGTGTGTGGAGTTGGCATGTTCTCCCCGTGCTAGTGTGGGTTTCCTCCGGATACTCCAGTTTCCTCCCACAGTCCAAAAACATGCACAGTAGGTTAACTGGCTGTTCCAAATTACACATAAATGTTAATGTTTGTGTGAGTGTCGCCCTTGTGATGGCCTGGTGAGCTGTCCAGGGTGTACCCCGCCCATACTCATAGACAGCCAAGATGGGCACCAGCCTCCCATGTGACCCTAATTAAGATTAAGCAGTTCAGAAAATAAATGAATGGATGAACTATACCTATGAATGAGAACCAAACACTGAGATGCAATAAATAAATAAATAAATAAATACTAGCGCCAAGGTGGATAGGCTGGAATGTAAATGAGGTAAAGTGTGGCAGTGCAGTACAGTCGTAGGGTTTGTGGATTCAATATGCTTTAAACAAAAACTGATGCTTGTGTTAGAAAGTGTGTGTGTGTGTGTGTGTGTGTGTGTGTGTGTTTTTGGGATTGCGTGGGGGGGTGGTGGTGGTCGTCAAAGCAGTCGTCACCAACACCAATTCCTGAAGTTTTGATTAAAATCGAGATGAAAACAGGGTCAGTAGCCACTGCTCGAGAGAAACTAAGATGAATGATTTGCATTTATATGACTGATCAGAAGATAATTTCTAAAGAAATGACAACAAGGAAGCAACCTCTTGCAGAAGACTCCAACTACACTACAACCCCATCAAATGTGCCAGTGATGCTGCTGTAATTGGACTAATCAACAAGATGAAGACATGCTGAAATGAGGGCACGGACCTCACAAAGCAGTGGCTTAATGACCAGCTGGTCCTAAAATAAAAATACTGCAGACTTCAGGGAGATGCCTGGGTGCTAATCTCCATTAATGGGACCACGATGGAGACACAATTTGGTTCCCTGGGACGTGTTCTCTTAAAAAATGAGAAACAATGGCATGGCAATGAAACTGCATGTCAGCATCTTTACTTCCGAGTTGGATGTGTGAAAAGGCAATTAGAGCAAAAATTAAAAGGGAGGAAAAAAAAGTATTGTAACTATTTGAGATTTTAGTCGAGACCAGAACTACTGCTATGTTAAAATGGAGTCGTGTGCAGATAATTATGAAATATTATTTCTATGGTACGGGCAGTGGTGGCCCGGTGGTGAAGGTGCTGGATCACTGATCATAAGGTTGGGGGTTCAAGCCCCACTCTCCACGGGTTGTCACTGGCCCCCCAGTGCAGCTAACTGGGTTCTTAAAGGCTGGCCATGTCCCTCACCGTCTGTGGTGTGAGGTTCATGTAAAAGAACCATTTGCTGACTTTCGACAAGGATAGGCTACAAAGCCGCCAGTGTGTTTCCGCCCTACGATGGCCTCGCGAGCTGTCCAGGGTGTACTCTTCCCTCGCCCGGAGTCGGCTAGGATGGGTGCCAGCCTCCCCGCGACCCTAATTATTATTAAGCGTTTACAGAAAATGATGAAATGAACATTTCTATGGTGTTCAGAACGTGAGGGATCCAATCCCAGAGCGCTCAAACAATCACACAGTGTTGATATTGACATTTGGATTCCAATGTAGCTCCACTGAGCATTAACTGCAAGCCAAGTAAACCCACAATCCATCTCTCCAAGCTACCTGAAAAGTGCCTTGATTACAAACTACCTGAACAAGTCCTATAACAACCCCTGATTAACATGCCTCTCCAGAATCAACACTGAAGGCTTCTACTTTTCACGCCATTCCAACCATCATGCACGTGAAAATTCCAGAGCTATTTTAGACATTTTTAGAGTGTCTGCATCATCAGAACACAGTCGACCTAGAATTTAAAGCAGGCTATGCCCTGAAACATCTCAAAACCTACCAAGTTATATACGTCCGTCCACCCCCCCCCCCCAAACACGACACACACACAAACACACACCTCAATGTTTTCAGCGTTTCATACAATCCCACCTTACTGTGATGAAGCTACTCCAGTTACTGTCGTGAAAATTGCTTTCGTGGCCTTTTAACTGAATTACACACTGCAGGACTTTAAACATATTGTCATACTCTATGAAAATACTTGGTGCAGACGATGGGAATGTCTCTCATGAGTAATTTCACACGAGCGACTGATCTGCATATGTGACAGTTCCTAATGTGCAGACCTTGCATCGCATCTGAAAAGTCCTGCTTCTGGAATACAAAGCTGCTGATGGATTGTGTACAGCACGGTTGGATGCCAAGTGGCAAATTTCCCTGCAGTAGGGACAGCGCAGATAGCTACATTCGTTCAAATAAACTCCAGCCTCCTGACGATTCAGTTGCTCAGGCATCGTTTCCTGAAGCTACTAAAAAACAAAGACCGGGACCACAGGAAGGAATCTGCCGGCGAAAGACAAAATCGAATCGACAAAGCAGCGAACGCCTCTTCATGGCGACGAAGTGCTCTGATGCGATTTTCTCTGCTAGTGTCACACACCCACGATGTGCTGCTAAAAAGAAAAGCAGGTTGGGAGTGGAGGAGTTACTGGGTGGGATATTTCACTTCATAACTACACAGAAGGGAAAAAAAAAAAAAAAAAAGAGGAGCAGGGAGTGAGTGGTAAGAGGAGTATTTTTATTCCTAGAAAAGATAATCACATAATGGTTGAAGCGATAACTACATCAAAATAACATTTAACATAATAAAGTGCAAATATGTATGAGTAGGAAGTTCATCCCCAGAATTTTACACCATAAGCCCAGCATAAATTGTTTAATATACTCCGAAAACTACTCAGATATCCTCAGAACATCTCTACACCCTGACAAGGATCTATGAATATGTATGAACATTTAAACATCTCCCCGATCCACCCACTGCTCTCACAAAAAGTCTAGAGGCCATCTGAAAATAAATAAATAAATAGACGGGCAAGCCTGTATGTGAGAACCATCTGTCCACCAAAATCTGGCAATTGTTGATGTATCAGCACAGTTTAGAAAAAAAAGTCGAGGCATGAGGACACTGCTGCTGTAAAACTGCACTCGGTTATCCTTTATGCAGCCGAGACAAGTGTTCATTAATATTCTACTGCTTACTGCTAATCCTAATTAGGTGCCGTGGGCAGGCTGGTGCTCATCTCTGGGTAAGGATAGGGTTCACTCTGGACAGCTTACCAGGCCATAACAAGGCAACAGACAGGGGCGATTTGGAACAGCCTGTTAACCTACTGCATGTGTTTTTAGACTGTCGGAGGAAACTGGAGTATCCAGACGAAACCTACACAAGCACAAGGAGAACAGACAGACTCCACACGGAAACCACCCCAGCGTCACACTCAGGCCTTCTTGCTGTAAGGAAAACATGCTAACCATGCCACTGTTAATGCTAATTAAGGAAGAATAGAAAACATGCCGCCATTGGATAAGAATCCAGACCAAAACAAAAAACAAAAACAAACAAACAAAAAAAGGGATGAGAGATCTGACTTGAAGTAGCGTGAATAGATATATTTCTCTGAAGTGTAGCGCACAATGTGGAACTACAGAATAAAACCAAGAGAAATCTTATCGTGAACCGAAAAATAAGCAAAAATGATTTAAAAAATAATAATAATAAGCACAGCACCCCCTGCTGAGACTGTTCAAATACCACACATCCAAAAAAATATTTCTACATCACAACGTTAGGGGGCAGTGGTGACCTGGTGGTACAGGGTGCTGGATCGCTGATCCTAAGGTTGGGGGTTCGAGTCCTACTCTCCAAAAGGTTGTCCCTGCCCCCCCCCCCCCCTCCAGTGCAACTAATTGGGTTATCAAAGGCCGGCCATGTCTCTCACCGTCTATGGTGAGACGTTCATGTAAGAGAATCATTGCTGCCTTTCAACAAGAGTAGCTGCATAGCCGTCAGCGTGTTTCTGCCCCTTGCTAAAGGGTTGTGTCAGGAGGGGCAGCCGACGTAAAAACCGATACCAAATTAAACATGCAAATCAGATGATTCCCTGTGGTGACCTCTGAAAAAGGGAAAAAGCCAAAAGGCAAAGAAGAATGTTAGAGTCCATTCAAAAATTCCTGAAGCCAGAATGTAATCTGGATCAATTCCAGAATCAGATGGAGTCCTGCTTTTCTTAAAAAAACTCCTTTGGGGAATACGAATAAAAATAAACATTCCATAATCCTGTTAACATAAACACACGATCCGGAAGCAAGAGATAACCTGTTTAGAAGTTTATTAAAAGAAAAAAACCCTCGTGTCAGAGAAAGAATTACCCTCATTTGATGATTGGAAAAAAATTGTTTTTCAGATGATTGGAATTTTTTTTTTTTTTGTAAAATTAGCCATCATTTCTGTCCTGCAATGGCCTGACGAGCTATCCTGGGTGTATTCTTCCCTCGCCCACAGTTGGCTGGGATGGGCACCAGCCTCTCCGTGACCATAATTAGGATTCAGCAGTTACAGAAATTGAATGAAGGGAGGAATGAATGGTGTCTTAAAAAAAACGGACCAAGACTCATTTTCAACAGGATTGAGATCAGGACTTGAGAATAGTCCCCCCCCAAAAAAAACCCCACCCAAATGCGAGCTTGTTTCAGACATTCCACAACCAGGCTTTGATGTGTGTTCAGGGTCAATGCCCTGCTTGTCTAAGGTTCAGTCATGTCGTTGACAGTTTTCAGGTCAGAATTTGGAGGACGTCCTTTTAAAAATTCTCATCCACTTTGTTGACTGCACCAGCAATCCAACCTCTCCACATTACAGCTGGCAATAGTGAAGGGTGTGGTGTCTGGAATCTTTTGACCACAACAGTACAGTGGAACCTTGACTTACGAATTCAATCCGTTCTGAGGGCAAGCTCGTAAGTCAAAAAGTTCATTAGATAAAACAAAAATTCCCATAAGAAATTACAGAAAACCAATTAATCTCTTCCAACCACCTCTCAAAATCAAATAACCTGACGCAGACATGTATAAAAAAGCCGAAAGAAAAGAAAGAAAGAATATTAAAGATAAACATGTAAAAACAAATATTTCATAAAAATACTAATACTGTACATGCACACTAGCGTTAATAATAATTAATAATAAATAATAAAACATGAATAAACAATAAGTCAACTAACCATTCCGATCATCGACTGCCGCGAAGATGTCACATGGGCAGGCAGGATGTGGTGCGTAACCGAGGAGGAGGAGAATTTTGTGCATGTGCACACTACGAATGCCAGCGATGAAAGGCTTGTGGTGAACTCCCACAAGGCCAGTGCTTCTCAAATAGTGGGGGACGTGGTGTGATGCGGGGAGGGTGGGCATGTATGACCCTGGGGAACATGCTTTTTTGCCAGACTGTACGAGAATTAAGTGTAATTGCGCATCTTCTACAGTAGGTGGCAATGGCGCTCTATCGGCCCAGAAAAGCCATTTTCCCAGCAGAGCTCGTAAATCAAAATTTTGTTTGTTGGATGGGGCAGATTTTTGGAGGGATAGAAGCTCATATCATGGAAAATTTATTACAAAAGACAAGTCAAGGTACCACTGTATTTGAAAAGCTGATTTTATGAACTGTTTATTTTAATGAGTTCTAATCATCAACCAAAAAAAAAAAAAAAGTCCAACAGTCCAAAATAGCACTTAGCAACATAAATCCCATTATTTATTGCAAATGAGCAGGCCAGAAATTCTACAGGACTAGAAAAATGCCCTATCACACACACACACAAACACACACACACAAAGATAAGGTTAAGCACCATTGGTTGCTGTAATGTCACCATCAAGGAAAGGTCACAAGGTCACACAGCACATCCAAATGATGTCCGCGCATTCTGACCCCTTCAACTGCCCTTTTCTCACGTTCACCCCAACGCAGTCACTCTCTCCTCACCCCCCCACACACACACACACACACACACATTCCGAAGCAGGAGAGATTGTTCGTCATGTTCTGTTCATGAGCTTGCTCTGTAATGGTTGACCTTCTTAGACGACCTTTCCTCAGAGAGGTGGCGGATACAAAACACAGAAGGGGAAGCACTCAACGAGGAAAAAAGGAGAATAAATTAAAACAAACAGCTACAAGTGCATGTGGTTATGAAAATGGGATGACTCGAGTGTGCTTGGTTATTTGGATTGCACCACTTGGGCTGATGTGGATGCTGAAGAACAGGCGACATTAATGCAGGAGCAAGTGTGCTCCTCTCAGAATAAAGAGGCTAGGAAAAAAAATGTGGACACCATGAAAATACATATATGAGATTCAGGAGGAGAGGCGTATTGATGTAGGTCTGAAATTCGTCTCGTCATGTATTAATTATTTAATTATACTGACAGGCAATTCAGAGTTAATATTATTCCTAAAATGGTTTTCAATACTTAAAAGGGTAGTCTCGAATTTTTGGGTCCTCTTCGACCAGTGATGTATATTAAAAATGTAGCCCTTCTCTTTAAAAAAAAATTACAACCAAGCAGCCTGATATTCATCCACTCGTAACCAGTTAATTCTTTTTGTCAGAAATTGAAAATCCACCTGATTGAAGGGTAGAGCTCATTTCTGGGCCAGAAACAAACCATCAGAAAACCGTAATACCAAAACCAGTCAAGTCTACAGAATAGAAGATTCTCAGGTGCACTCACTATCCGAGTTACGACCTAGACCAGTTCCGACCAACCAGTCATAAGTCGGATTGGTTGCAAGTCGGATATTTAACACAATGAAACCGAAACCACCCCGCACTCGCTATGAATTAATTTGAAGCGTATTCTTCACCTGCACGTTCTTTCAACATGCAAAATAAATGTGTATCCTTACTCTGCACTGCTCGCAACATCACTTTCACATTTCTTTGTCTATTATCTTCCAAACACGTGTATAGCAACTTTCCATTTCTGCAATCGGTCCTTCAGGCTGTTTTGTGATGGTTGACTTAATTGTCCTTCAGAATTGTAGACACTGGAGTGGGAGAGATGGAGATTTCACTTTCACTTTTGTCTCCAACGACAGTGCCTTCCTTGCTTTCGTGGTAGAATCGCCATCTGATAAATCGGACTTCCTCTTGGGGGCCATGTTAACGATGTACAGTAAATGAATGTAAAATTGGACTGTAAAAGAGATGTTACTGCGACGGAATCTAGTCATTGAGTGTAGTGGTCGAATGCTGCGAGTGTGAGATGCTGAGCTGCCACAACTCTCTTATGCTCTGTGCTGTCAGACATATACAGGAAACTCATAACAGGTTATGTAACTCGGGTACATCGTAACTTGGATAGTGACGGTACAGTGGTACCTCACCATATGAAATTAATTCGTTCCAGAGCCTTTTTCTTCAACTGGATTTTTCATAAATTGAACCGCATTTTACATGTAAAACATGTGATTCGTTCCAAGGCCCCCAATACTACCCCCTAAACCATTTAAAATTATAAAAGCATACCTTTTAAGACCTCCTTCTGCTTCAATATCGTACCAATGGGAGATGGGTTTGGCCATATTCCTTTGCGATATCACTCAACCGCATGCCACGAGCCCGCTTCTTTTGACTCGCACCAGAAATCACATGCGCGCGTGTGTGTGTGTGTGTGTGTGTGTGTTGACCATGTCTTCTTAGCAGAGTTATAATCTTACAAATGTTTATGGGAGGTTAAAAGCCTGAGTCAAAAAATAAAGCAATGAGCACACCTGAGAAACACATGAAGCAACAGTAACTCTGTCCTTTACACGAAAAGCATTATGGGAGATGCAGCTCCATAATAGCCAATGGGAGGGAGCTGTGTCATCCCTCCTAGCCAATGGGAGGCCAGCGGGGTGGGATGTTGGGAGACAGCCAATGGAAGGGAGCAGCGTCATCCCTCGTAGCCAATGGGAGGCCAGCGGGGCAGGATGTTGGAAGATAGCGAATGGGACAGCAGCTCGTGCATTGTTTGAATGGCGCGTTTGGCAAGAACTTGTTTTGTGTACAGAGACAAAAAAATTTGGAAAATGTTTTTCGCAACCTGGATTTTTCATTTGCAGGGACCATCATAATGTGAGGTACCACTGTATTTGGAAATTACACAATTTACATTTATGGCATTTGACATTTTTCTTTTGAACGTTAGTACTTTCTTAAATATTTTCCAAAACTTACAAACTGCACATTTAATGGAACATCCAGATAGTAAAGCTCACCTGTGTTGTATTTATTTCCCTTGGTGCAGGCAACTATGGCTCCCATGCTGGGTTGAGAGGTCATGCCAGCCATGGAGTCAACTGCAACGTCAACGATATCAGCTCCAGCTTCAGCACACGCCAACATGGCTGCCACACCGGCACCCGCCGTGTCATGAGTGTGCACATGAATGGGCATGTCAGGATAGCGATCCCTCAGCGCACCAATTAGCAAACGGCTAGCTTCCGGTTTCAGAAGCCCGGCCATGTCCTGGAGTGAACAAGAATGAAATAGAGCTCATCGAAGTGTGTCCGCTTCAGAAAGAGACAGACAGTAGCACAACAGGGTAATGAGTGTGGGTGGCAGCAAAGTGGGGGAAAAGCAGCACTGAGGACAGAGTGTGAAAGGAAATATCCGGGGGTGGGGGGGGGACAAGACCATCACATAGAAACCTGAAGCAATTCTACATCCTGTTTATATCTGAAGATCTTGTACCTTGATGCAAAGTATATGTGTTCCAGCTTTCACAAGCTCGTCAGCCAGCTTCAGGTAATAATCCAGAGAGTACTTCTGTCTCATGGGGTCAGACACGTCGCCTGTGTAAGAGATGGCCGCTTCCACCACACCCCCCGCTGCGCCAGCTGCCTCCATTCCTAGCACCATGTTGGGGAGGTAGTTCAGGGAGTCAAAGACACGGAAGATGTCCATGCCGTTTTCTTTGGCCACCTCGCAAAACCTGAAGAGAAGCCATCATACATTATGCACCATTCATAGTCATTACAGTGCTGCGTCGCCAAAGAATTGAGTTTTATAAATAATCTCAGTGTCACTGTTCCATTTCAACAATTTTAGGTTGCACTCACACCAAGTCTGGATCAGAGTGGAATTGATTTGGGTAGATGGTTTGGCCTTGTCCAAATTGTTAAAAAAACAACAAAAAACAAATATGAACACTCATCTATCGAAACAGTAGACGTTCTGTCTCCTGGCCACAGATTGCTGCAACATCATTGAGATTCAAACTTGTATCGAACCGTAGAAATAGATAAGAACTTTTTCTGATGCAGCATTTGAATGCCCCTGGATTGCCATTTTAGATGTATACTGAAACCAAGGTTGGGTAATGGGTGTATGATACTGACTTGTAGACTGCATTGTCTGGGTAGTTTGTGTATCCCACAGCATTGGCTCCTCTCAGAAGCATTTGGAAAGGCACGTTGGGGATCAGAGATCTTAGCTCCTGCAATCTCTTCCAAGGACACTCGCACAGGAAGCGCATCGCCACATCAAATGTTGCACCTAAAAAAAAAAAAAATTTAATTAAACGGTGTGTTCGCGCACACACACACACACACTACAAATGTCCAAAAATAACGGTTCTGTTTTCGAAACTTCCTTCAAGGAAGAAAAAAAAACCCCAGAGATCAAACCCGAACAGTTTTATTAATAATCTGAACAGTTTTATTAATAATCTGAACAAATGAACCCCCAGCACAACGATCAAACTTAAAATTGCATCAGAAGATAAAGCTTATTGTGAGAGTAAACCATAAAAAATTGACAATCATCAATTTCTTTATTCTCTTTGAGTCAGTGGTGATGTGATATCCCCTTAAGAAATGTAAATAATTAACTTGAGATTAAGAGCACTTCTTCATGCCCCACAGAGAAGCCACTTGTGTAGGAAATGCATTAATAATGTAGAGGTGTTCCCGTGCTCCACCAGTTCCCACTTTAGTTTGATTTCCGTGTTTCTCCACATCTCTAATAGTGACTACAATGTCCCCGGGCTCTAGTGCCTTCCCTGTGAACAGTAAAGCGCATCCGTTTTCATCATTGGAGCAGAGGGCTTCTTATTACGTTGAATACCATGTGTGTATGTATGTGTGTGTATATATATATATATATATATATATATATATACACACACACATATATAGCCCAGTCCACTGCTTCCACAGGTCCCCCAAGGTCTGGAATCGGCCCTTCTCCACAATCTTCCTCAGGGTCCGGTCACCTCTTCTGGTTGTGCAGCGTTTTCTTCCACACTTTTTCCTTCCCACAGACGTCCCACTGAGGTGCCTTGATACAGCACTCTGGGAACAGCCTATTCGCTCAGAGATTTCTTTCTGGGTCTTACCCTCTTGCTTGAGGGTGTCAATGATGGCCTTCTGGACAGCAGTCAGGTCGGCAGTCTTACCCATGATTGCGGTTTTGAGTAATGAACCAGGCTGGGAGTTTTTAAAAGCCTCAGGAATCTTTTGCAGGTGTTTAGAGTTAATTGGTTGATTCAGATGATTAGGTTAATAGCTCGTTTAGAGTACCTGAACATGATATGCTAATTTTTTGAGATAGGAATTTTGGGTTTTCATGAGCTGTATGCCAAAATCATCAGTATTAAAACAATAAAAGACCTGAAATATTTCAG
>CM045735.1:8274660-8279660 GCA_024760905.1 Plotosus lineatus | reverse complement strand
AGCACATGTCGATGCACCGCTTACCAAGAGACACTGCTGGGACGACGGGATCAATGGAGGAAGGCTTCGCTTTCACAGGGATGGGAGTCGTTGGGCCGTTCACCATGACATGCCCTGAAATTAGAAAAGCCACACATAGACACACACTTAGACAAGCACCGGACACGCGACGGCACTCAACACAAAGTTCAAAGCTGCAGTTAGTTCATCTAAAAGACGACCTACAAACAGCTTAATACAATGAGCTGACTGAGGCAGGCTTTCAAATACGATCTGAGAAACCCAAGCATCCGCATAAAGGTGAAAGTTAAGAAAAGCAAGCCTTCAGGGATGTGTACCCATTAACATAAGAGTGGATCGATCGTATGCAGAAAAAAGCTTTTGATCATACGCGCCTGCTTTCTCCAACTCGCATCGTCTGGTTAACGTAACCTACACTCGAACATCGCACTGAGACCGTTGGTTTAAACCCAGGTCTGTCAGGAACAATTTATTATGCTGGAACGGTCTTGGAAATTCGTCGTGTTCCATTCTTATTATCTTCTTGCTAAGAAACTGACAGCACACTACATTCACCTATTTGGAGCATATGATTGCAGTATACATTTTACTGCTCTTTTAGCCAAGATGCATTTAATCTCATTGAGAATTCACAGATATATACAGGGATCCCTCACTTTCCACAGTTAATGGGAGTCAATGGAATTTTGAGTTTAGACGTACCTACGTAGTACACCGACGTAATGACGCTGCGTCCATTGTTTACAAACGGCAGACTGAACGTGCCCCTCCTTCTTCCCAGTTCAGTTTATATATATATATCAGTAATATAGCATGTTACATTGTGTTAAGACGTCTCTGTGATCTTTGTGTTTACACTGTTTTGCGAACTTTTGTAACCCTAAGCAAATCTGGTTGGTCAGAAGCGTTAGCCTAGTAGCATGGGTGCAAGTCTCCGACACAGATGAATTAACTATCTGTTCGGATCCGTGCAATCTACCATGCATACTCATTTAAGCAAAGAGAGTTGTAAAATGAATGAAAACCCAAATCCAGGAAAGAGAACTCTCCGCTACATGATTCACAACAGTGCAGGGTGTGTTCTCAACGAGTTCAACGGCACCCTTGCACACTTGAAAGACCGGAAGTCTGTATAACCCACAGCAAGTACACTACTTTTGCAAGTACACTACTTTCGGTATTGAGCGCATCACATATTGTAAGCGTTGATTGGCTGTTTTAAGCTTCATGTAAAGTGACTCGGTATAAATAAGTAACTTATTTGAAATTAATGTTGATATTATTTGATATTATTTTTCAATGTTTATAATAATTTATTTAGGCATGTGCATAAGCTAATGGTATTTATGGATGTATAGTACAGTAGGAGTGTCACACGTCAATGTAACAACTTATGTTCACTTTCAACTTTCGTTCGGCCGTCCGGAACCAATTAAAAACGTAAGTTGGGGAGCGTCTGTAGTTTTGTTTTTGTATAATTGGCCTTGTTTTGCGGCAGTTTCCTGAACTTTTCCCCTATTTTTCCTTCATTTCTTTATTTTTTAAATTTTTCAATGAATATTTTTGAAAAACCCGCCGATCTTGGTCTCAATTAACAGCGGAGAGTGAGGGGTCCCTGTACACACACACACACACACACACACACACGCACAATACCCAGATAATGCAGGAGTCTCTGTGCTCGGTTCTGGACTGGTTTGAGGTTGAATAGGTCCTGGTTCTCATCAATGAACTGTGTGTCCACGGTGCCGTAAAGGAACTGGTCGTTACTCAATACATTCTGAAGGAAAGGGATATTCGTCTGCCAGGAAAGAAACATTAGAAACCAAAGTTGTGGTTAGAACGAGAAACTGCTGAGTGGTGCAGAAGCCGAGAGCTTGAGACACAACACACACACACACACACACACACACACACACACAGTGCAGAGACATAAGACACATCTCAGGTGTTAATGCTTTTACACGGGCAAACGAGGCCTTTCAGAGCACAAGTCTGAAATCAATACCATTAGCTCAACATTCAATACACCACCCATCACACAGACTTTTCAGCATACGTGTTTGCAAAAGAGAAAAATGGAGTGGAATGTATCGCAATCTATACAGTGAACATAAGCAAAGCAATAACACTGCTGTCAACAAAAATGGAGGCTTTTAACAGCAAAACGTTTCTCATTGTAGACATTAACGGGTGAAAAATACGATTAAATCGAGAGGTTATCACAATTGACTTCCTCTACAGGCTAATAACTCATGAAAATGGGTCAAGGTTTCGTAACAGACATCCAGTTCGCATATTAAAACAGGTGCTCAGCGCTATACAAGTTCACCAGTTAGCATCGAGAACCTTGATGAGACCGAACAGGCACATCTCCCTTTGGCATGAACCACATTTCAGCAAAATATCCAGTCCGACTCCACGTCTCAAACCTAACAAAACCGCTTTAACGAGCCAAAATTAAATGAGCATTGGAAACGGAAAACACATCTGCTTCTATTTTTCCAGCTTTCACGAGAGGCAACAAGGTCACCATGGTACATTTGGATTTCCGATCTGCACTTAATACACACGCCACAAACTTGCTTTCACTTTTCCAGGCTTTGCAATCAGTTTTATTAGAGAAACAGCTCTGTGCATCATGGACACACTGTTTGCCCACACACTTTTCATTGTGCATTGATACTCGTGTTTTAATTTACATTATACCATATAAAATAGGATATGTCGGTTGTGGTGATCGTCCAGTAAGGGGCTCTCCCCAATCAAGCTCTATATTAAAGCTTGCCGCAGTTTCCATTCATGACCACAAGGAGCAGCTTTCTTTCATTAATTTTCTGATCCACTGGCAGCCATCTCAGCGAACTCTGGGTGAAGTACACCTTGGACAGCTCGCCAGGCCTTCGCAGTGAAAGCACTCAACCACTCACACCTCGGGACGATCTGGAATAGCCAATTCGTCTACATGCGCATGTTTTTGGACTGTGGAAGAAAACCGGAGTACCTGGAGGAAACCCATGCAAGCACGGGGAGAACATGCAAATTCTGCAGACACGACCGAGCTGGGAATCAAACCAAGGCCTTCTTGCTAAGACGCTGATGTGCTAACCACTACGCCGCCGTGTCGCTCTGAGCGGCATTTATATTTATTTTTGATGTACTGTTTTAATCCCGAAAGAGAAATCAAGCTCCTGCACTTAACCAATCGGAAATGAGCACATGCACACGCAAACAGTAGTGAGCTATTCTACAGTGCAAGACCCAGAGTGCAGGGGGGGGGGGGTGTTTTGTCGGTGCGCTCCGCCACCACATATTTTTCCTGCAGGTTTGTGATTCACACCAGCAACCTTTTGGTCTCAAGCCCACATCTTGAACCATTCATGCACTGCTTCTCCCACCTCAATGATCAGTGAGCATACATTTGCTTGTATATAATGTTAATCTTGTTTTTCCATTCGTACTGTAATTAAATTTAAAGTAGACAGATTTTTGAAAGGACTGGCATTATACACATAGTATACAGGGATCCCTCACTTTCCACGGTTAATGGGGACCGAGCCCACCCCCGGCGAATGCAGCTTTCCGCAAAGTAGGACCGACTCCCCCTGACTGACGTATTCATGCATGTATGTGTGTATATAATATCAATAAATACATAGTCAATGCTATAAATGCTTATAATAGCAAACATTCAAAAACAAAGCATAAGATGGAAATAAAATATAAATACACACACACACACACACACACACATGTGGACCCTACATAAAGATGTAAGTAGTTTTGTTTGGGGGTTTTGGGTTGTTTTTTTGTTTGTTTTTCATAATTGGCTTTGTTTTTTGGCACTTTCCTAAACTTTTTTTTTCTTTAATTTCCTTATTTTTCCGATGAATACTTTTGAAAAACCCGTGAGGGCTCACTGTATACACACAATATATACACCTGCCTTTATGAACTGTGGGATTCTAGACAGTACAAGGTCTTGGTGACAGAGCTGGAGGTCACTGAACCCATGACACATTCCCCTACACTCTGGGAAGGATTATCTGTCTGCGCGTGTGTAATTCCTACATCCAAATGTTGATGAAAAAGAGAAGGTCTCGTGGGGGAGTAAATGACTCCCAGCAGTCTTTCCGATGCACAAGCTTAAATACAGATGAGCTGGGATGGGCAAAGACGTATCGAAAAGCATTTTAGAATAATATACCTGTAAGGAAGCATGAAATCCAATTATAAGCCTTCCACCTCTCCACTTTTTCACTGTATTAACACCAGAGCCCAGTTTTATCATTTACAGCTTAAATTACAGAATTAAACAAACCAACAGACCAGGCACTAAATGCAATAAGGTAAATAGAACGGTTCGAGCAAGAAGATATATTTTAACATGCACATTAAACCAGGTGCTCTGAGCCACGGCCTGTCAAGCAGTGATTCTCATTATTCACTGGAAAAATAAATCAATCTTTTAAAAAAAAAAAAAAAAAAAAAAAAAAGGAAAAAGAACCTGCAGTGTGTATTGTTGGACCCATCCATTGCTCTGGGGATGATCACCAAATACGCCCTCTATAGTCATACTCAATCACCTCCTGAGGTATGGCTCAAATAGATAATGCCTTGATTGAAAAGCTGAGGTTTTTATGGTATTTTTGTATACTTGGGGCAACTGGGAGCTTTCAATAGCCGTGTGCTCACACAACCACATCCCGCCATCACTCAATACTGACTATCTGTGGCAACAAGAACACACGTGATTGGGAAGCTGGAGTACACCACTGGGAAATGATTCTGCCCACCAGCCTGACAGTTTTCCCAATCAAACCGACCTTTAGCCTTTCTTGAACCGTCTTCAATTTTATCGGATTTTACGTGAGGAAAAGCTCCTAGCTGGAGTCTTCAGCATGATCCACCTCACTTCTTTTGCTTTCGTGCTTTTCCCTTTTTGTTCAGGGGTCGCCACAATGAATCATCTGATTCGC
>CM045735.1:8254660-8269660 GCA_024760905.1 Plotosus lineatus | reverse complement strand
GCTCGATTTCTTCAATAAAGTACATTTCAGTGATTTAAAATGCGCCCCGTGGTTTTTATACTGCCACACACAGCACACTTTCTGCATTCCATCACCCACTTAAGGTGAAAATGCTCGTGTCTGAAATTTTACGTTTGGAACTAAAACACAAAGCTGTTGAAAATCTGCTGCCTCACAGTTTGAATCCTGGGTGGTATTTACAAATTCTCCTCCTGCTCCGCGTGGTCCAGTTTCCTCCTACAGTCTGAAAACATGCATGGTACGTCAACTACTTCTGTCGGTTTGGTTTTATATTTGATTTGAGAACACAATGAATGCAGGACTTGTGTGGGATTGTTAAAATAATCTGTATTTATGATCTTTCAAATCAGCCTATCAGCTCACGTTCATTCAAAAGACATACAGTAGGCCCTTGACCATTCACGGTTCAAGCGCTCGCGCTCCCACATACTTGCGGATTGGCGACAAACCCGGAAGTAACTGGCATGTGATTCTAATATAGCCAATGGTTGAGAGCCTTTGTTTCTCCCTCCTGCTGATTGGTTGCAGATGATGTGTACACCTCTTTTTTTTCCTTCGCACACAAGTTATCGTGATTGCCTGAATTGCTAAGTACATTTTTTTCCGTGTGTTTTTAATGATTATTGAAGCCCTATGATGTCACTCAAACACTCTGCATCTTCTATAGCTTCTGGTAAGGAGCCTAAGAATTTTATTTATTCATAAATATTATCAAAGTACAAAATTTTAAAGTTCTTACTTCATTATTACTACATTTTACTGCATTATTATTATTATTATACTCGCGGACCCAGAAGTTACTGCCACATGATTCAAATTTAGCCAATGGCCGAGAGCTTTTGTTTCTCCCTCCTGCTGATTGGTTGCAGATGATGTGTATCCGTCGTCAACGTGATTGCTCGAATTGCGAATTCACTTTTTTTTTTTTAGTGTGTTTTTAATAGTTATTTAAACGCTATGATGTCTCTCAAACACTCTGCATCTTCTCTAGCTTCTGGTAAGGAGCCTAAGCGCTTTATTTATTCATAAATATTATCACCGTACAAAATTAAAAAGTTTTTACTTTATCATTACTGAATTTTACTGCATTATTACTGTATTAATTAGTAAGACTGGCGATAGAATTGGTTTATTTGGAATACCATATATATAGGGTTTTAAAACGGCGTCAATAACTCGTGAATTTTCTTGATCCGCGGGAAGGGCCGGAACCGAACCTTCGCGAAAAACGGAGGCCTACTGTATTTGCACCGCAAATATAGAACACTGACTACATAAGTCACTGTTTTTAAGAAGCAAAATATATCCCACTCCGCACGCGTCCTGTGACTGACAGGCTTATTGTAAATAAGTCGAAGTACAGAGGTGTCCGTTTCTCCTCCTTTAAACAAGACCACAATGACACCAGGACAACCACCAACAGCAGCTAATAATCCTAAATCAAACACAAAAAATTAAACAAAACTGGACCATGATGCTCCGTATTAATGCTCGAAAATAATTCAATATCCTGCCAAGGGTGGTCCACAGCAAGAGTTATCAGCCAATGGCACAGAGCAGTACAATTACTAGCACATCGGTGGTTTTATTTATTTATTTTTGAAAGAAATGCGCACTTGCCCTTAAGTGTTTGCCAAATCACCTCAGAATGGCTGCTGGATGTTGGGCAGCCCGTCTTATTTAGCTTGACTGATGATATTATGGTCTCCAGCTCGGCTCTCCTTCAGGAAATCAGAGTGCAGCGGTTCAGCATCAACTTAATTAGCTGAAGAAAGCTAAAGTAAAGGTTCAGGCATTACAGTCCTCACTGATAAAGTGCCATTATGGATTGCAGAAGGACCGTGGTGTGTGTGTGCACTTCATTTGTCGAACATCGAGTACCAAGCATCAGTTGGAGAGAAAGCAATAATACAAATTCAAGCAAACAAGGCAGATGTCAATTACATTTTTTTGGGGTGGGGGGTAATATAATTATTGTTAAAATAAAATCATGTCTGGCTGTTGGTAGCGTATCAAATCAAAGCGAACCAACATTCACTGGTGTCACTCTGCCCTGACTTGATCAACTGAAGCAACCCCAGATAGCACCATCACCTCAGGTTCGTATGATGGTCAACATGCATGATGAGTACAGTAGTACCTCAATTTACGAAATTAATCCATTCCGGAAGTGGTTTCGTAACCTGGAGTTTTCGTAAGTTGAACCGCATTTTACATGTAAAAGGTGTGATTCATTCCAAGGCCCCCGATACTACCCTCTAAAGCCTTTAAAAATTATAAAAGTATACCTTTTAAGGCCTCCTTCTGCTTCAATATCGTACCGATGGTAGACGGGTTTGGCCGTATTCCTTTTGTGATATCACTCAACCGTATGCCACGAGCCCGCTTCTTTTCACGCGCACCGGGAATCACACACGTGCTGCAACAATCACGCGCGCATGTGTTGACCATGTCTTCTTAGCAAAGTTATAATCTTACAAATGTTTATACAAGGTTAAAAGCTTGAGCCAAAAAAAGAAAGTTGCAATGAGCACACTCTAAAAACTCAAAACAGCAGCAACTCTGTCCTTTACACGAAAAGCATTATGGGAGATGCAGCTCCATAATTGCCAATACGAGGGAGCTGCGTCATCTCTCCTAGCCAATGAGGAGGCCAGTGGGGCGGGACGTTGGGAGACAATCAATGGGAGAGCAGCTCGTGCGAATTTTAGTGCATTTCTTAAGGAGAACTTGTTTCGTATACAGAGACAAACAATTTTGGAAAATGTTTTTTGTAACCTGGATTTTTCGTTTGCTGGGACTATCGTAAGGTGAGCTACCGACTGTACATCACTTTATGCTTTTCCTGTCCTACCCTGACATACCGATCTCTTGGGAATAAGGTACATCAAGACTGACCACATGACACCCCACCCCCACCCTCCCAATTGCTTCAGAGTCTGAGCTTTATGCCATTTCACAAACTGAAACCTTTGTCATTGGCCTCCTTAAGAATTAGCCTTCCTGAGGTCACTACTATTGAGTACCAATCCGGAGACTTCCCAAAACGGTGTGTGCAAATGCTCTTTCATTTAATATTTACAGTAGCCGTGATTTCGACTGACAATTATTATTATTGATGTTTAAGTAATCGTTGATCAAGGTCAGTCAAGATTTCTTCCAACCCCATTCTTTCGGTGAAGTTGATGTTTCAGCAGTATCTTTAGGTTTTAATAAATGCATTGGACAGTTCATGTCCCAATTCCAATCATTTACAATCTCTGTACATTTTTCCACGACCACAGGGCACCATGTCATTCCATCATAACACTAAGAAATTAGAAGCAACTCACTGCATCAACAGTAATTATACAATCAAAGTTGGCTCACAAGTATGAGCTTATCTGCATTTAAATCCAAATGGGAATATTATGGGGCTTGGCAGTACATGTTCAGACAGAGAGACAGGATAGTGCATGGTGCCCTACTGTGGGGAAAGAAAAACACACAAACAAACAAAACAAAAAAAAAGTCATATGAAACATACCGATAAGATTAGCTGCACAACTTGTGCTGTCAGCAGACGAAAAATCATTTAATGTGAAATCCACCTTTGATGCACTGATTATATAAAAAGAAAATATCACAACCTATCATGTATTGTAAAAATCTCACAGTGCTGTGTTCAATTTCAACAGATACTGCTATAATTACTGTTATTGATTGATAAACACGGAGTATACCAACACCTGCGCCGCGAGATATCCAAGACGACGCTGTACGCAGTACCTTTAAAGTGCGTTCATGCCAGCGTGATTTATGAGCTACAAGTTTTCAAACTGGGAATTAACTCTCTGATGCACATTAAATGAAAGTTATGGTGGGACAAAGACATTTTCCTCCCTGCTTAATTTGGTATGGATTTCCGTTCCCATCCAGCAGGAGCTTTCCGTCAGAGATGTATAGTATCTGCTATAAATTAAGGATGTTCCAAGTCTGCTGTACAGCTTGAGTCGGTTCCGAGGCACGATGAGGCTGAACAACCGGAAGGGATAACTGTCCGAGATAAGCCGCTTCGCATTCTGCCGCCGACAGTCGGACCTTGACATATAGCCATGCTTCGAGACTGACGTATCCCCATCATATAAAAACACAAAGGTCAACAAAAACACACAGAGACCAACAGCAGCTTTGGTCACTCCTTCATCTGAGCCTGCCATGCAGCATTGCCTACTTTATTGTGCATTGCCTCCCGTGTCGCTTTCTGAAGATGAAGTTGTCCAAAACAGATATTTATTACCGCCTTAAAATCTGTCCAGATGGGACTTTTTGTGAGCACACAAAAATTCCCAGGGCACGGTCCTCCAACTGGAAAAGGCTATAAACATAAAATTTGAGACCACAATAAATATTCCTTTCTTTCTTTAAGGAAGAAGAAGAGTCATGCTTTTGCAATATAGTAGGAAGTTTTGATCATATGTTCACACTAACAAGTGACAAATCACTCGCGGTGCTTGTAATTTGTCTCTTGTGGGTGGATAGCAACTGCTACTTCTGTGTCTGTCACCACAAACTGTCCAGATTCCACCTCCCCAATGAAGAACTAGTCAACAATATATATGTATATCCAAAGAGGAGATTTATGGATGTGGTGAAGAAGGACATGAAGGTAACTGGTGTAACAGAAGAAGATGCAGCGGCCAGGGTGAGATGGAGGCAGATGATTCACTGTGGCGACCCCTGAAGGGAACAGCCGAAAGGAGAAGACGAAGAACTCCTTTTTTTATTGCAACAATAAAAGGCATCCAAAAGTTACTTATATGTAAACTAGACAATCACAAATTTGTAATTATTAATTGACAGCTTCATTGCTAACTGGTATAGAAACGGGGGGAGGGGGGGGGTTGTAATTCTGACCCTGTTTTCATTATGAACCGTGATCCAGAACTGCAGCGTCTGGAAAAACTTGTACTGGATCTCATGGATCTGTCCGTGGCCATCGAAATATTTGGTATAAATCAAGACAAAAGTGAAAATAATCTGATTGGGCAGTGGTGTCCTGGTGGCAAAGGGCGCTGGATCACTGATCATAAGGTTGGGGGTTCAAGCCCCACACTCTACAGGTTGTCACCGTCCCCCCGAGTGCAGCTAACTGGGTTATCAAAGACCGGTCATGTCTCTCACTGTCTATGGTGTGAGCTTCATGTAAAAGAACCGTTGCTGACATACAGAGAAGCTGCATAGCTGTCAGCGTGTTTCCACCATGCGATGGCCTGGCGAGCTGTCCAGGGTATACTCTGCCCTCGCCCCAAGTCGGCTGGGATGGGCGTCAGCCTCCCTGTGACCCTAATTAAGATGAAGCGGTTACAGAAAATGAACAAAGAATGAAGAAAGAATGACCCTGCTGTCATCATACATGTCATGTAAAAAAAAATTGGCGGCTCCTAATGCGAATATTACGGCAGCGACACGATAAGCCGTCCATGAAATGTGTAGAGGAATAAAAAGTTCTGAGATATTTAAACAGCTTGTGGAATCATTTTTAAAAATGGTAGTTAACGACTAAACAGGAAGTCGTCCAACAGCATGTCCACCCCCGATACAAGTCGAGCCTCGTCACGCCCCGCTTGGGTCTTGCAATGGGAAAAAAAAAAAAAAAAAAAAAAAATCCAGCCTTCTGAATTCTGCAAGTTTTGCAAGTTCCTGATGGATCAGCCAGTTCACATACATCCACAACCCTGAAGAGCCACAATCTTATTCGTGGTTGGATAACTCGCCAAACACAAATCCATCCTGTATCCTTGAGTCTAATGGAGGTTCCTTCACTGTGCACTACTTGTCTCGGTTTAACTTTTCCTTTCATTCTCCCCTCTGATTCTCTCCTCGCATCACAAGCAAAAAGGCTGCTCCAGGCTTTTGCATTTCCCCCTCCCTCTCTCGCATTTCCCTCCCTCGCTCTCCCCTTTCTCTCCTCCCTCACGCTCTGTCCTCGCTGTAGCGGGCATGTTGCAGTCTCACTCCCGCACACAGACTGACACCAACACGCTCCCTGCAGCAAAAGAAACAAACCGGAGCCACCCAGATCCACGAGGAGAAGACAAAAAAAAAACAACAACAACAGGGGGGGGGGAAAAAAAAAAAAAAAAAAACCGAGGGCTGAGTGAGACCAACAAACACGCAGCAACCGGCGGCATCCCACAAGCTCTTTAAAAATATCACCCAGTCACTGAGCTCGTCTGGACGCGTGCGGGATCGAGGCGAAAGAGAAGCAGGAAGAGGAACACGGATGCCAAGGCGCTCCACAAAGGAATGTAGAAGAGAAGGTGGAGAGCTGACAGAGGGTTAATGCTCTAGTTCTATCAAGAGCAGATCTCTCTTGGGAGAACATTCAAAAAAAAAAAAAAAAAAGGCACAATAAAAAGGTGAGCTCAGATTTCTCTTCATGCATTCAGCATCAAAAATAATTACATGGAAAGAGTGAGCTTTAAAAATAGCTGTAGATGGACTTATGTGAAAATCATGCAAAGCAAACAAGTTACATAGATGTGGGTGAAGTCAGGTTGAAATGCATGTGGATGGACGGACACACACACACACACACACACACACACACACACACACACACACATATCACAGCCTACAGGGACGATGTGAAATCCTGTCTAATTGGATTACTTGCTTTAATGCATCGGTTTTCATTAATTAATTTTCGACCTCTAAAGCTAATCATGCTGAATGGAAACAAGTCCTCTGTTGAATATTTTAAATTCCTGGTTAACCTGAATAATTAATCAAGTTCTTAAGCATGTGTGCAAAAAGGAAAAGCTGAGATTCTAAGTAACACCAGCAGGAAAGACAGAAGAAAAAAAAAAAAAAAAAACCCTCAATCACTGTACTCATGTTTATTATGTTGGATTCCCCCCCTCCCTTTTCTTTTCTTTCTTTTTAATATTTTCCTATACGTCTTTGCCAGCTCTTCTCCAGCAACCAGCACAATTGGAGGAACTGCAGCCTTTCTGTAGCTGGGAAGAGCTCTCGCTACAAAATGCTCCGAAATTGTGTAGCCGCGTGCCGTCATCTGGGACAGGTGGAGAAAATATTACCTTGAAATATTTGGTGTGGAGAGAAACAACAACAACAACTCCAAAATGACAAGAAACCAGGGATGATGTGAACCAATAAGCTGTGCCTTCACATACAACCTGTATGGAAACACCATGGATCCCTATGGAGAAGTGGACATATTGGTGTAAAAAAAAAAAAAAAAAAAAAAAAAAAGTGATGGTCACCAGTTAATTGGTTAAGCCTTCATCTCGAATGAAGCAACATGGATGTGATAAAATTGAAACAATAAAAAGAAAGAAAGGAGAAAAAAATAATGTTCTCCAAATTTTGGCCGACATCATTCTGTCCCTTGGATTTGCCTCGTAGAGATTTGCCAGAGATTCTGTGGAAAGGAATGGAAAGGATGAAGGATTATTTTAAGTCTTGATACAGCACAGACTTTTCAGGTAAGAACCACCTTTCCTCTCACACCCCTCACACCCACCCACCCCTCACCCAGCCACCACCACCCCCCCCTCCTTCACACGGTAAAATTCCTTGACACTACCCAGAGATTCTTTCTTCAGGATGGAAAACCTAATGCTCCAGTAGATTATCCTGTCACAAGCCATAAATCCCTCAGCCCCTTATTCCCCCCCTATTCAAAAACACCAGGCTTTATTTATTTTAGGGATATGACACCTTTCCTTCACACCTGTCTCAAAGCTGCAATCCAACACCTGAATAATGTATTTCAAGATTTAGATGTAAACTCAGCTCACCGATTATATACATTGAGCATATTGATGCCACCCTCGCATTCCCATTTTCTCTCCAACCCCTCCCCAAAAAACCCACTCTCCGAGACACTGTTCATGACAGTGGAACCATTATGTAAGACTCCCAGAGAAATCATATGCAGAAAAACAAATACACAGACTTGTCAAATACTGACAGCGAAACCCAAAACAGCAGATTTAAATCTACTCGAGCATCCGAGCTCTCGGTGTATTAAAAACCGCAGAGCTTTGATCACACTCGTAAAAAGCAATCGGGCTTCATTACACACCGACAGGGTTATAATGCACATCGTGACACAGCACACTAAACCCTGCATGCATACATGCAGGCAGTCATGGATCAGAGCAATGGAGCAATCAGAGCACTGGAGGAAAGCAGCAGGCAATAGAGTGAAGAACAAACAAAAGGATACAGAGCTAAAGTAAACCGACTTTGCCCGTCTACACAGACATCAATAATCATCCAATCTCACAGCCGGGCCATAAAGGAGCCCATTCATCACAAACTTATGGGAGATCACACAAGCCGTCGTCTCAGGCAAATCACAAGAGGACCATTTCTCATTCGCACGACGTACACGAGTAAATTTATCGCCGCAACTGTGTAAAATTATGGAGTGAATGTATTTGGGGATTTGGAATCCTGTGTAATAACATCCTTTAATCAGATCTTCAAACCACTCGGTGACTTTACCAACAGAATCCGAATCAGTGCATCATCAACCTACCATTAACACCAAGATTACGCAAAGATTGGTCAAAAATTAGGGAAATATGCTTATTTAAAGCTGCCGTCGTCAATTCTGAATGAAAGATTGTTTATATCAGGACAAAAAACAAACAAACAAACAAAAAAAAACCCCACACACCTCACTTGAGTGCTCCCTCAGAAGCCCCGCCCACAAATTTACACAAACGGACTGCAAAGTCAAAAACATTGACACCCTGAGAATTGATTCTCAAACATCACAAAATTATAACTGGTTACTTACCTTATATTTCACTTTATCAATTCAACGTTTATTCCTTCAGTACTTTTACATAAGGAATTTAGAAGATGGAGATTGTCCCATGAAACCAGCAAAGCACGACAAACCACAACATAAACGATATACAATTTAATAATATGAACAAAATACGACAAAATAATAACTTGCATCTTAAAGCTAAACAACATACAAATTAAACAAAAAGTCCCAAAGTCATCAAGCACCTGCAGCACGGTAAATCGAGACACGGCTCGCGCTGGTGGGGAAAGGCTCGGAATTCCGCGTGTTGAAAGAAACAAATGATTAACATCCTCGCGTGGGCTGTGGGTGAACGTGGATGATGGACTTTGATGAAGTCCCGAACGACGAAACTTGGTTGACACGCGTTCCATTATCCACCTTGGATGAGTTGATCCGCCGCGATGAGTTTCCTTTAAACCATCCGTGCGCCAAAGAGACCCGACGAGACTCCTTAGGTGATCTGTGTCAGCTGAAGAGACCCAAAAAGACTGGAGCCAGTCGGCAACAGGTCCTTAGTATAGATTCCAGAAAGTACCAGAAAGTTCCATTCTGGAATATTCCACATCACCTGACCCGCTACCAGGGCGCATGCGCGACTAGGTCTATGCTGGACGTTTCCCTAATGCAGGGATGTCAAACTCGTGCCAGAAAGGGCCATGTGGCTGCAGGTTTTTGTTTCAACCAAGCAGCAGCACACCTGACTTTGCTCATTTAATCAACCGAGTTGAGTGTTCAGGCAGTTGATTGGTCAGTCTCTGTACAGAGCACACAGATTGACCAATCAGCGGCCTGAAGACTCAGATGAGTTGATTAAATGAGCAAAGTCAGGTGTGCTGCTGCTTGGTTGAAACAAAAACCCCCTGGCCTACTGGAAAGTTCCAGACCCAATTAGACCGTGCAGGCAAAAAAAAAAAAAAATTAAAAAAAAAAAAAAAAAAAAAATCAGTGACCCAAAAAACAGCTGAGTAATGCCATGGGTCTCTCTTTACCACATGCTAGTCAACATTTATACAAATATTTACATGCCAATAACAGTACATTTAAATTAAAACAACATTACCTGTGCTTTCACTTCTGCATTATTTCACTGTATGTTTTCCAACCCTGTGACTACAGAATCAAACAGCTGTCCAACAGATTCCTTCCTGTTGCAGATACCCGTCGCTGAGCTTTGTTGTAGTTACACTCTGAACTCGTACATCGTGAAAATCAACCAAATTTTATTATACTGGCACATCATTTCAAGTCACACTGATACCTATTGGGCTCCAAGACAAAATTAAGAGACTCCAAGACATTAATGGTGTAGTCAGATCGCTCAATCCGTACCGCGTCAGAAAAAGTTCGACCTCAACGTACATTTCATTTGTCGAGCGTCAATACTGTACATCGTTCCTTGGCATGGTTCAGCATGCCATGCTGTAACCTGATTGGAGACATGTTCTCAGGCAGTGTTTACTTGGACTCGATTCATAATGCCAGTGCACCATGGCCTGGGCCACTTGAAGGTGAGTTCGGGGATGATAGACATGTGGGATAATTGCTAATTGTGCCCAAGAACAGAACTTCAATATCAATGTTTACTTTGCAGTTCATTTGAAAATATTTCGCCTGATAACCAATTTCATTAAGATATTTATCAGTGTATGTATTGTGATCATCACGGTCGACTGAAAATCACCGAAGCATAACTGAGAAATCTGCACTACAACAACGGCCAAAAAAAAAAAAAAAAAAAAAAAAAAAAAGCAATTTGACAATATATAATGCATAAGTATACTCTAGCCTGGAACACAAAACACAAAGTAGCCACAGGCTAACAAGGAAAGTGTGAGCGGGGAAAATCATATTGCAGAAAAGACAAGGCTACTGTGCCTCCCGTCAATAAGCCCAACAAATGATTAACAGACGTAAGGAAACGCGAGTAATTAATGAACCACTACACATTTGTGATTGTAATCTCTACCTGCAAGAACAGGCAACACATTTCTAATTAGCAGACAGCTGCATTTTTTCACGGAACACCGTAATGGAAGATCAATACGACAGAATATCGCCGGAAATAATTCAGGTGGTTCAGGCACGGCTAAAAGTATCCAGCGAGCATTGTGTTTTAAACGGTAAATATTTTATTGTTGGGAAAACTGCGCTGCAAGTGATTTGTAGAGATACATCAACTAACACTGGCTTGTCTGCCTTGCACAGGTCTGTGGATAAATAAATCTACAATGCCAAGTCTAGGATTTCTGGACATATCCAGAATAAAGGATCTACCACTAGAACACCCGTCTATGAGAAAATACACTGGACCTAAAAGAGCAGGATCCCGTCTCAGAAACCCTGCGTCCTTCCTCTGGTTTGGCCTAGTAAATTACATCTTTTTGGGCTGCTATCCAGGTGTGTTTGCTGGAGAGACATGGGGCATGGTCTCCATCTGCCCCTTCCACTGTGTGTGTCGGAACCTGTCGGAGTCTCTGAGCACTCTCTGCGTGAATAAAGGTCTGCTCTTTGTCCCACCGAACATTGACCGGCGTACTGTGGAACTCCGTCTCGCAGACAACTACATCCTGGAGGTGGGTGGCCCCGACTTTGCCAACATGACGGGATTAGTGGATCTGACTTTGTCTCGTAATACTATCCACAACCTGCGTCCTCTGGCTTTTGGAGATTTAGAAAGCCTGCGGTCGCTCCACCTGGACACTAACCGGTTGACTGTGGTGGGACCTCAGGATCTAATGGGTCTTCTCAACCTACAGCATCTCTTCATAAACAACAACCAGCTTACAGATGTCGCAGCCGACGCCTTTGACGATTTCCTGCTAACCCTGGAAGACCTGGACATGTCCTACAACAATCTACGCAGGGTTCCCTGGGAAGCCATTCAGAACATGGCCAGTCTGAACACGCTCAACTTGGACCACAATCTCATAGACCAGATTGCTGAAGGTTCTTTCAGTGAGCTCTACAAGCTCTCCCGTTTGGATATGACCTCAAACAGGCTGCAGACACTTCCCCCCGATCCCTTGTTTTCTCGCTCACAAATTGGTGTCGTCAGCCCCACACCCTACAATGCCATCATCAGCCTGAATTTCGGTGGAAACCCTCTGCATTGTAACTGCGAGCTGCTGTGGCTGCGGAGGCTGATCCGTGAGGATGATATGGAAACCTGTGCCACACCTGCTCACCTTGCCGGGCGTTACTTCTGGTCCATTCCGGAGGAAGAGTTCATATGTGAGCCTCCACTAATCACCCGCAACACCAACAAGCTATGGGTTCTAGAGGGGCAGAGGGCCATGCTTAAATGCCGTGCTATTGGAGACCCTGAGCCCATCATACACTGGGTGTCGCCAGATGACAAAATTGTGGCCAACTCCAGCCGCATACACTCGTATTACAACGGAACCCTGGATTTTCTGGTAACCCGTGCCAGAGACGATGGAGTTTACACCTGCATTGCCATCAATGCAGCCGGGGAATCCACAGCCCAGGTGGAGCTGAAAATCATCCCACTGCCTCACCGAGGAAACGGAACAGTCTCACTTGTTAACCCCAGAGACCCTAGTGCCTCTGATATGAGTCGTGGCAGAGGAGGAGCTGTAGGCGGGATGGTAACCATGAAAAACGTGACAGGAAATGAAGGGGAGGATGTAACAAGTAGCAGTAACACCGGAACTGAGCGATTGGTTGGAGTTCGGGAAGTGACATCCAACTCCGCTCAGGTGCACTGGATTATGGAAAGAACTTCAACACCTTTCTTGGTGTGGATGTACCAGATTCAGTACAATAGCACAGCTGACGATGCCCTGGTGTACAGGTATGTACACGTTCTTGGCTAATTTCATAGCTGGAGCAAACTGCATCTGCCTTACCATAATATTTTGATATATACAGATTAATGGAACCTCATCTATATATATATAATTGTGACGTAGACTATAGATGAGGCTCCATTAATCTGTATATATCAAAATATTATGGTAAGGCAGATGCAGTTTGCTCCAGCTATGAAATATTATATATATATATAAAATCAGAGAAGTGGTGGCCGTTTGATTTCAGAGACGCAAGAGAATAGAAACTAAAGGTGGGAAAATAGAGTAAAGAGAAGGCCTGCTGACTTCAGGGAAAAGGATGAACTCTTAAAAAGAACAAATTACAGGGTTTAGAATTGTGCCACAGCACATCAGGGTGACTGAAACGGATCTAAATGGAAGGAGAAAGGAAAGGAAGGGCAGGAAGACAAGGCAGGACACAACATGTAAACAGGGGTGTGGTAACCTTTTAAGCTCGAGCTTGTTCGCAGAGGTAGAGATTGTCTCAGTAATTCTACACAACAAGATACTTCCAAGGTTAGAAACCATCAGCTTTCTGCATCCTTACCAGAACCAAGACAAGCATCTCAATCTTCACCTCAATTCTCTTCACTTATTTAGATTCCAGCCATCCCGACTGCTGCTCGGAGGATCTCCGTTTTCAGCTCATCAAATTCGAAAATGACGGAAAGCCGCTCATAATAAACCAAAACGTATTTGAATCCCACGTAATCTGCAACAGCATACAGATCACCCCAACCTACATCACAATGGAGATGTATGAGAACACTCGAACAGCATAAATTACAAAAAGAATAGTTTAAATAGACTTGCTATTAGAAGGCACTATAACATAATAGCTGAAAATGGAGCTACTAGAATGCAATATGTGGTCGGTGTCCTACGATGGGAATCAATGCACAGTGAAAGGGAATGGAGCCAAGTCTGTATGAAGCAGACACAAATGAAGGAGGGGAGTGAATGCATCGAGGAAAGTGAGGAAGTGAGGTTAGATAAATCTCAGGTTATTCATTCGCCATCAAATGCTCAGTGATGAAAGGAGTGGGAAGACAGGACAATAGTACTCATTAGAGGTTCCTAATACTTATCGACATACAAATATTGTCACAGAGAGAGAGGTGGGGGGAGGGGGGGGTTCCACACAAACCTCATCTGTACAAACAGAAAACATCTATCGTATAATGAGCCTACCTGCATTTAATACTTAAAATGTGTCCCATAAATTCATTAATATGACAAAATGTACAATCACCCACCCACACACTGTACACGTCCGACTAACGCGGCATGAATGCAGAAAAGACATCTGAATAAAAATAAAGATTATGCGAAAAGCATCCGATCAGTTCTGCCTCATAAATTCATGGAATTATGTAACTCATTCCAAGCTGATAGACATTTCTGTAACAGAGGTGTCGCATAACATTCTCCTTCAAAAATATACAAACACCAGGAATATATATATATATATATATATATATATATATATATATATATATATATATATATATATAAATAAATAAATCACTTCACGTCAACGCGAGCATTCTTCTGGATCACCACTTTTATCCTAGGATGAAATATTTCTCTGCTGATGGGAGTGGACTACTACGGGGCCGTCAATGTCCGCATCTATACAGCACGAGGAAAACTGAAAGGTTTAATGAGAATGAATGATGTAATCATGTGCAATAGACTTGAGGTCACCTGATCTAAACTCAACTGAACATCTGTGGGACTTTGGAGTATTCCAGCGAATTCACACGAGAAACGTCGCTGAAAATTTGCAGAAAGAAATATGTATTTATCGCCACTCAAGTAGCGGGAGAACTTATGAGGAGACAAATAACACACCTCTATTGTTCGTTTTAAGAGTGATATTTGATGATAATTTGTTTACAAGCTACTAAATCCAACACAAATGACCACACCACCTTTGCTTAATCCAACTCGCCCATGTTTACCAATTCAATTCAATTTATTGTAAATCAAATGGCTACAGGTAAACCCCTCCCACAAATAGGAAAACTAGTGCAGCCTATTGCAGCCACCTGTTGCTCATTACTTTTGTCTATTGAATAAAAGGATAACTCAACTTGTTAAATCAGATCATGATCTTTTCATTTCGGCTGTTCCCTTCAGGGGTCGCCACAGCGAATTATCTGCCATCTCACCCAATCCTCTGCATCATCTTCTCTTACACCAACTACCTTCATGTCCTTCACCACATCCATAAATCTTCTCTTTGGGCCTGGTAGTTCCAACCTCAGCATCCTACTACCAATATATTCACGATCCCTCCTCTGTACATGT
>CM045735.1:8232160-8247160 GCA_024760905.1 Plotosus lineatus | reverse complement strand
GGTGATGTTCACATGTCTCTTACTACTTTTAATTTCCAGTGTGTTTTTTCCCCCAAAAAAACCCTTGAAAGATATGGACACCTGGTATAATGGAGATGTTTTTGAAGTGATGGCTAGATGTATCGTGTTATGAATGCTTGTGTCACCTCACAACGCATTGGTGCAAATTCTGTAACGGTGCTAAAATTCGCCAGCCAGGGAGGACAAATGTCAAAGTGAAGGAAGAAATGCCTCATTAAAACGCCACATAAAGCTGCTTCACTCATCACTCATAGCTTTATTGCCAAGTCTTTGTTATTTTCAGCCATAATTCTCCACCCCCCACCTCCACCCCCCATTGGGCAGATAAAGAATAGGATTTATGATAGAAGAGAGACAGACCTATGGTGGGACTGTGTGGAATGGAAGGAAAAGCTGAGGAAGCCTGAGATGGGCGGCATGAACAAGGGAAAGTGGGATAAAGGTGAGTTTGTGGAAGAGTAAGGGGATGATCTAGTGGAAGCCCACCTAACCAGGTTAGATGCTTCTTTCTCTTAAACTCTCGCAGCACACAATGAGGGCTGGAGTGTCTCTATGACGCGGACAGCACGAGGTCGGAATTTGGCTTGTGGGTTGTCCCTGATCACCATGAAATCAATTCTTAATCAAACCAAAAACTGGGAAATTTCAGTTGGTTGGAGGATAATTGACAGATTGTTTTCTTTTGTACGAGGCCTTCAAATTATTTTCTCCATTTTGTTACCTCTGTACCAAGCAGCTTCGAGGTATTTAACCACCACTGCTTCAATGTCTGCCAGATTGCCTGTCAACAAAAACCTGACCACACCCTTACAATCAGTATGGCCTGGTGGTAAAGGGCACTAGATCACTGATCCTAAGGTTGGGGGTTCAAGTCCCACTCTCCATAGGTTGTCACCATCCCCCCGAGTGCAGATAACTGGGTTATCAAAGGCCAGCTATGTCTTTCACTGTCTATGGTGAGAGGTTCATGTAAAAGAACCATTCCTGACTTTCAATAAGAGTAGCTGCATAGTCGTCAGTGTGTTTCTGCCCCTTGCTAAGGGTTGTGCCAGGAAGGGCATCTGGCGTAAAAACCTATGCCAAATCATCTTTTTTAGATGATTTCTGTGGGGACCCCTGAAGAGAACTGCCAAAAGGAAAAGAAGATCCTTACAAGGATTCTCATCAAACTCCGTGGGGATGCATTTCCTTTCCCACGTCCCAGAGATGATTTCTTATTGGAACGACTGGGTCAAGATCAGAAAATTTGGAAAATGGAATCCTCAGACCTTCAAAACAAGATCTGATAGACATGCTGCTTCTATGAAACCCTACATTGACTTTCAGGTCAGATAATGACTTTTGACCTTGAAGGAGCATAAAGACAAACCTGTAGGGAATTGAAATCATTACCCGTATACAAAGCCTATTGTCAAATTACCCGTGCAGATACCCTGCACTACGAGCATCACTCGGATTTCATTTTGGTTTACAGTATTTCGGACTTGTACTACCAAAAAGTATTTTATCCAATTACAAAGAGGTGACTCGGCAAACTGCAAAACAAGAATAAATCAGGTGATCTTTATTTCAAAAATCACATCCATGGCTAAGGGCTAAGGAGGCAAAACCACCTTATGTCTGGTTTAAAGGAATGGCTAACTATTAAAGGGGCAATTTCAGATCATGGCCAACTGTCGGAACACGGATGTAGAAGTTGGTTATGAGTACTTTTGTCCCAAGTTCACTACACAGCCCTGTAAACATCAGCTCCAAAAAAATTCAGCCTGCTTCAAATACCTCATCTGAAGCATGTTTACCTGCAATGCTTTTTGATTGGTAGCTGGTGAATGAATTAAAAAAAAAAAAAAAAGAAAAAAAAGATTCAAAAGATTAAAAAAAGATTCAAATGATTCAAAAGATTCAAATGATTCAAAAGATTCAAATGATTCAAAAGATTCAGCCTGCTTCAACTACCTCATCTAAAGCATGTTTACCTGCAATGCTTTTTGATTGGGAGCTGGTGAATGAATTAAAAAATAAAAAAATAAAAAAAAAAAAAAAGATTCAAAAGATGAAAAAAAGATTCAAATGATTCAAAAGATTCAGCCTGCTTCAACTGCCTCATCTGAAGCATTTTACCTGCACGCTTTTTGATTGGCAGCTGGTGAATGAATTAAAAAAAAAAAAAAAAGATTCAAAAGATTAAAAAAAAAAAAAAGATTCAAAAGATTCAGCCTGCTTCAACTACCTCATCTGAACCATGTTTACCTGCAACACTTTGTGATTGGTAGCTGGTGAATGATTTAAAAAAATAAAAAAAAAAAAGATTCAAAAGATTCAAAAGATTCAGCCTGCTTCAACTACCTCATCTAAAGCATTTTACCTGCATGCTTTTTGATTGGCAGCTGGTGAATGAATTAAAAAAAAAAAAAAAAAAAAAGATTCAAAAGATTGAAAAAAAAAAAAAAAAAAGATTCAAAAGATTCAGCCTGCTTCAACTACCTCATCTGAACCATGTTTACCTGCAACACTTTGTGATTGGGAGCTGGTGAATGAATTAAAAAAATAAAAAAAAGATTCAAAAGATTAAAAAAAAAAAGATTCAAATGATTCAAAAGATTCAGCCTGCTTCAACTACCTCATCTGAAGCATTTTACCTGCAACGCTTCTTGATTGGCAGCTGGTGAATGAATTAAAAAAAAAAAAAAAAGATTCAAAAGATTAAAAAGATTCAAATGATTCAAAAGATTCAGCCTGCTTCAACTACCTCATCTGAAGCATTTCACCTGCAACGCTTCTTGATTGGCAGCTGGTGAATGAATTAAAAAAAAAAAAAAAAGATTCAAAAGATTAAAAAAAAAAAAAAAAGATTCAAAAGATTCAGCCTGCTTCAACTACCTCATCTGAACCATGTTTACCTGCAACACTTTGTGATTGGTAGCTGGTGAATGAATTAAAAAAAAAAAAAAAAAAGATTCAAAAGATTAAAAAGATTCAAATGATTCAAAAGATTCAGCCTGCTTCAACTACCTCATCTGAAGCATTTTACCTGCAACGCTTCTTGATTGGCAGCTGGTGAATGAATTAAAAAAAAAAAAAAAAAGATTCAAAAGATTAAAAAGATTCAAATGATTCAAAAGATTCAGCCTGCTTCAACTACCTCATCTGAAGCATTTCACCTGCAATGCTTCTTGATTGGCAGCTGGTGAATGAATTAAAAAAAAAAAAAAAAGATTCAAAAGATTAAAAAAAAAAAAAAAAAAATCAAAAGATTCAGCCTGCTTCAACTACCTCATCTGAACCATGTTTACCTGCAACACTTTGTGATTGGTAGCTGGTGAATGAATTAAAAAAAAAAAAAAAAGATTCAAAAGATTAAAAAGATTCAAATGATTCAAAAGATTCAGCCTGCTTCAACTACCTCATCTGAAGCATTTTACCTGCAATGCTTCTTGATTGGTAGCTGGTGAATGAATTGAAAAAAAAAAAGATTCAGCCTGCTTCAACTACCTCATCTAAAGCATGTTTACCTGCAATGGCTTCTTGATTGGTAGCTGGTGAATGAATTAAAAGGGGGGGGTGGCTGGTGAGTGGGGACAGGCAGGTGGCCAATTTGCAGAGAAAAATTGAGAGTCATTTGTCAAAGTGCTTAATCCGACTACAGTCAGGAAGGCTGAAGCCTCTCCGCCAAAACTAGGTGCAGGCAGAGTACACCTTGTTCAGCTTGCCAAACCATCACAGACCACACACACACACACACACACTTCAGAACAGCCAATTATCTTAAATGTGTAGCTTTGTGTATTCTGGGAGGAAATCGAAGCAGAGAGGAAATCTGGAAACCTCACACAGAAATCCCATCGGTCAGAACCATATCGCGACATGCTAACCAGTACGACACAGTGCCAGCATGGAGAGCAAACGCAACAGCTAAATAGTAAACCTTCATAAAAATCAAAAGAGATGATATGGGACACTACAGCGAAGATATAGTGCCAATGATGCACAAATATACTCCACAGTCTTGTTATGCGAGAATGTAAATGTAGATTGGAAAGTAAAACCGGAGTCAGATCTGTAGCAAAAACTGCCCAAATCCCCAACTCGACCTTTAAGCCTCACTGGTCGACATTTGGGCAATGAGTGGATCGCGTATGCAGGACGACAAGCACAAGCTAATCAGACAGAGACAGTTTGTTCTCTCCCTCTCTCTCTCTCTCTCTCTCTCCATCTGGCTGTGAGAACTCTGCTGCAGCTGCACCCACTGTAGTACCAGCTCGTTCTCTTTTTTTCTGGCTATTGACAGGAATCTCGCGAGCTCTACAAGCACATCCACAGCAAAACAGTCTCAGCTTCAATATCTCCAACCGTGTTTACGGTCTAAAACTCCAGGCCCGCCCGACATACTGGCTCCCACACAAACCACGCAAGCTAGAATATATACATCCCACCAATGACATGCCTTGTTCATGTCATGACACCAGGTACAAAAGACTTGATTGTGCCTTTCAGATGTCAGCCTACATACATGCTCGAGGGAACAGCTCCACAAGCCACACCTCTGACAAAAGATAAAGATCTTGCGTGCTGATGTTTGGCACTCGGTAGACTTGAGCATAACAAGCTAATTAGGACACCTGGAGCACATTGTTCAGCTAAGATTTATGTATGGTCCAAAAATAAAAGGGTCATGGGGGGGGTCCCTAAAATAAGGTAAATGGGGTTCCTGTTCTGTCAAACAAATGTCTCGGCTCATTTAATTTCGTCTTCCCGTATCCGTTACAATAACTGAGGAGGAAAGGCTGGACAGATGTGTTTTGACATCTTTCTGGCAGAAGGGTCATGATGTATCCGTTGTGCCTCCAATTTAAACTGAGCGAGAAAAGAAAGGCCGGGCGGGGAGGTGTTCGGCAGAGGGATACAAGACAGTTTTCAGCAAATCACGTTCAGATCGCAAGCCTCACCCAGCCAAAGGAGAATTACCCAATAACCCTTGCTTGATTTTTTTTTTTTTTTTTTTTTTTTTTTTAAAGATATAAAAACCCCCTCCCCCCTCCCACTCCCCCAATATCATCTCTGACATCTCAGAATAATTTCAGGAAACAGAACCAGGACAATTGAGATGTCTATGTCAGAGAGACACAGAAGTCGTCTATGCGAAAGCTCAAATCACGGCAAGGGTAAAATCTTCCAGCTTACTGAAGATGCCAAAGAAAGGGTCAGGGGGCGGGAGAACAAAAATCTTCCCAGACCTAGTGCGAAATCACTACACACAAAGTTAAAGCGCTCACATACATTAGTTTGTGTTTGTTTGAGTACAGCAGCAGTGAAGCCCAAAAATCCGTGTCCGATGGTTCTCCAAGAAAGATATCGACCGGTTAACGCGTGCTTGTTTAATGAGGTCGGCCTGACTGAAGCGAGGCTCGGTTCCACTCATCCTCAGCAGGAAGCTTCTCACAGCCACAGGTATACCGCAGCAATACAAACGAGCACAACCTTGCGCCTTTGTGAAAATATGATATTTATGATTTAAAAAGTGAATGAGTGACACTTGAGGGCTGTAAAAGGAGCAGAAATGAGAAGGTGGCCTCGATACGACTGCTGAGGGACCAATTTCTTTTGTAGTTCAAAAAAAAAAAAAAAAAAAATCTCTCTCGGGCAATAAGAGGGCATATTTAAGTGTGCATCTCTATTGAATTTCACATTCACTTCACAGGGTGATTGGGTTATTTTTCCACCTCTGCGCTTTGCTTTTTTTTTTTTTTTTTTTTAACACTCACTTTCACACTCCATCTAGCTTTTTTTTTTTTTTTTTTTTTTTGGTCGATGATCTGTCTCAGCTGCTTCTCCACCAGAGTCTGATACATCTGCAGAGATTCTCCTCTCAAGTCCATCTCTTTTTCCATATCTACGGTTTCCATTTAAATTCAATATGGCCTCTGGGCACACAACATGGCACAGTTTCCCGACAGTGATGTGCAAAAGCCTGGTATCATGCAGTCACAGCTTTCGATTTCGGACTGATGGAAAGTCTGGAGAAAGGTAAAAGCTGACTGTGTTTACGTGTGTGTGTGTGTGGGGGGGGGGGGGGGGGGTTATGTGGCGGCGTATAGATACATAGAAGAAAGAGTTAGCAGAAACATGGGATGAATATTGCAGGACTTGGCGTCCCGGGTCTGGAATATCCCTTCAATCCGTGCAATGTGCAGCCAACATAGCTTGAGCCTTTGAAGCAGGCAAAACTTCACCAAAGATAAGAAAGAGAGGAAATATTCCAGATCTTAAAACATCTTATCACTTTTCATCAGGGCGCTGTGAAGAGTCAAAGCTTTTAGTCTCACTTTCTTTTTTTTTTTTTTTTTTAGGATGGGCTGCTTCTGGTATTTCAGAAGTGGCCTGCTGAAAATCCAAACCATAATACCGTCGACAGCGTCCTCTAGTCTCTGATGAGTCAGTCACACATTTTTGAAATCATTTAGTAGTGAAACTTCAAAGGCGATTGCAAAGTCTTTCAGGTACGGTGCATGGCTAGGTGTCGTAACACATGTGCCATCAAAGCAAGGAACACAAAACACGACGACATATCATCAGAAAATGGAGCTGCCATATTCTCAGCCCATTATCTGCCCTAGAAAGCCACCCGAATAAAGTGATGTGGTCCAATGTGGCCGCCTTCCTGTCAGAGGTCTGGCCTCAATACTGACATGTCTCACTTTCATTTTCAACTGGGGGGGTGGGTGAGACCCAAATAATTCTCTCTTTAAACACTGCAAAAGCAATTTTAAAAATATGAAAAATATGACAGTGAGGACTTACTACTCGATAATATTCTGTTTCCAGAGAATAGAAGCCCGAGAGTATGTAAGGGCAACTGCGAAAGAACATTCCAGCATTACACTTGAGGTCAGTGCTGTCAAAGATGGTGTATATCTTTATAATTATTAAAAAAATAAAAAATAAAAAAAATCGTGTACATACACACTGACGGATTCGAAACCAAAACTGCAGAGACTGTAAATGAGTAAAAAAACAAAGCACCTTCTGGGGGTCAACCAGCGTCATCACGCAAGTATTTGGCACTCGTTCTTCTGAATCATTGGGCACTGGGGAGCCCCCTTGAGAACTCTGAGGGTTCAGACTTTGTTTACCGACACCAATTAAAGATGATTTAAGAACCTCCCCCTCCCCCATTTTAGTTGTATTCAATTCCCACCCTTCGAGTAAGCATGCTCAGTGTTGTTTTATGAGATACAGTAATGGTATTTATGGATGTATAGTACAGTATGAGCGTCATACGTCACTGTAACAACTTACGTTCACTTTCAACTTACGTTCAACCGTCCATAACCAATTAAAAACGTAAGTAAAAACGTGTATATATATATATATATATATATATATATATATATATATATATATATACACACACACACACACACACACACACACACCTACCTTCAGTCAATGACGATTCATTCGTAATTCTCACTTCCTGTGCAAATGTCACTTGCAAGGTGACATGGTTCATATATGGGCCTCATACTTGATACGGATTCTGATCAGGCGTAGAATTTTCTACGGCTGCAGGACAATATTTTGTCCCACCTCCACACCCTCTGAATTCGCCACCCTGTTGCAAAAGCATTGGCCTTCCTGGCTGACCTCACTTTCCAGCAATGAGAACTCTCTACTTTGACAGCATTTTCCGTCAGCTAAACCAGTGTGACACGCTGATTACTGAATTGATCACTTATAATAATAACAACAACTGGTCCTCGTTTCCACTTAAACAAATGAGACGGATAGCGAGGGGAGTTAAATTCCTCTCTCTCCATGCTTCCTGTGAAACATCCTGTATATTCCCAGAATAGTAGAGCTATACAAAGGACTCCGGCCTGGTACTGGAACAGGTAACTGAATCTCCTGTGACTGCAATGGACCAAATAAATTGGCCTAAAATAAAAAAAAAAAAAAAAGAAAGAAATACAACGCAGAAATTCCTGCACTTCATGCACCCTGGAGCAGTGGTTGCTGTTTCTTATTTATTCTTTATTATATGTCATAAGGCTCTGGGGCTAATGAACTAAACGTTTTTGGTTCAAGCCCCAGTGCCATCAATGCTGCCTTAATCTTTAATAGTTCAGTTTTATAAATGAGAAAAATAAATGCAAGTAAATCTGGATCAGGTTGTCTGCCAAATACCATCAAGGTAAAATGTACATGGTTAGGGCCAGGCTTAAAAATATCTTTGTTGGTGGTAACACGGCCGGTTGGGCAGAAATTGTATATAAAACCTCCGCCTGAGCATTCACAGATGCAAAAAATAAAAATATACCAGCCGGTTGTGTTGCAAAAAAAACACATGTCTCCTACCATACACCGTACTAAAAAGTGACCAATGTGAAATCAGTATCAACCGCGCCATGTGATTGGTCAATTTCACCAGTTCGGTGAAACAGCGATTCTTATTGGACAGTACTGTCTTAACAACAATGGCGGAAAGCATGATGGAAGGGGACAATGATGAGGCCAAAAAAAAAAAAAAAAAAACCGGTTGTCTGTCACGATTAATGGTCCCAACGTGAAAATAATAAATAAATTTGTGTGTTTCAAATTGACCAACACATTTCTGCCATTTTTGAAGAAATACAAGTTAATTATAAACCGCCAGCAACAGCACGGAGCGTGACAAAGGTACAGTATTTGTTAAGTTGTTGACGGCAATATTAAAAGTTGAAGAAACCTTGATACTCTGTTGATTACAATAATAAAAGAATAAACTTTGATATTTAGTATGTTGATTTCGGTTAGGGTTTGATCCTAAGGTTGGGGGTTCGAGTCCCACTCCCCACCAGGTTGTCACTGCCCCCACCCCCAGTGCAGCTAACTGGGTAATCAAAGGCCAGCCAGGTCTCTCACTGTCTATGGTGAGAGGTGCATGGAAAAGAACCATTGCTGACTTTCGACACGAGTAGCTGCATAGCTGTCAGCGTGTTTCCACCCTGCGATGGCCTGGTGAGCTGTCCAGGGTATACTCTGCCCTCACCAGAAGTCGGCTGGGATGGGATCCAGCCTCCCCGTGACCCTAATTAAGATAAAGTGGTTCCAGAAAATGAACGATGAATGACCCTGTTGTCACATCATACATGTCATAAAAAAAAAAATTGGCGGCTCCTAACGCGCGTTTCTGTCCCTTGCTACAGTGTTGTGTCAGGAAGGGCATCCGACGTAAAAACCTATGCCAAATCAAACATGCAAATCATTCGCTGTGGCGACCCCGAAAAAAGGGAAAACGCCGAAAGGAAATCTCTTATTCAGTATGTTGATTTCAAATGTAAGATATTTATTTCATTCTACTGTGCTTACAACATCACATCCATAATATAGCATGATTTATGAAAAAAAATTTCCCTGGTGGCCTGCACAGGCAAAAAAATAAATAAATAAATAAAAAAATTCCCTCCCTCCCAGGTGAATCAGTTTTTATTATGTTATTGCGAACAAAGAATTTTTTAAGCCTGGCCAAGGCAGGGAAAGTACAAATGTGAAGAAATTGAATAAATAAGAAAATAAAAAAGAGCCCTGTGCTGCAGAGAGGAAGGACAAGCAAAGAAAGTACTTGTGATATTTACCATCTTCTATAGACCTCTGTTACACAGGTATGAGAGAACAAACCGACAAAACTAAACGCCTGACTCGACCCGACTCGACTGTGCAAGTGGTCTGAGGTCTCTTGCTTGATACTCCCTACTTTACTTCCCTCCCGCAATTAATTTGTATCTGCTGTCTGACACACAACGATGGAAGTACATTTCCAAGCACAATTTCAAAACAGCTGAGACACTTTATAAAATCTAATCTAAAAACAAAACAACTTGCAAATCTCAAACTCGTTTTTACACTGACAGCCTTTTGCAGGCGCCCTTATCCAGAGCACCTTACAGAACTGCTTTGAAGTCACTATCAGTGAAAGCATTCTGATACCGGTGTGCTGAAACATGTAGACCAGGTATTACCGTCAGTCAAAACTCAGTGGGGAAGGTGTTGTGTGAGGTACGTGTGTGTGTGTGTGTGTGTGTGTGTGTGTGTGTGTGTAAAATGTCGTGCTAATCCAAGTTCTGCTCAAAAAGATTTGAAGGCACCCTGGCATCATCTAGACAGCTAAACGGAGTTCATTACATCACTGTGATGCCAAAACATAGTGGCTTCGATGCATTTTTTAATTTGTCCCTTCGTAGAGAAGACCAGCCGAGCAGTGTTCGAGGATTGGAGAGATTGTGATGCAGTGTAGGGGGTGATGAGTTCTTTGTGGTAGGACGGCGCAGGTCCATTTTTAGCTTCGGCCATTGACAATGGAATTTCTGGAAGTGTTCCTGAGCCCGTGTATTGATTTCAGACAGAATCATGTCTGTTGACAAAGCAGTGCCCACTTGAGTGCACTAAGATCGTGGACATCAATACTGAGTTTTTCAACTTTGTCCCTCACAGAGATTTCACCTGATTCTCTGAACTCTATCAGGTACTGTCAATTATCAGAATCCAAACATTTGCAATTTGGTGGCAATCACGAAAAGACTAGACAGACTCGTGATGTACATCCTTCGCTGGCTTTTGACATATTGCATTGGAATTTTTATCCTCGAATGAATAATTTCTTCCAGCTGCCGTAATTACCACCATACCAAAGACACTACGATAACGACAGCAATGGAGCTCCGATTTACATTTCATGAAGTATTCGACTTTAAATTGGAGATATTTCTCCACTTTTGTGACCCATAAATTGCTGTTAGTGTTGAACAGCCATGTTGGATGATCGGAAAGTGACAAATTACAAGATTAGTATGCACTTTTTCATAAACACAGGGCTTTGGACCATGGGGTGTGAACTGGGTGCACATTAACAGGGCTGCCAAAAATTAGTACTTTGAGCTGAAACTTAGTATTCGTAATTGACAAAATTCGTACTCCAATTCGGATTCCGCAAAATTCCATATATAGACAGACAGGTCATCTTTGTCAAATTTTACTGCATTTTGGACTAATAATGAACCAAACATGATTTGAGAAAACCAGGTTTATTTGACATAATTCTACTGGTGTTATAATATACAATATAATATCTCAATTATAATTATATATTGCATATTTATTATTATATATTGCATGACTTGAATGATATTTGATATCAGCATTTACAAATAACAAGGAAAAGAATTCAGGACAAGAAAAAAAGTTTTAAAGTAAGCAAACCGGTCGCTAGCTGGCTACGTCCGCCTCCCTTTATACGCGTTTTAATATCAAAAACACCCGAATGCGTGATGCTAAAAAAAGCCGTGTATCTGTCATGCTTCGTAATAAACGGAAAAGTTGTGGAATATTCAGAAAAAAAAATATTGCTTTCTTTTCGTCGCCATTTTGGGTTTCCCACAACCGTTCGATGATCGGCTCTGGTTACCACAGAGTGTATGCAAGATAGCCGCTGATTCGGTGAAATCGACCACCTTGCTGCCGATTAACGAATCGCGTTGTAAAATACAACCGTAACATCTCGTGAGATTATCGCGAGACTTGGCTTTGCCAGGAAGGTAAACATGTAAAAACGGATCGAATGTGAGGCAATTCAGCAGAATTATTGATAAAATATCGTCAAATAAAATTGAAAAGAGCATATTTTCCTGAAAGTTTGAAATCCGTATTAATGTCTGAATGAATCGCATTGCCGTACGTGTGATTTTTCGTATAAAAACAGATAAATTTGTACAAGTTTGCAGCCCTGACATTTGTGTCATGGTGTACTGGGCTTTCTAATTAACTGGTCTGCCTCCCAGCAGACTGAATGTAGCGGTTTCCTAAAAAAAAACAAAAATCAATCAGAGCAGAGTAGTCACAGGGAGTGAAAAGACCATAAATGGGATGAGGAAGCCAAACAAACAGGACAGTACACACACACCAAGTTTAATGTGGATAAAATAGAGCAGCTTCCTAAAGAATCAGCGATCATTTTGGATTAGAAATCATAGTTTTGTGCTCCACTGCTGTCTGAAATGGAAAAAGAAAAAATAAAACAGCCTGAAAACAGGTACAACATCTGACCTTTAACGGACAGACAAACCAAGCCAGATCTCCCATATCGTACTCAAGAAGAATGCTAATCAGACAGTGCTACTGAAGTCTACAGTACAGTACTGTGCTGTAGCATGAAGTAGAAAAATAGAGAGCTACGAGCTACTGTACATATTCCACAAGACTGCACACGGAGTTTAAACTTGGTGCTCTAAAGTTTGATTATTGAATGCTGAAATAACCTCAATTATAAAACTACATGCACATAATTATATTTTTCCGTGGTGATGTAGTATTTCAAAAGGGGAGACTGCGCATTCAGGCGACTGATCAAACTATTTAAAATAGTCTTGCTGTTTCATAAGGCTCTCCAGCCATAGTTGCAGCACTCCTGCTCTACAGCTTACTGAAACTCAGCACCCAGTTCAGTGCTCATAGCTGGAAATAAAGAATGCACGTAGATGTGAATAAAGGAGGAGCTAAAATCGGAATGATGCACAGAAGGGACACTGACTAGACCGACTACATGGGTGTGTGGTCAGAATAAAGACTTCACATCCTCCTTAAAATCGGAAAAGGTCTAAGCTTTCAACTGATGTTTGAGCAAGGGGAAGGAAGCTGTGAGTGTGCATGCACAGAGAATAAAGAAATGGAAAAAAAAAAAAAAAAAAAAAAAAAAATCATGTTGAACCTACAGAGTTGGAATGTGATATTGCAACAGAACTCAAGGTCCATAATATGGTGGAAACAAAACCGTTCCTAGTCGACGTAGACTCAGTTGTACCATAATATAACTGCTCTCGCGGTCCCATTTGACCACTCGTGGACCTTAATCAAAAGCGGCAGTCAGTCGATTTTTAAGCGAGAACTTACAAACATTGACTAAGCAAAGAACAAAAACATGACCTTAAAAAATAATAATAATAATAATAAACCCTGCAGCCCTCTGATCTTCAGAAAGAAATAGCTGTGGCCTGCAATCACTGCTCAATTTATAGCCATCACTGGGATGTCTGGGAAATGAAGAGTGTGTGTACAGACTACAGGCCCATATGACTCATTCTATATAATTAGACTCAAATTTTTCAACTCAAACATCTTCAAAGCAGAGAAATTTCAACTCTGCCTCAGTACCTATAAAGAACAAGGAAACAGCATGACGTGGCAGCCTGCACTTTCCTTTATTTATATATATATATATATATATATAAAGACAGGTTTCCTCCAACGAGTCGAATAATCATGACATCGAACAAACAGAACTCAGCCACAAACATCTCCACTAGTCAGGTCTAATCATTCGCTGTCCATCTCTTTCGCTCTGCACCTCATCAATCTGCCCCCTCACTTCCATGTCTCATGAGACAGGCTGCCGCTTTCACCACTCTGGGCGGTGCATCATTCCCTGACTTCATCATAGCCACTGCGAACGCCTTTAACTGTTTTACACTAAATATGCATGGCCTTCTCAGAGCTGCTGCTTCAGCAAAGACTTCACCTGAGGGATTCTGCTCTAATAGTCTTGCTGAACTCAAAAGTTTCTAGTTTCATTCTTGCAGGACCATGGAGAGTAACTTGGGGAACTTGGGTTGCCCGGTTGACCTTTAAAGTTGACTACTGGGTTCTTACCTTGACGCCACGTACGCGGAACTCTGCAAGGGCTCGGCTCATTTTGGCAGCTGCGGCTGGAAGGTCCTTACCGCTGGCGATGACTTTAACCAGGAGAGAATCGTAGTGCGGCGAGATCACGGCGCCCTGGAAGGCAGAGGCGCTGTCGAGCCGAATGCCCATCCCTTCACCGCTGCGAAAAACCTACACAGACATGGTGAGAGAGAGAGAGAGAGAGAGATTAAATTCATGTTACTTGGTTGAATCTTTCCACAATATCATGCATGCTGATCAGGTGCCAATAAACAATCATATAATGCATTACGACTACTGTACAACATTATTCTGGAATTCTGTGGAATTGACCCAACACGGTCTGACTACATATAAACAGTGGATGAAGACGTAGTGTTGGGTCTGATTTCTTCCTAGCTCAGACTGTAGCTGCATGTAGCGACATGTATATATCATGCCTCCTACAGTTTCTGTTCCATCAGCTTCACACCTCACTCAGCACTGAATTGGAGCGAAGCACATCAAAGCAGTGAAGGTTCTTTTACCCAATGGGTGGTGAAGCATTTCACAGCTTTGGAACACTTAAGTTCCGAGACGGCCGAGTGCAGGTCATCGTAAACGTTCTGTGAATAGACCTGATTAGAAACCCAGACCTGTGCCCATGTGATTATAATGAAATCGGAAGTGAGTTTCAAGTTCTCTCCACTTGGGAAAGAGGAGAAGGGCAATTAATGCAAAAAAATTCCTCTTGAATTCCATCTGGCACTGAGAAGTGAAGGCAGTTTGCACTATTTCATTTGATGCCATTTTACTTCTTTTTGGTAAAACTTATATACTTCAGGGTTCAAACAGAAACTTAATCGTCCCGCCATCCAGGATTCTCGTGCTAGGCAAAATAAAACGTAGCTCAATGTATAATATTTATAATTATTATACAACATAGACACAATTTATAGTATCACCATGTTCAACCCTTAACAATATTACATAATCACTAAATTTGTGGCAACAATCATTATTACAAAAGTTGTTAAACGTTATATTAATTCATTTACACATCTTCCAGTAAATTTACTTTCTAAATCATGATTTATTTAATATATTTATCAAAAGTGTGATTATGTTTGGTTCAGGAGATTTTTGCATGACCCAATTTAAAAAAAAAAAAAAAGTACTATTGGCAAAAGTTCACCAAATGCAACATCAGGAAAGTGGAAATTTTTCAACACTTGGCAGTCGGAACTCAAATGAGCAATCAATCACTGAGAAGTAGGGCTGCACAACCGGTTCTAACAGGCAAACAATACA
>CM045735.1:8187160-8227160 GCA_024760905.1 Plotosus lineatus | reverse complement strand
CATTCCTTGTTGAACGTCAACATTCCGCCTTTGTTCCACTTGTTCCGCAGTCATTCCGTAGTTCTTCCTTCTAATATGGAGTAGTGCTGTAGTTGTTCCTCAAGTACTCCGTGAACATTCCGTGAATTATCCTATATATCCGATCTGATAAATAATCCGCACTGGTTCCAAAGGTAATCCAAACGCTTTTACACATGTATTCTGACATTGTACCGCGGTCTTTCCGTGTCTTTTCCGCACATTCCGTGAACGTTTCGTAGGTGTTCCGAGGGTACAATCTTCCATCGAATTTTCACCCACAGATTCCATAGATTGATTCCATAGATTTTCCGTGTAAAAATGCCGAAGCTCCTCTGTAGAGTGCATTCCGCGCCTTTCCGCCACAATCATTGCATTCTGCGCTCCAGTGAAATGGGGGTATCATCTGCTTACATGCTCTAAGAAATGAAGGCTGTTCTATACAAGAAACCAAAGATTTCATTCAACGGTGTGTATGACTCCTTTCAACAGCACAAACCGGCTCTAACCAGGAAAGGAAGAGAAACCCGAGGCCTTGAAGTCTAATTGAGAAAAACTACAGTCTCTCGTTTGAGAAACAGATGGCTGATAGGGCCACACCTGACAGCTTCATTAAATTTCACCCACAAAAAAAAAAAAACCACCTCAGCTTTCAACAGAAAAGAGGTGATTCCTGAAGTTGCAAATTAGTCATACCTGAGACCAGTCAATATGGGGGGGGGAGGCAGCAACATAACACAGATAAAGGATAGAGGAAAACTGGGAGGGGGGGATGTGCGCTACACAGATAAATCCAAGTTTGAGGTGTTCGGGTCAGAAAATAAATAAATCTTGCAGATGCAGATGTGCTTGTTGCCAACTCAATCACGGTGGGAGAAATGTGATGGTCTGGGGGTGCACTTTGGTGGTGAGGGCGAGATTCTGTACAGGGGAAAAGAGATCTTAAAGGCAATCACTCCATATTGCAACACTATGCCACACACTTTTAATGACACTTGATTGGAACCACTTTCCTCATACATACAGGACAAACCGAAGAACTACATAATTTCGAGAAGAAGCAGTCAGCTGACATCCATCAAAAACCGAGTGTCCCGCACAGTCACCAGATGTCAACCTGATTGAGTTGTGGGAGAAGTAGAAGCACGTGGTACCATACAGTACATGCCCATCAAGCCAGTCTAATGTCCGGAAGGTGCTCCAGGAAACAAAAAGGGTGACATTTCATCTTACCTGAACAAACTGACAGCTAAAATAACAAGAGTCTGCCAGGCTGTGATAGTAACAAATAGAAGAGTTTGGACAAAAGGAAAGTTAGCAAGAGAAAATTAAAGGAAAATTTATTCCAGTGATCCCTCGCTACTTCTTGCTTCAGTGCATCATGGATTTTTCAAAAATATTTATCAGAAAATTAAAAAAAAAAAAAAAAAAAAATCAGGAAATTGAGGAAAAATAGGAGAAAAAAGTTTAGGAAAATGCTGCAAAACAAGGCCAATTAAGAAAAAAACCCAAACAAACATAACCCCCCCCCCACGTACAAAACTACTTACATTTTAATGTGAAGTGTACATCTGAGTGTGTGCGCGCGTCTGTATTTATATTTTATTTACATCTTACGCATTACTTTTGAATTTTTAATTGTTATTATATGCATTTATAGCGTTGAATATGTATTCATTGATATTATATACACATATACATGTACGTCGGTGGGGGGGGAGGGTGTCAATCTGACTTCGTGGAAATCAGAGGTCGTGGGGGGGGTCTCGGTCCCCCATTAACCGCAGAAAGTGAGTGATCCCTGTATCGGTGACCTTGTCAATGCCTTGATTATATTTTGTATTTATTTTGCAACTCGGTTATTTGAGCGAAATTTGTGTTTTCATGGAAAATATGAAACTTTCTGGGGTCACCCTGGACTTTTGAGCAGTTGTGTAAATTTAAGTGAAATTCACCACATTATCACCATGAATAATACTTTTTTTTTTTTTAAGATTATTAGTACTCCGCTTTGAAAAACCTCTACTGTTACTTGATATCATGCTTGGCCACACTGGCCAGAGCGCCTCCCCTTTCCAGAAACAGTGTCCCTCTCATTAGTCTTTTAGTTCAAACTACACATTTTGATTTAAGCGTCATCAACTTGGAACAATGATTTTAAATCCCAAGCTAGTGAACCAATCAAATCACACAAGACACGTATTTTATATACTAATGAGGATTGTACCGACTCCACCTCACTTCATAACCCCCTCACCATCTCTATAAATCCCATCTCGCACCACATGAACCTGCTACATTTCACTTGCATCACGAGTTGAAACTGGAGTAAAAAAAAAAAAAAAAAGGCAAGACAGTGGTACCTGGTCTAACGAGTGTACCTTATGATTTTTTCCAAGATACGAGCTTCGAACCTACCAAAAATCTGCTCCATCCAACGAGCAAAAAAATTCACTTTACAAGCTTCTGCGTGCGACTATAAATAGTGTTTACTGCACTTCATATTGTTTGCGCGGTGCTTTTTCCCTACACCATAGCGCAACAATGAGACCACCACTGCCAACTACTGTAGAGGATGCACAATTACAATTAATTCTAGTACAGTATGGCCAAAAAAAAAAAAATGTTCGCCAGGATCACACTGGCCTTGTGCGAGCTCACCACGAGCCTTTCCTCACTGGCATTCGTAGCATGCACAGGCACAAAATTCTCCTCCTCCTCCTCTATTACGCACTACCTCCTGCCTGTTCACGTGACATTTTTGCTGCAGTCGATGATCAGAAGGGTGAGTTGACTTACTGATAAAACAGAATAATTATTGTTTAATATTAATTATTTATCAAATACACGTTTGTGACAGGTTATACGAGTTTGGGAGGGGGCTGGAATGGATTAATTGGTTTTCTGTTATTTCTTATGGGAATAATTCCAACAAACTTTTGGGCTTTCAAGCTTGCCCTCAGAACGGATTAAATTTATTAGTCGCACTATCACTGTATATTTATCTGAACCCTGACTGCATGGCAAAACATTCAACAATAATCCTGAAACCGACTCAGCTTCGAGACAGATGAACTGCGAAAACAAAAGTTGGTTTAAAGACCAAAACTGACATCTCTGTTGTAGATGGAACGTAAAAGGTGAGGTTTGTCGAGTTCTCACAGTGAATACATCAGAAAGTGTGTTGTCTCTCGTTTTAATGTCAAATTTGAGGTGTGCTGGTATTTTAAGCACAAGTAAACTTAACGCTGATAAGAACACCCTCCGGTATACCCACACTTGTATATCAAGGTTAACTGTGAATGATCGCTTCAAGAAGCAACTGAGCAACTGACCAAACAAAACAAGGTTTTAAAACTCACTTCATGCCACTTTTTACTTTGAACCAGCTTTCCAAAATCTTGAACACCATCTTGCTTTACTTCAATTTAAAGGTTTTCTTTTTTTTTTTTTCAATAAGCTGGCGTTCATGGCTTCTCAACGGCTGCACTTTGTGGTGCTCATTATCTCATAAATGCCTTACACAGGAGAAAACCCAGGAAGATTTTTTTTTATTTTATGTTTTTTTCAGATGCACTATCAGAGGAAAACTGAAAGCATGCTGAGCTCCATGTGAACCATACATTCTTTTCTCCATCACTCTCACCATATCATCCCTCTACATAGCACAGATGCAGAGGGAGATTAAGGTAGCCTGTGGATTCTCCTCCTCAACCAGCAAGAGTGCACGAAAGGAGGACACAATGTTCCGGGGGCAGTGTTAACACTTCCTGATCGACCACTGCTCTCTACTCTGGCAGAAATCTGCGGTTTGAACATAATACAATTATACAATCCACCTGCAGCGTGAAATGAAAAGACGCCCTTGGGAAGGTAACAAGCCTATTTTTCAAATGTCTGATAATGAGCAAGAATGTGAACGTAATGGAGAACAAAATTTCAAGGGGAAGTTTTAAGCACAGACGTAACTACAGTGGTACCTCACTTTACGAAATTAATCCGTTCCAGCGCGTTTTTTGCAACCTGCATTTTTCTTAAGTTGAACCGCATTTTACATGTAAAACGCGTGATTCGTTCCAAGGCTCCCAATACTACCCCCTAAACCCTTTAAAAAATATAAAAGTATACCAATTTTGTATGAAATACGTGTTAAAAGAAAATTTACCTTTTTTTTTTTTTTTTTTAAATCTCTTGAACCACCCATGCGACGCTTTAAAGAACCCTCACACCCAGCCCCCTTCACAATGTCCTTAAATATGGCGGTTGCTTTTTCCGAAATAATCACCCCCGTCACTGTATCTCCGCTTTGAATGGCGCCTCCTGCTTCAATAACGTTCCGATTATAGAACGGTTTCGGCCATACTTTTAGTTGACCGATTAAGTCAACTATGCCCGATTACTTAGGCCAAGTTCTGTAAGTAGAACTAGGGGTCATAAATGGAAGTTATTTAAGGGTAAATTTAGCACAAATATTAGGAAATATTTTTTCTCGCAGAGGGTAATTTCAGTGTGGAATAGATTGCCTAACCACGTTGTCGAAGCAGAAACCTTACAAGTCTTCAAAAGCAGACTTGATCTAGTGCTGGATACCATCTAGTCATGAAAAAAAAAAAAAAAGTGCGTCTTTAAGGTTGGAGTCACTTTAGAATAGGACAATGGTGAGCTTAGTTGGGCTGAATGGCCTGTTCTCACCACTCATGTTATGTTATGTTATGTTATACTCCTTTGTGATTTCACTCAACCGAATCCCACTTTCATATTTTTTTAATCATCTCCTGTTTTACTTTTATTGATAACAGAGCCCGCCTCTTCTTTTCAGTCTCACCAGGAATCACTTTCTTGGGGCTCATGATTAATAATGAAAAATAACGCTGCAATAAGCACACTCAAAACAATTTCTGAAACTCATGAACCAACAGTCCAGCTCTCCTTTACGCGTGTGTCAAACAATGGGTCGAAGGCACACGAAACGCATTATGGGTACAGTATTGTATTGTGGAGATTAAGCTCCCTCCTAACCAATGGGAGGTCAGGGGGGGGCGGAGTGTTGGGAGAAAACTAATGGGAAAGCAACTTGCGCATTGTTTGAATGGCGCGTTTGTAATGTGAACTTGTTTCGTATCCAGAGACAAAAAATTTCTAAATATGTTTTTCGTAACATGAATTTTTCGTTTGGTGGGACTTTCGTAAAGTGAGGTGCCACTGTACTACTCAGCTGTTGGTAATCGAGTACCTTGCAACCGACAGCAAACCAGAGCAACGTGGTTATCTTTACTGCTAATGACACACAGCCCATGTGCGTGAAAAAGGGAAATACTACCTCGCACATCACACCTGCCTAAATTATTCCTTTATAAATTTGAGTGTTCGGGTCTGAACATATATGATACAGCAAGGTATTTATAAAACAAATAAATAAATAAATTCAAAACACTCCACAGGGTCCAGAGGCTCCTGCCAGGAAAATTTCATAATATGCCAATACAGCAAGTAAATATCCAGAAACCTAATGTACAGTTTTGCCTCTGTGACCTTGAAAATCAGGTCAAGATCACCCTCATAGGCACTCAGATCAGTGAGCCAGAATACCAAGTTTGAAAGCCCCAGCTTTGGCGTATTCTAAGTAAATCTCTGGAAACTAAAGTGTGACGGACAGAACATATTCCTATAGCTCCTGTGCCACTTTGCAGGCGGGAGCTAAAAATAATTCTGGATATTAAAAGATGTTGATCAACAGTAGAAATGTCAGTCATACAGATACTTGGTCCATACAAGCCTCATTACACAAGCAGTTAGTTTAAAAAAAAAATAAAAATAAAAAATAAAAAAATAAAAAAATATGGGGGGGATTGAATCTCATGTTTACTGCAAGGCCAGCTATGCTGGTCGGTTGAGAGACTGAAGCACCAAAAGCAACAGTAGATGAACTTGGAAGGTGACAAAGATGAAGATTTGGCAATTTTCTTTGTAAGAGACAAGAACGGACAAAAAAATACATCAAACAGAAAGCATGAGCATGAGTGTTCGAGGATAACGAGAAGGCAGATTGTGGGTTTTTTCCGCAAGTGTGGAGAAGAGACAGAATGTATATTGGTCGAAGAATGTTGTGAGTGGAATGTCTGGAATGAGGAGAGGAAGGCCAAAGAGGCAAGTGACTATAACAATGGGAGGTAGAGGACAGAGCAAGATGGAGAATGATGATGTGGAGAGCCCAGATAGGAACATCTAAACGAACAGGAACAAAACAAAAAAAAAATTCAAGTCATGACATATTGGAGGACATCTCGACACACAAGGGCTATAGATTCTTACAAAAAACATCTCAACAAGTCTCTGTCTATAGGTTATCTACATGTAGAGGGACTCTTGTAGGACAAAAGTGCACTGATACAGAACTTGTACTATCCCTAAATGCCTCAGCAAGTTTCAACTGCTCCAGCCTGCACAGGCACCAAATACCATCCCTATGGGAGTGTCACTGGGATGAGTATGTAAAAAAATAAAAAAGAAAGAAAAACATCCTTCACATACACACGACAATATTGTACAGCAGTACAATTTGCATCCATAGCAAAATTTTTTGAAACGCATTAAACACATTATTAATGATCAACATTACAGTTGTACCTCAACTTACAAGTCTCTTATAATGAATTTTCCATGATACGAGCTTTGAGCCCATCAAAAATCTGCCCCATCCAACGAGCAAAATTTTGATTTACGAGCTCTGCTGGGGAAATGGCTTTTCCAGGCCGATTAGCCTCGTCTTCTTCCGCATGTATTCCTCCACGCTCCAAGAACGCCTTGTGCAGTGCTTCTCAATTATTTTCTGTGACATTCCCTCTCGGGGGGGTCTATTTCACGTCCCCTCAGAACGACAATGAGAGCACCACTGCCAACTACTGTAGTGGATGCATAATTACACTTAATTCTAGTACAGTATGGCAAAAAGCATATTCCCCAGGGTCATACGCACACCCGTTGGATTCACACCGTACTCCCCACTACTCGAGAAGCACTGGCCTTGTGGAAGCTCACCACGATTCTTTCATCACTGGCATTCATAGTGTGCACACGCACAAAATTCTTCTCCTCCTCTGTTACACGTCACCTCTTGCCTACCCACGTGACATCTTGACCGCAGTCGATGATCGGAAGGGTTAGTTGACGAACTGTTTATTCTTGTTTTATTATTTATTATTAATTTTTATTAGTGTGGAGGCAGTGGTGGCCTGGTGGTAAAGTGCACTGGATCACTGATCCTAAAGTTAGGGGTTCGAGTCCCACTCTCCACGGGGTTGTCATTGACCCCCCCCCAGTGCAGTTAACTGGGTGATCAAAGGCCGGCCATGTCTCTCATTGTCTACAGTAACGGATTAAATTCATGAATGAAGGTACCACTTCAGGTACAGCACAACCAATTCTGATTCAGCCTGGGAGAAAGAAACCAGTCATGTCCATCAAAGCAGCATGAAGGATTTGCATGTGCGTCTAGTGACATTTCCACACGAGTGATACGGGAGGCTTCAGCCCAAGGTTTGTGTACATCTCGATATGGAGAACGAACCAATTAAACCTGTGAAGGGACCCCATAACAAAATACCAGGATGCCCTGGGTCAGGCAGGCATACACATTTTGCCATGATCTCCTTGTGCCAAAAAATCCAAAAGGTCATTACGGCAACTCAAAAAGCAAACATCCTATGCAGCCATTCCTTCCCACCCCCCACCCCCACTCGATAGCCTTAAATACAGTATTGATCATTCTCCAACACCCTCTGCCAGCCTCAAATGCTCAATGCTGTCCCTGCCTTCCACTTCACTTACTAAAAATCCTTTCCTGTTGACATAACACTGTATTGAAAACAAGACAAAATAGAAAGCCCTTAAAAATGATCGCCAAGAGCCATTTGGGTGCTAAACAATGCTGCATGTCTTGTCTGACTGTCGACTACAAGTGAACCTGAAAAATACTGATGACAAGCCTGAGAAAGTAAAGGTATCGATTATCCCAGTGCTGAAAAACACAGTCCAAGCCTGGCCGTTGTTCGAGTTTGCAGCGGTCATACTATGGTGGACAGCAATACCTGGAAACCTGATCAACACCATCTGGGTGTATTAGGATTGTAGCCTCCGCCCTGTTAGAGTGCTGACTCAAGAAATCTTCTGTAAACTGCTGCTCAGTGCTCATCGTCAGGGTTTCGTTTCACACTTAAGCTGAAGGATTAGCTGGATTTAATTCCATAAACACATTAAGCTTTAAAAGCCTGTGAGGTTCGATTATATAAAAGGGAGTATAAGGAATAATGAGATGAGCCCTTGATCACCAAATAAACAGAACTGTTCAACTCATTTTAATTAGAACCTCTAGTTAATGTTCATTTGTGTGTTTATCTACTGGATTGGCAGACATTACTGCTAAGATTCGTATTTTTTATTTTTATAAACTGTGCAGTTGAGAGTTAACCCTTTAAAGCCAAACAGGACCATATGGTCCTCTTTCAAAACATGCTAATGACTACGAGACGCGTGCAACTGCCGTTCAGAAGTTTTAATGTTATTATTATCAGTGTTATAATTTTGTTGAAAGAAATTTGGGGCGTTTCCTTAGGCCTTTTTGATTTGGAAAAAAAAAAACAATACATTTTTAACTGCAAAAAATAATTCGGGTGTTAAAGGGTGAAGTGCCTTGATAAAACGCATAAGATGCAAATAAAATATAAATACACACTCGTACATTTTATATGAAGCGCGCATCTGAGTGTGTGCACCTCACAAAAAATGTAGGTAATTTTGATGAGGGGGTTTGGGTTTTTTTTTTTGTTTTTTTTTTTTTTTTACATTGGCCTTATTTTGTGGCATTTTCCTTAACTTCCCCTCATTCTTACTTCATTTCGTTACTTTTTAGTTACATGAATATTTAAAAAAAAAAACTTTTTTTTTAAACTGCGATGCACTGAAGCCACATGAGTTGAAGCACGAAGTAGCGAGGGATCCCTGTACTTGGAATTGAACCTCGTGGCTTTCGGATCAGTAACCCAGAAAGCAAACCAGTGATCCCCCCCTGCCACAGTACTTATCAGTCAGCTCTGAAAACTAGTTTTCTGAAAAGGTTTCATGATATATTTGGATGATACACCATGGATTAAGAACAGTCCTTACTACTAAAGTGCAGAGAAGTATTTCACCCCCATGCTGTGCTAAAGCTTCAGATCAATGAAGAATCCAGCACCAACTATTGACGATCGAAAAGCCAAATACTATTTGTACAAATGCCAAAGGCAAACCAAGGGGCGAAGAACTATTCAAAAATAAATAAATAATGCACCACTGGATGAAAACATAACACCAATCCAGGGTGTATAAAAAATATGAAAAGTTGGTTGTGTAAAATCAGTCCAGCCCATTAAATGCACCATTTTATAGATGTAAAAAGAAGTCTAATACACAGAAATGCACACATACAGAAATTCTATATTCTGAAGCAAAGCAAAACAGTCAAGTTGCATCGCTGAACACTTTTGCTCACATTTTAAATTCTAATGTTTTCGCATGTGGTAGGTCACAGAGATTATTCAATGTTTACAAGTGAAGGCAGAGTTTTGAATATGACTGCTAGCTACCTGCAACCGAAGTCATTAAACTTTGTTTAATGAACAAGTTCACAGGGGCTTCGAGAGAAGAGGAGAAAAAAAAAAAAAAAAAAAAAAAAAAAAGGCAGTCATGTTTCAGTGTGTGTTTCCTCTCCTGACAGCCTGGCACAGAAATACAACTTTAATTAACATTTACTACAGCCTGAAGTACATGTGCATTTTGTGAGGAAGCTTTTTCTCTTGCAGTTTTATTTGAATCACTGAGATATAAATCCAGGGCTCGAGTACAGTACAAAATAGAAATCATCCATAAAAATCAGAAATGGACATTTTATTTATTTTAGGAATAATATCGTTCAGCACTTGTGAGTGCTCTACACAATCATAAATGAGAAATAAAGGAAGATTAAAAGAAAATATGATACGAAGAAAGGCAGGCATATAATTATTCAACTGTTGAAGCTTTCCAGAAGGATATCTTCACACCACATTTACGACAAGAATCTCCAGCGTTCGAGTCTTTCATGGGAAGGTTTGGAACTGAAGAGTTCACACGTTCTTGGGAACACATTGTGATTTGTTTTTTCATTCCAAGGCATTTTGAGTACCTGACTTTAATTAGTCAATTATGGTAGTCTACAACTAACAGACTGTTGCCGAGTATCGTGGGCCGTTGCTACGGATCACATCATTAGTGCAAGGAAGAAATCTCCCGTCATTAAAACATGTGTAAATCAATATTGTGGCTCCTGAGCCTTGCAATAAGCAGAAGAATGTACAGTGAGTCAGTCACTCCAGCAAAACTAGAGCAGAACACCAAGTCAACCAAAATGTCAAACATAAAAATAAAAAAATAAATAATAAATAAATAAATAAATAAAAAAAAATCATGCATTACAGTGATCCCTCACTACTTGGCACTTCAGATCATTGTGGGTTTTTCAAAAATATTCATCGAAAAATGTAAAAATAGGAAATTAAGTAAAAATAGGGGGAAAGTTGAGGAAAATGCCACAAAACAAGGCCAATTGTGGAAAAACAAAAAAAAAAACAACAAACCTACTTACATTTTTATGTGAGGTGCATATCTGAGTGTGTGCATGCGTCTCGGCCAATGATTCACAAATAGTGGGGTGCACCCCCCTGGGGGGGCGTGTGTGACCCCATGGAACTTTTTTTTTTTTTTTGGCCATATTAGGATAAAGTGTAATTCTACATCCACTACAGCAGGTGGCAGTGGCTTCCTCACTGTCAGAGTGTGCCCAGAGGTAAAACAAGAAGTTAATAAACCCACCATGGAAATTTTTAACAGGGACGGAAAGAGAGGCGGAGAGAGATGGAGACAGTGAGGGGAAACGAAAGTCTCCCGAAAGCTTTAGGAGATATGAGAAGCGGATGTAGCACTCGGCTTCACTGTGCTGCTGTGAGAAATGAGGAAAAACCACTGTGTTTACTGTGTCTGAAAGCATTGGTAACAGACAGCATGAACCCAAATAAATTCAGGCGTCACTTAAAGACGTCACACCCCGATCACGTGATGAGCCACGCGAGTTTTTTCAGCGAAAACGTGCCGAGTATTGTCAATAAACATCCCGCTTTGTGAATGCTACTCCAGCAAATCAGCGAGCTCTATTAGCATCAGATAAGGTGTAGTACCAAGCTGCTCAGTGTTGAAAACCCCACAGCAGAGGAACTGATCCTACCTGCAGCAGACACCGTCTCCGTCATGCTGGATGATGTCACTGCTGCGAAAATAAGTGCAGGTCCCAGTTCAGCATTGAGCAGGAGCTGAGGGTTCATAATCATGCTTTAAACCCGGCTTCGAAAAGCTGTGCACTGCGAAATGTGCTCATTATAGCCATTAATCTGGACTTAATTTTGATTTAAAAAAAAAAAAAATAATAATAATACAAATTGTTTTATTCATTTTTGTTTTGTAGGTTAAAGTGTTTTATATATTGTGCTAATGAGTTAATATTGCTGATCAATTTGAATTTATTTATTTATTTTATAGCATCAAAATGGTTCAAATTGTTGGTCAAAAAATGTTTACAGTTTAAATAAGCATTCTGTTTTCAGGCAAATTGATGCACTTTAAATGTTTTTGTTGAAAGACTAAAACATTGCTTTAAAAAAAAGTTACTTTGTTGGAAGTCGATCTATATTTCTTCATTTTTTTGTATTCCATAATAAGGATACAGTGTTATACAGAGGATTACTTACAACAATTTTTAGACAAATAACACTATATTGGGGGGCGAAATGTTTTCCTCTTCCTAGGGGGGGGCGCGACAGAAAATAATTGAGAAGCACTGGTCTTGGCGCGTGTCTGTATATGTGTGAATTTATGTTTTATTTTACACCTTATGCATTATTTTTGAATGTTTGTTATTATAAGCATTTATAGTGTTGAATATGTATTTATTGATATTGTATACACATATACGTACCGATCAGACTTTGCAGAAATTCAGCACCCACGGGGCTCTCGGTCCCCATGAATCGTGAAAAATGAGAGTTCACCGTATAATGTTAAATACCATTTTAAAAATGCTGAAAGCCACCATTTAATTTGGGCTCATCTCCCGAATCGAAATGAGGACTTCCTTATTCAAAACCCAAAGCTTGACGGTGGTAATAAACCCAACAATGGAAAAGTAGCAATTGCTAGCATAGCTGCATCTCGAATCATCCTGGCCAGTCACCAAAAGACTTATCCAGAGGTAACCAACCATTAGCCCCAAGGCGAGATCTTGCGTTGACTCCACACCAACATCCCTTCCCATTTCTGATGCTTATATGAATATGACAAGCAGATGCAACCGACACTGATTTCAGACCAAGATTCCTTGAGGAAAAAATCCAAGCGGGTTTGAAAGCGGGTTCATTGACCGAGACGAATGGCAGTAGCTTCAGTTCCACGCCGCTCAACCAGCTGTGTTTCAATAGGAGCAGTGACTGTGACATCAGCATTTCGATCTATGAGAAAGGCATCAGGGTACAGCAAGTGTGGGTTCTATTATATATGACAGCATGGTGGAATTCTTGAGTCAGGTGGTGTGCATTCATTTTCGAGAACAGCACAGCTTTCCAGGCAGTTTTAGTCATGACATAACTGACAGGAAAGCATCAGTGCGAATATGCAAATCATTTCTATACTAACAGATCCTGCACAGGGATTTGCACGACAGATCGTCTCCATAATCAAAAAATACATGATTTTTTTTTTTTAGCTTTTCAGTAAAGATATTACAGCAGTAAGGAGAAAAAATTATGAAAGGTTTGTGAAAGTCTCCAAGGCAGAAGAAGTTCTTTAAAAATCACAATTCACTTGCAATTAATGCAACTCTGAGCGGTTTCAAACGTTAACTGTTGGCAAATCGGTCTGAGACAAAATAAAACACACTTCAGGCCAATTTACTGATGTTCACAAGAAATTCATGGGTTTGTTTAAATAATTTGTTTTTAAGGTCCAATTTATTTTTCCAAATATCAGGCAGATAAAAATAATTAGAAAAAATAGCTGCATTAAAAACGATCCAATTAATTCAATGATAAATCAACACAAAACTAATTAACACGATTTAATTTTGGCCACCCTTTTAAAATATGTTCGATCCATCCAGCAGCGGTGGTGGCCTGGTGGTAAAGGGTGCTGGACTGTTGATCTAAGGTTGGAGGTTCGAGTCCCACTCTCCGCAAGGTTGTCACTGCCCCCCCTGTTTTGTCCATTTTACATTTATACAGTCTTGTTTACATTTATATAATTTGGAAGACACCTTTATTTAGAGCAATTTACTTCATGTCTGCTCATCTCATTTCCCACCGAGGAGATGACAGGCTGAACATTGGCGCTGCTTGAACCACAGACATTCCTGCTTGTTATTCTTAAAAAATCCTATTCCAAAATACAGGGATCCCTCGCGACTTTGCGCTTCAATTCATGCGGCTTCAGTGCATCGCGGTTTTTAAAAATATATATATTCAAATTAAAAAAAATAAGAAAACTAAGGAAGAATGGGGGGAAAAGTTAAGGAAAATGCTGCAAAACACGGCCAATTATGCAAAAAAACAAAAAAAAAAAAAAACTTATTTTTTATGTGAGGTGCACATCTGTGTTTGTGTATTAATATTTTGTTTACATCTTATGCATTAATTTTGCATATTTAATTGTTATTATAAGTATTTATAGCATTGAATATGTATTTATTGATATTATATACACATGTACGTATACATCAGTCAGGAGGGGGTTGATCGTACTGCGCGGAATTCTGTGATCACGGGGTGGATCTCGGTCCCAATTAACTGCGAAAAGTGAGGGATCCCTGTATTGCCCCCCCGCCCCGAACGTTCTCCTTAATATTTGAGTGCAGCTCTGAGAATTTGTCCATTCAGCCACAAGAGCATAATTGAATTGTGGCCAAGCAATAATTGTTCAGGAAGCGAGGCCTGCATTCACCATCGCAAACTAAGATACTTCAGTTGGGTTTAGGTCAGGGGGCGGTTACACGGGCCAATCTTGCACGTCTTCATTGGAGCCTGCTTTGTGCACGGAGGCATTTTTAAGTCGTCACATTTCTAGGCCGCTCGGATCCTGCGAAGGAAAAACCCTAACGCATTCAAAGCAATCTGCATGTTTCCTCCCGTGTGGCAGTCGGTTGCAGAACCACGAGATGTGTAACGGCTCACGTGTCTACAAACCTTCGGTGATATAATGCAATACAGAAAACTTGATATTCGAAGGTGCCATAGGAAATGCCCGTTTTGCGCAAATTCACAATACAAAGTGCATTTTAATTTAAGGAGGATGTCTCTTCCATCCTCTCTGAGGCGAGGATATAATTAAATATCTTCTCTGCGAGCTAGAAACTAATGATGTAATGACACCAGGAGACACCAACTGAACACTAAAGCTGTGAAAGGGTCCATTTCAAAACGTGCCACATAAATTACTGTTGGATTCAGATACAATTAGTCAGCCTTCACTGGTCTTTAACTACAGTGTCCCAGCTCAAAGGAACCATCGGATTCCTGTCTGATCGTCAATTTAGGATCGGTTCTGTTCTGTAATACAAATTTCATACGTGCTGAACCAATATTTTTCCGAAGTGATACCCTTTTAGGAACATGGAACCTGGTTACTAATGGTTCCGGGATGCGGGAGGAAACCGAACAACCAGAAGAATGCCCATACACACAGGGATAACATGCAAGCTCCACGCAGACAGGAATTTGAATTTAGTCACCGACACCACGCCCTGAAGTGGTGAGGCAATCTGATTCAGTCCGTCATACTTGAACCATTTTTGTTGTTGCAAGAATAACGTGATTGGACCTGCAATTCATGAAACAATATTTACAAAGAAGAGAGAGACCGAGACATTGACCGAGCTCAAGAGAGACCGACATCAGCCGACTGCTTTAGAGAACCCACACCGACGAGGAAAGAAATCCACAGGCAACCAGTCAATCAAGAGACCCCAATACAGGGGTCCCCAACCACCGGGCTGTGGACTGGTATTGGACCGCAGAAGAAATAATTAATTATTTCCGTTTTATTTATTATCTGATTCTGAACGGTCTTTATTTTTGAAAAATCTTTAATTTTGAAAAATGACCGAATTCTCTCATGACATGGTCATTTGCGCGCTAAAACGTAACCCACAAGGGGACAGCATGTGAACAGAGACATGTTTCAAACATGAGCGGGAATTTTGGGTCAAACTGTGCCTTCAATTCTCCTAGCTGGTGCACCATCGCCTGCCTTTTTTTTTTTTTTTTTTTTTTTTTAAGAAAAGTTCAAGCTCTACTTCCCAACCAACTTTATTTCAGTTGTTGAAAAATAAAATTCATGTATTGTGAATAAGAAGAATAAATTATATTTACAATATAAACAATCTACCCCCCCCCCCCCCCCCCCCGGTAAAAATATCAAGTGTTGACATGGTGATAAAAAAAAAAAAAAGTTGGGGGAATCACTGCCCAATGGATAGAGTGGGGAAAGAGAGACAAAGAAAATGTAAAACATTTAAAGCAGAGCTTCTCACTGGTTGGCTGGTAAGGAGAACCATAAGGACAATGTTGATGAGGGTGAAGATTGAGTTGGATGAGAAAAATAAAAAAGTCGAGAGAAAGGAGAACCAACAGAACAGAACGAAGACAAAAAGAAAGGGTGGAGGAGGCAGCAAAGGAGGAAAAGAAGGAAAGGAACAGTTATTCGTCTTCATGCCCTGTAATCACCAAAGATTCCTCCTGGTTCATGATGTTACCTGTAATTTTACTTTTCTGTTGCACCAAAAACATCCAAAGTTGAAGAGACAAAAACCAATTCTTCTGTGGCATCAGTCGAAAAAGCCATTTCAACCACCATTAATTTTAAGAGTGGACCTGCATCCATTATTCTGCTGGCTGGAGCATTATTACAGTGGCGTTTGATTTCTCTTTAAAACTGATCATGACCTGGAATAAATATCCCAGTTTTATTTTTTTTTATTTATTTATTTATTTTTTACATTATTCTTACCGGTTGTTGCTATAATGTTATGCTAACGTCAAAATAGAAGTCGACCAAAGTATGTGAACTCTCCACCTTTCCATTCCTTAATGAAAAGCCTCGTACTGAAACGTTACTGAGGGAAAATAAATATCGCGGTACTAATTTTAATGGTTTCATTTGACAGCTACACTTGCTGGAGTCAGACAAGTTTTATGTCCATTTTTATACAAATGACATTGCAGCACTGTCTAGACTTCCCTTGCTTATATAAACACACCACACACAAGCTTTGCATTTAAATGCTCAAAATACAGTCATTGCACACATTCGGTGTTCATTTGTATCCCATTAGAGAAGGAAAGAACCACCATCCCCGATTTCAGCGAAAACAAGCGAGTAGAAAGCATACTGTACATGTACCAGACATGCACACAAACAAACCCAATGATAGTCAACTGGCTTGTGTTTCCATCAAAGTTTAAAAAAAAAGGGAGGGGGGGGGGCTGTGAATTCGTCCCAGCTTTCACAGATCAAGCAAATTACAGTGACATGGCAGCAGCCCAACCCAGTTACCCCAGCCAAGCAATTAGACCAAGAACAAGACACTATTGCGCATTTGTGCCATTCCTCATTAACTATCTCTCCAACACACCTCGATGTAGCAATTATTACACACAAGGATCGGTCAGCATGTGAAGCCATATCATTAAAGAATACTGGAGGAAAAAACAATTAAAAAAAAGACACGCACACTGTACTACTACTGGACACTTATGCGGAGCTATTCAGGCAAAATATAAGCAGAGACGTGCAGAGTTTTAAAGAGGCTCTCGGTGTATTTTTTGGTTCATATTAACTTGAAAAAGCACTCTTTGTATGAAGTCAATTTTATGTTTCAAATGATGCACATTCTTCTTTGGAATTGAGCAATATTCGACAACTTAAAGAAGAAAAAAAAATGCCCAGAGGCACTAACTTGCGCGTTGTGCCCTTTGCAGATTTAAACATTTATCATGACTGGAGACTCAGGCGAGTCATGTGATATGGAACATGTCCCAGATTGGCACCGAATCCTGAGGCAGATCACCAGCTCATTTATCAAAAGTTTAACTATGAACAAAGCATGAAAGTACTGCCCAAAGCTTTCATTGATGGAGATCCAGTACGCAAAGATCCACTTCAAATACAGTTCCACATGATTCCCTTAACTGCTTTACACTGCAGTAACTCGAATGAGCATTGACAGGAGGCCTGGCATTTTCCCGCAGAGATAATCATGGCCTTCTTGCAAAGAGAACTTGCCATAATGGTGATGTGTGTTTCTCCAAAATCCCAATATATGCCTCAGAGTCAGTCATTCTCACACGTGCAACTCACCCATACTGTGGATACTGATGCCCCATGTATAACAGATACAGGTTTTTGCACCTTTTTCAATTAATAATCTGATGGTTTGGACATGTACAGAGGAGTGATAGTGGGTATATTGGTAATAGGATGCTGAGGCTGGAACTACCAGGCAAAAGGCCTAGAGGAAGACCAAAGAGACGATTCATGGATGTGGTGAAGGAGGACATGAAGGTCGTTGGTGTAAGAGAAGATGCAAAGCGTAAGGTGAGATGGAGGCAGATGATTCGCTGTGGCGACCCCTGAAGGGAAAAGCCGAAAGGAAAAGAAGAAGAATGGTCTTTCAATTCATGTTAATTTTGCTTTAAAAAGATGTCAAGATGTAAATTCAGCTAACCAAAGTGCACAGGCTTGCCATCTTCCAATCCGTTTGAGATGAACTTGGGCCCAGAACTTTGAGGTCTTTCTACATAGCTGTGTTGCTTCCACCTTGGAAAACATAACTTCAGGTTTCTTGGCTGAACGCAGTGGTGGATTGCATCAATTGACGACTGTTTACCTTTTGGACTACATGTGGCATCGTAGTATAACTTTCTGAATGCATTTTGAAAATATCCCCACTTTCCTAAAAATGATGACAGTGGAACCTTGTTGGTCGAACGACTCCTTAATCCTCCTCGGACAAATTGGAGTTCAATCAAAAAAATGAGGAAAATATGCCTTGGTGTTCGAACAAATCAGAGTTCAACGAATCATCTGATTCGCATGTTTGATTTGGCATAGGTTTTCATGTCGGATGCCCTTCCTGACACAACCCTTGAGAAAGGGGAAGAAACACGCTGACGGCTATGCAGTTACTATTTACGAAAGTCAGCAATGGTTCTATAACATGAACCTCACACCATAACCAGTGAGCGACATGGTCGGATTTTGATAACCCAGTTAGCTGCATGTGTATATCATAAATACATATTCAACACTATAAATGCTTATAACAACAATTAACCATTCAATAATGTATAAGATGTAAATAATATATATAAACACACATACAGATGCGCACCTTGCATAAAAATGCAGTAGTTTTGTTCGGGGGTTTTGGGTTGTTTTTTGTTTGTTTGGGTTTTTTTGCATAATTGGCCTCGTTTTGCGGCATTTTCATTAACTTTTTCCCGTATTATTCCTCATTTTATTTTTATTTTTAATGAATATTTTTGAAAATCCCGTAATGCACTGAAGCCGGAGAAACTGAAGCACGAAGTCGCGAGGAATCCATGTCTGTACAACTGCACTGACAGTAGGAGACATTCATCTGAACACATTAATCGACTTTTAACTATTTCTTACGGGAAATATTGGTTCACTTTCAAACAAATTGTTAATCGACCATATCTTTAGAACAAATTCCACTGCATTGTATAATTCAGCACACTGACAAGGTGAATCCGAAACTTTTTGGAAGGAGAGGTTTAGTCAACATTCCTAGAAGGAGTCTCAATATTTCAGCACTTTGGCAACAGTCAGTTTTTAAAATATTTTTAGCTTCTCCTACTCTGGGAAGTCCTCACAAATGCAGCTTTCCATGTTAGAAAAAACAGAAAGATCCATCAACTTCAGCACAGGGAGGGGAGAAAAAAAATTGATGAGTAAATACTGTTTATAGTTGCCATAAATAATTAATGTAAGCAAACATAGCTGAAGTAGTATGGTTCATCTCATTAATAATATAATGACTGAAATAAAAGGAGTAAACGTTTTGAGGATGCTGTTGTGAAACTCAGCTTCAGGGTGGTAAGAGTATCACACCACCCCCCATGTGAGTCATCTTCCTATTACAGCACACCCTGAATAAACCAATAAACAAAGAACGACTATGACTAACATTTAATGTAATTTATTTATTTTACAAGCTGTTTAATCCTAATGAGGATTGCACTGAGGCTGGAATCCATCTCAGCCGACACCAAGGGCAGGTTACATGCTCGCCAGGCCATCAGTGTCAACACAACCGACCATTCAAACTCACCTCGGGGTGATCTGGAACAGCCAATTAGCCTACTGTGCATGCTTTTTTGTTTTTGTTTTTTTGCCTGAGAGGAAACTGGAAGAGAACCTGGAGGAAACCCCTGCAAGCACAAGGAGAGCATGCAATATTCGAAATTATTATACTTGGAGAGATAACAGATGTATCCAAGTCAATTTTGCATTTGGTTCAACTGCCTTTTGTCTTCAGAGATGCTCCATGCCTTTTTAAACCCCTCTGAGGAACAATAAACCATTTTACTGCTGAGAGGACGACCATGCTAAGCAATTACACTTTTTTTCCCTCCAAATAATACAAAGCTTTGAGGTATAAATTTTGTGACGGACCCTCGTCCTCATTACCTCAACAGTTTCCTCCATGTGATCACCAAGCCCTTTCCTTGAGCTGAAACTTCGTAAAGCTGCTCTTATTTCCCCAGACAACCATTCCGCCCTTTTTTTCTTTTTAAATAAGGACTCAATTTTTGACACCGTCTCTGTGGATGCATTACATTTTTGCCATTTTTGTCAACAGCATTCCTGCAATATGTGGCCGCGGTGGTGGGCTGGTGGTAAAGGGCACTGGATCACTGATCCTAAGGTTGGGGGTTTGAGTCCAACTCTCCACAAGGTTGTCAGGTGTCACACACACACACCCCCCCAGTGCAACTAACTGGGTTATCAAAGGCTGGGCCATGTCTCTCACTGTCTATGGTGTGAGGTTCATGTAAAAGAACCATTGCTGACTTTCGTAAAGAGGAGCTGCAAAGCCGTCAGTGTGTTTCTGCCCCTTGTTCAAGGGTTGCGTCAGGAAGGGCATCCGACGTAAAAACCTACGCCGAATCAAACGTGCGAATCAGATGATTCACTCTGGCAACCCCTGAAAAAAGGGAAAAGATGAAAAGAAAAGATGATTCCTGCAATATGTGCATCCACAGCAAGAGAGGGAACTCTGCAACCACTTCGAAATCGAGAAGCATTATAGAAATGAAGAGAGTGAGACAGCAAGAAAGAAACAGCCATTTCAAAATATGACCATTTCACCCTTTCGCCGATTACTATTTCACGCTTAAAACACCGAGTTAAAGTCTTCCGGAGCAAAGCATGAAAGCCTCCTCAAATTATACCGAATGCAGTTAGACTGTATTACACTGCACTCCACAGCAAACTTATACAGTTTCAAAAACAGATAGCAAGGAAAAAAAAGAAGAAAAAAAAAGTTAGAAATCTGTGCGTATGTTTCCATGCAGTATAAAACAGGTGTGTGTTCGGCTCGGTGGATGCTGCTGACTTGAATGTTCCTCCTCAGGGACTGTTTTGCAACATCCTCCTTAGGTTTAATGTGGTTTGACTTGTCGTCAAAGGAAAAAAAATGCTTGTGCTCTGAAGCAGTTTCAGCAATTTTATGAGGTCGTGGTTATGTAAAAACTGCGCTTTCGGAAATCTTTTACCAACTCAAAGCCCTTGAGTAGCAAAATTCAGCACTTCAGACGTATAAACGCAGAATTTTCACTTCTTCAGTGATCTCTATATGTAGTCAACCTGCTGTAAGGGTTGCTTACTGTATTTTTTCGGACCATAAGATGCACTGAAAAGCCTTTAATCGCCAAAATAACCTGAAGGTGCGCCTTATAGTCCGGTGCGTCTTATGTGTGGATGGCGCCGTGCGTCTCTCTCACACACACCGTCAAAGCCCAAATAAAGCAAACTGATTCAGAGCTAACCATCATTCGGGTAGATTAATCAAAGTTCTTCAACCGCTAGATCTTGGTGTCAACAGGTGGCAAGTTAGAGAGATTGGAGCTTTCTGTCCAAATTTCAGTATAAAGCACTGCTACAGGTGTCCTCCTGTGAGCTCGGATTAACCTTCCTGAACTTACGGTTACATTAAGACAGCTCCTTAAGGGGAATGTACTTAAATATAAAATATACTCCTGAATTAGCAGCAGCCCCGGAAGTAACTGGCATGTGATTCAAATTTAGCCAATGGCTGAGAGCTTTTGTTTCTCCCACTTGCTGATTGGTTGCAGATGATGTGTACAACTTTTTTTTTCTCCTTTCTGCATCGTGATTGCTTGAATTATGAATTCACTTTTTCTGTGTTTTTAATGATTATTTAAGCCCGATGAGGTCACTCAAATGCCCTGCATCTTCTCTAGCTTCTGGTAATGAGCCCAAGCGCTTTACTTATTCATAAATATTATCACAGTGCAAAATTAAGAAGTTTTTACTTAATTAGTACTACATTATTACTATGGGTAAAGTCCTTTGGGCTTTTTATACCCAAGTCAAGTGACTCATCAGGTCGTGCGCTTATCCCCGGTTTCTGTAGCATGAAGCGACCAGGAGTTCAACTCCTCCTGGATGGGATGCTAGTCCGTCGCAGGTTACCTTTCCCAGTATATTTTTTATTGGTACCCATTTGTACTGCTGGGTGAACAGAGGCACACTTGTGGTTAAAACCTTGCCCAGGAGTCTGAGCACAGTGGGGGGTCTAACTGGGATTCGAACACACAACCTTCCGATCATGAGCCCAGCAGCCTAACCACTACACCACCGGCCCCACTGCATTAGTTCTGTATTAATGAGGAATACTGTCGATAGAATGTGTTGAAGAAGCATATTTTAGTGTAAGTAATATCGTACATTAGGTTTTAAAACCACTTCAATAATTCACAGATTTCCGGGATCCCGCGGGAACAGGCGGAATGCAACCTATGCAAATAACGGTGGTTTCTGTATTGTTCCAACTGAACAATGCTGAGTTATTGAAAGAGTTGAATCAAGTTTGACTTATCTGGCTTTTGTTTCGTTTAATGCGCCTTATATTGGGGAGGTGGGGGGCAGTGGCGTTGCGCCTTATGGTCCGGTGCGCCTTAAGGCCCGGCACTTTCTGTTGAGGTGTGAACTACTCACAGTTCTATTGGATATTCCGCAAGTCAGTCAAGCCCATCCTGTTTCAGGAGGAATTATTTATATGAAAATCTTTATTCTACAAAAAGGCAACATTTGACGGGAACTTTTTTTACGACACACAACCTCATTTGAAATGTTTTCTCACACTACTGTGCATGTAATTATTCTTGGGAAAACACCTGCAGATCAGACCAAACACGTGTGCTATTTGAAGCCTGAGCAAAATTATGCTCGAGTTTCCCCAACCCTGGTCCTGAATAAATGGTACGTTTTATATTTCCTGCTCAAATCCACCCGATTCAACAAATCATTGAAAGAACCGCACCATTTCGGAGGCACAGTGGCAGCGTTAGAACAGCAGAACAACAAGAAAGGAGAAAAAAAAAAATCTGAATCCTTCAGAAAACTGACAAATATATCAAGTAAAGAGAAGAGAACGAGGTGAAAAATAACTGAACAATAAGTGCACTGTGAAATAAAAGAGGAAAACGTTTGTGAAACAATACAAAACATGTACACAATGCTGAAAGAGGGGAAAAAATCTAATTTAAAAGTAAACATGAACGAATGTAAGAAACAGATTGAAGAATAAAACAGAGGAAATGAAGCAAAGTATAGTGCAGACAGACGTGTATGATTTTAGGAGTCTGGAAATAAAACAGAGATGCTTGGATGGTGGTGTGTGCCGAGACTACCCGAACAGTTAATGCAGATGAGCAAGAATGAGAAAAATGAATGAGGGAATATGAGAGTTGAGGAACAATCCACAGACAGCATGAGTAAATGAGGAATAATGAACAAATGGAGGGAAAAAAAAAAGAAAAAGAAATAGAATGGGTGTGGGGAGGTGTGCCAAAAAAGAGACTCCGAATGATTTCATTACCTCTAAATATGGATTGTAATTTTTGGAGCATATTTCATTAGGAGGAAAATGTCAATCTCGGTTAGAGCCGAGCGCTGGCTGCTGAGCTTTCTGCTGAAAGAGAGAGTGAGAGACAGAGCGAGGTAATGTGGAGAGGAAGAGATGTTCTTCTGTAAATGAGAAATGCAGTTTCATTTCAGAGAAAGGCAGAAACACTTTTTTTTTTTTTTTTTTTTGAGCGAGGTGATGCCTTGCTGTAATGAAGGTGTCCAGAAATCTATTAGACCTACAAACCAAATATGTGCCATGTAAGACCCAGTTCAATGTGGTTAACCTATACAGATACTACAAATTCTACAATAAATATTAAAAAGTTTGACAGGAGCTTTGGGTAATTTCCCCGAAATGAAACTTGAAAGCAATTCAATCTCATAGGCAACCAGATCCTGCCGTCTCATCGGGCTGGAGCTTATTCTGATTTCTGTAGCAGGAGACAACAAGGAGTTCAAATCCTCCTGGATGGGATGCCAGTCCACCACACATTATCTTCCCAGTACTTACACTGCTGGATAGTCAGGGGACCACGTGCAGTTAAGACCCTGCTCATGGGGGGGGGTCTCACTTGAATCCCTATTTGACCCCCATTATACAAAGAGCCTCAGTGTGCCTCTGTTCAAACAGAAATATAAATGGATCCACCTCTGGAACCCTTAATCATAGTCATGATGAAGCTTGTGCCAAGCACAAATTACTTCAGACCAGGGAGAAAAAAAAAAAAAAAAAAAAAAGTACAATCTGGAGAGGTCATCAATCTATCGCAGATGAACAACCATTCACACTCATATTTGTAACGATCAGGAACTTTCAGCAGACAGCTAGGCCAAAGTACATGTCTTTGGAATGAGGGAAGAAACCAGAGTCAACGGAAATAGCCCATGCAACCACTGGCAAAGGTTGCACAAAAGGACAACAAATACAGTAGGCCCTTGACCATTCGCGGTTCAGCGCTCGCGCCCCCGCATGCTCGCGGATTGGCAACAAACCTGAAAGTAACTGCTACAAGATTCAAATTTATCCAATGGCTGAGGGCTTTTGTTTCTCCCTCCTGCTGATTGGTTGCAGATTACGTGCACACCTTTTTTTCCTCTCCTTCACACACGTCATCAACGTGATTGCTTGAATAGTGAATTCACATTTTTTTTTATTGTTTTTAATGATTATTTAAGCCCTATGATGTCACTCAAAAGCCATGCATCTTCTCTCGCTTCTGTTAAGAAGCCTAAGCACTTTATTTATTCATAAATATTACCACAGTACAAAACTAAAAAGTTTTTACTTAATCATTACTACATTTTACAGCATTATTACTGTATTAATGAGTAAGACTGGCTATAGAACGTGTTTAACCAGCATATTTAAAACCGCATCAATAACTCGCGGATCCACGGGAAGGGTCGGAACCGAACGATCGCGAAAAATGGGGCCTACTGTATTACGACTAGGATATTGCTCGCACCACACAGCTACACAATCAAGATATACCCGAGCTAAATAAAGAATTCCATGATTTCTTAGAAATACGTCGATTACCTATTTAGAAATTAGTTACATGTCCCTTTCTACGACCTGGGAAAAAAAAAAAAAGGGGGGGGGGGGGACCCACAAAAACAAGAGAACCCCTGCACCAGAGGATAATCAGGTCCATTTTGAGGCATATCTGCCCTACAAACAGTCAGAAAATAGTGCCGCAACTTTAGTGTCACTTCAAGTGATGGCTTTTCCAGACGATTCTGTGGTGTGACACTCCATCTAGTCTACTCACACTACAGTCACCAACCATCTTGGAGCCCTAACATTTGAAAGAACCAAAAAAATAAATAAAATGAAGGCATCAGGTTTGGACGCAGGATCATAAAAACATGGAAGAATAAAAGCAACGTAAAACAAAACGCATCATCCTTCAGCCAGTCCACATTACACCGACAGAACCAGATAGCAGAGTGCAAAGCCGACCTCTTTCCAAGCTTTTGAGTGAGAACTTCAAGTTAGGTGCGTCCCAAGGTGCCTCTGTCTACTACCAGGACAATTAAACTTAAAACTAGAGGCTTACTTAAAACTAGAGGTTCCTTCCCAAGAACTTAAACCCATCCCTCCAAAAAAAACTTTACTCCATTTGAAAAACTCATCGGCTTGTCCGTAAACACCACAGGGTCCCACATTAGCCTTTCAAAGCATGTTGACACATTCCGGCATTATCAAACGTCTGCAAGGGAAGCAGAACATCTTAAATCTTTTCTTAGCCCACGGGAAGGCAAGAAGGTTTAATGTTTGGTCAAAGCATGAGCTATAAAAGCAACATTAAAACAGAAATGCTGGAGGCAGCTTTGGACCCAGAAAGGAGAAGTTTAGAGGTTACACTTGTGTAATTAATAAGCCTGACATGGCAGAGGGAAGCTGCCAGATAACCAGTGGCATATCCAGAAGACCCAGGGTCAAACATCTCCTTTTATAAAATATTTGTGTGCATGCTGGATTTAAACCAAAGTGCAGGCACCCAGGAACTGTCTTGGATATTGAATTCTGCTACACTTTTCACCGACATAATTACCAGGTGGAAAAAGGTTTACTGCCTCACCAGCTGCTATTGCTGACAGTGGAATGGGAAACTAAGATAAGAGAAGAGCAGACCTTCATTGCAGGGAGTGCAGACAGCCCAGGAAATGTCCAGGGTTTTACACAACAACAACAACTTTGAATGAACTTGCAGAAATATTTATAGCTCGAGTTTGTGTCTTCTCGGGGGGATCTGTGGAAAATGGGTTACAATGAAAAGGGACGACCATGAAGTGGAGATAGAAGAGAAAATAAGGGGTCTCCTCCCCACCATTGCTTCCGAAATACAGCAGCGTTGTGCCGTCTCATTAGGTTCGGAAAGGCTCTTAAATCTTGGTGGTTATCTATACTGAGACACGAGAGAAATCACAGGCGTGGACAGCATGAGCGACGAGGTTCATCTTGGCGGCGATGGAATTCCTGTGGTTGCGTCCTCGCACGCCTCCAGTGGTTTTTATGTAAACGGGGGTGCGATGCTTGGGGACACTGCTGGAATACCAATGTGCTGAATGTGTAACAGCATCACATCCCCAGGCGGCTTGCTCGCACACTGCCATGAAGAACAAGCCAGCTCCCGCTGTAGCAGCAGTTCAGCAAATATTATAAAAGGGTCTCCGGTGGGAGAAGAGCAGAAGACTGGGATCCACAATGGAGCCGCGTGTATGCAGTCTGCCCTTTACACACTTCAGCTTCGCACTACATGTGAAGATCAACTCAACATTCAGCTCGTCAAAAATCCAGGACAGGAGAGACATTAAACAAAAGGCCTGATTACCGTTCGATGCAGGGCTTGCTGCTGTTTTTTTTAATAACCTAATGCCGAGCCAAGTGCAGACCTGAGGACGGGGGTGGATTGGGGGGGGGGGGGGGGATATCACAATCCTAGTCACGAGCTACATTTACACTCCGAGAAGCACGTCACAAACCAGATGAGACAAGCTTGTCTCGCCAGCCATCTGGCTGAGAAAACAATATTTCCTCATTCCTTTTCTAATAAAGATGGACGCGAGATGGCTCTTTCGCAGCCTGTGTGCATGTCAGGTTCTGTGTATCGGCGGTCAGCGTGTCAAATGAAGGGCTAAGGGGCAAGCAGGTATACCCGCTCTAACAGGGCCGTGGGTAGACAGATGCATACGTTTGATTTCTGATACACAGAAGGTCTCGCACCGAGTGATGACCAACTTGGAGAGCTTTCAAAACAATTTAAGTAATGCATTTCACTCACGGCGAACCCGACTTCATCACTAAATAGACCTTTCGGCTTGGAAAGTGATGATGGCGGAAAGGGAACAGAGTGAAATAAAATCTGTGCTTCGACTGTGAGAACTGAATCTTTTATTAAGGTTCACATTCATCTCGGAAGTAAACAATAAAGCATGATGAATTGGGTGGTTACACAAGAAAGAAAAAAAAATAAATAAATAATCAATCCACACTGGCTTGCATAATGGGGCACAATGTGAAAAAGAACTACTGTATTTTCACCTGAAAATGATCTGTTTTCCTGTGATGACAGCAAGTGTTTCTCTCTCCCCATTAATCCTACAGCAATTCAACAAGTAATTTTGCATCATGGGGGGGCCTGGACCCTCTCTGTCGACACTGGGCAAAGGTAAGGTACACCCTGAACAGCTCAGCAAACCATTGCAGAGCCAATATGCACGCGCGCACACACATAACCTCACATCTGGGGGCAAACACCCAGCACCCATATTAGATTAATATGCACGTTTTGATTTTTGTTTTTTACTGAGTATCCGGAAGACACCCACACGTGCACAGGAACATGGCAACTCAAAAAAAAAAAAAAAAAAAAAAAAAAACAATTTTTAAATGCCCAAGCCAGGGATTCATATCTACAGACGCTCCCCCACTTACAAACATTCGTTTTACGAACAATCGGAGATACAAACAAAGCTGTCCGAGGTCGAGAGTGAAGGTGAAATGAAATTGATGAGCAAGTAATAGAAACGGAATAAAATCTACAGAAAGATAGATCATAAATATAAGTGTGAAATATGATTAAACATTATGCTGAGGTACACTCAATACTTTTCCCCGGCAGGGGGGGTGGGGGCGTGGCGGACTCGGTCCAGGAAGAGAAGCAGAACGATACATTTCTGAACTCGTGCCAAAAGTTTCAAAGAAGAAACAAATTGACATCAGTATTATAATGAACTGGATAAGAATGAAACTCTCTAAATCTGATCAGATTCACTGTGCTGTGCTTGAGAGGAACCAGGAGTTTAAACAAGGAACATAATGATATTGATAATGTGACGTGTAAGAGAAAGAGAGAGGATATGCTTTCAATTAGACTGAGCTCAAGAGCATCATTACACCACATGGTCAGTTATGTAATAGAGAGCGAGATTGTATACAGTACAAACTCGTATAGAATACTTTTACAAGGTTTAAACATAGGTTCCCCTCGAAAGAATGCCCTGTAACAACTTACGAACAAAATTCATCAAACGAACGGCCGTCTGGAACCGAACTCATTTGTAAACTGGGGAGCGTCTGTACTCATTTATTCTATCTGTACCTACTGGATTTGTGGAACCGGTGGCATAGTGGTTAGGGTGCTGCGCTCATGATCGGGAGGTTGTGTGTTCAAATCCCAGTTAGACCCCCACTGTGCGAAGACCCCTGTGCAAGGTCTCAACCACAAGTGTGCCTCTGTCCACACAGCAGTATAAATGGGTACCAGTAAAAATATACTGGTAAGGTAAGCTGCGATGGACCAGCGTCCCATCCAGGAGGAGTTGAACTCCTAGCCTTCACGCTATGGAAACCGGGGATAAGCACCGGGTCCGATAAGCCACTTGGCTCGGGTGTAAAAAGCCCCAACTGACTACCGTTTTTTTTTTTTGTTTTGTTTTTAAAGCCAGGGACTCAAACCCAGGATCCCTCTTGCGTGCTAACCAGTGTGCCACCTCTATTCCATCTATTATAATATCTATTAATATTAACAGTCTACTCAGTAAATAGCACAGAACATTAGTTCCTGTAATTACTACTGTCACATCCCACATGGAGCACCATAGGCATGGAATGTGGCTCGGATTATTTTCCCCGTGTTCATGTGTGCTCAGCACAGGAAGCCCAGTGAGACTGCTACGTCATTGAACTCGATGGCTGTTATATCGATGGCATGACCATGAGTACAAATTCAATAAAAATAGATTTATTCTGAACAGCATACACCCCACGTGCTCTGGTGCAGAACTGTTGGTTATTTCGCACATCGAAAAGAAAGCGCATCCAGTATTTAAACATACGCTACAGACACCTGTCTGGAACCATACGTCCTAACAGACGCCTCGAAAGGGACCAGTGCCCAGTTGGTTGCAGTTGCATAGCGTCCCTTTAAATGTTTTACACACACACAAAATATCGAATCCCCCCCCCCCCCCCCCCATATACACATCCCTATAAATGAGTTGTTACTATAGAAAGATAGTAAAGGAGCACGTTTATTTTAAACCTGTGATTTGACTCGTTGTTATAGAACATAAATCAGACTCTGGAATTTCAACACTTTCAATTTAAACGCCTTGCTTTACCAACAGCAGCTTTTTATTAGAAAATAATTACATTAAGTGTAAAGATAATAAGGATGAAGATGGAGTCAGTGCTTGGGGTTAATGATTAAAGCCCCAGACACACGTGCACACGTCTACACTCAGCAGATGGAACAGGCTCTGCCAAGAGCGAAAGCAGCCATTCATCGTTTCATAGCCAAACCCTAATAAAAACTCGAACATGCACAGATGGAGTCCAGGATTGCGATAAGCGCTTGACAGGGAACATTATAGCGAGCTGAAGCAAGATGGTGCTGCGGATGTCTAACTGCTATCCTGACACTCAGTGCTGACTGTCTCCACTTCTTTCTTTCTGCATCCGTCTCGCAGCCACAAAACATCCATTACAAGAAAAACAGCCATCCATTACACTCTCCAGCACCGAAAAAGGACCCTTTCAGCATCACATTTCCTACACTTACGTACTCTGCCATTCTCTTTACACATTATAGCTTTGGTTAGCCTTTCAGAATAAAAACTGTGCCATGCCAGACGCACCCTGCCTTGCACCAGACTCCAGGGTTGTGAGAAAGCACAGAGATAAGAATCTTCCCCTTCCCTATGGCCTGATTTTCATATCAGACGCTGCTGTTCCACTCCTGTCTCCTCAAACACGTATATCTTATGCAACATTTCCAGGCTGCACTGAAACAAGGGAGGATATGAGCCTTGCTCGTACACCTATACAAGCATTAAAGTGCCACATGCCTTATATATATATATATATATATATATATATATATATAATATATAAAAAAAATGTGTCACACTTCCGCCTGTTTTTTTCCCTTCACCTTCCACCTGAGCCGAAACGCATAAAATTTTCATCACATTCCAGCCCTCTGGCCTCCAGGGCTATTTATTGATTAAATATGTATTCATAATTCAGCATTCGGTCCATTTTAATGCTTGTTCAAATGCCGGTCATAAAACCTGACCCTCACCACCCAACCCCGCCCCAACCTTCCATCTTCCGGTACCTCGACAATGTTTCTTCAACCTACACACAGGACACATCAGATATATCCACGCATTCTTGGGGAAGGTGGTTACGAGTCCCCTCTTTTAATACCTGGTAAAGTACAGGCTTTAACATGGTTCGAGCACACTGAATGTGATTTGGAAAAATGAACGGCTGGTCTGGGAGGAGAAGGTTATTGGTGTCTATCTGCTGAGCAGGCTGAATGTGGGTAATTGGGTGGATAGCACTTTGTTAGAAGGCAGGGGGCCTATGAACTGGATGCTCTAAAAATAGTATAGTGAGAAACTCACCATCAGAAGCAGACCGAGACTGAAGAAAATTCTAGACTTCACCGTCATACCAAAAGCTCTTTGGGCAGCAGTGCGACAGTGCAACACCCTGAAGCGTGACATGGAGAGCGTTTGGGACGAAGCCCATGAACTGGCACACAATGCAACACAAACCACACCGGACATGATTCGCAACAAACATCAATGAAGGCCAACAAAATGAGCAATTCGAGGCAAAATTCTTGCGCCACACCAAGTGGGCGGGTACAGAGATATGAACCATGCTTAAAAATAGCATTGACAGATGTCACCACATACAGTTCCTCAAAAGAAAAAAAAAAGGTCTTGGGTCGAAGCCCCGAGCATTTCTGTTTGAATTTGCATGTTCTTCCAGTGCTTTTGCCAGTTTCCTCCATGTGCTCTTTCCTCCCACAGTCAATCACTGCATCATCCTCCAATTTTAAAATGATGGCCTGTGAGAGAGATCGGACCAACGGAATCTTACGTCATGGATCTACACAGTTGTCGATGAAAAAGTTTCACATCTTTGAACACATCGGCACGAGAGCGAACTTGGGGACTTCGTAGCCAAACAGTAAGCTAAGCAGCTTTGGGACCAAAAGGTCGCCGGTTTGATTCCCGAATCAGCAGGAAAAATATGTGGCGGTTGGGGGGGGGAGTCAGCTCCACCTTTTGTTCCTCTACATTCATGGCTGAAGTGCCCTTGAGCAAGGCACCTAATCGCCAGCTGCTCCCCAGACACCCCAATGGACTGGGATGCCACTGCTCTGTGTGTGTGTGAGACAGAGCTCTCACTGTACTCACTTTGAATGGATTAAACGTTGAAAAATTCCCCTTGTGGGACGAATACATTATCAATTTTTTTTTTAATTATCATTAAGTGCCACAGACAAAACAAGATGAAAGGTAAATAGTTACACAAGGCCATCATGTTCAGAATAAAATAGCCTTAGATTTTCTAAAGTAAAATTCAAATTCAATTTAGACCAATAAATATTACAGTCCAATTTCATTTGGGAGTCAACAGGGGTAAACTGTTTGGAGAGCAACAGTCGAATTTATCCTCAAAGGGCAGTGGTGGCCTGGTGGTATCGCTGATCCTAAGGTTGGGAGTTCGAGTCCCACTCTCCACAAGGTTGTCACTACTGCACTGCCCTGCCCTTCCCCCCACCCAGTGCAGCTAACTGGGTTATCAAAGGCCGGCCATGTCTCTCACGGTCTATGGTGAGAGGGTCATGTAAAAGAACCGCTGCTGACTTTTGTAAAGAGGAGCTGCATAGCCGTCAGCGCGTTTCTGTCCCTTGTTAAAGGGTTGTGTCAGGAAGGGCATCCGATGTAAAAAAAAACCTATGCCAAATCGAATATGCGAATTCCATGATTCGCTGTAGCGACCCCTGGAAAGGGGGGAAATACCCAAAAGGAAAAGAGTAGAAATTATCTTGACCACTTCAGAAAGTTATTTAAAAAAAAACTCACACTTATTAATGGCTAGATATGACCAGTTGTTGACTTTTATCAATAATCATTTAAAATGCATGGCCAGAGGAAACTGCACCTGGTATTTATTAATAGGCCTTCGAATGAGCCGTCAAAAAAAAAAAAAAATACAAATAATTACAGCAAGCAAGCGAAACCTCCAGCATTTGTAATTTCTTGAAAGCTTATCACGTATACACACACACACACACACACACACACGAGAGAAACTTGCTTGCATCTTGGCCACTTATAACCCAGACTTCCTCCGTTTAATGACAACCTCCTGAAACAAAAAATAATTTAAAAAAAATTTTTTTCATAAAAAAAGTTCAGCCCTTCACCATTTTCTGGGATCACCTTCAGCCTCGATTATAGCATGTAACCATGGCATCGCTTCATCAAACCTCAGTAACGTCACACTCGTTTCCATCCAGTGTTGGGTTTGTTTCGCTATTTTGAATTCATGACAAAAAGTTTAAACCACCAGTTCAAGTCTTCAGCACATCGCCGGGGGTTGGGAATGACGTTAATTAGGGTCAGGACTTGAGTGAAAAATGATTCATGCTCCCTGAACCACTCACTGTTTCGGCCCCAACTTTATAACCATGCCACCAGTAAAGTCGTCGTCCACTGATTGGATAACTTGGCCTCAATCTAATGAATGACCAACTGAAGCAACAATTGCATGTTGATTACATGCTGCAATCAAAACTGAATATGAGCCGACAAATACCGTGCACAACTTTTGTCTGGTTCGTGTCAAACAAATTATAAAGTGTCGTTCAATAGCAAGGTTGGGAAACTTGAAGCAGATGAGAGTGAGGGAGGGGGGGGGAAAAAAAAAAAAAAAAAAAAAAAGTCATTTTGCAATCAGCAGTGGCCTGGTGTTAATTTGCAAATTTGTTAGTATACCTTTATGGAGCAAGATGGTGAATCAATTTCAAAAGAGAAGAGGCTGAAATTGAATACACTGAGGTACGCACCTGGAATTTTAATGTTTTTTTGCTTCACTCGGCAAAAAAATATCTTCGAGCTTTGTTCAATCACCTTAAAATTAAGGTGTTTTTACATTTTCTTCGCTCAACTGCATAGCAATTTCATATGAGGTGGAAATTTCATCAGCATCGAAGGCACACCGCCATCCCGCCCTCCTCCATTTTCCAAGACGACAAGTATTGTGGGCGAGACGTGTGCAATGTTGCAGAATTAGTCTTGTGACCATTCGTAGAAAATCATCTGGATATTCATCGTCAGTTGCAATACTTTAAATATACATTTAATTTTTATTTGAAGCAGATTTTTTAACCTCTCAGTAATGCTTTGATGCCTAAATGCAGGTTTCTGTGCCGCTCAGCGACGTGTTCACGCCACGTCTTGATGTTTATGCTTGACTGAAGGACACATCCTCGGGTTGAGGTCTTTACGGCGCTTTGATGTTTGGAGCAAACAGTTTGTATCACATTTAAAGATTCGGATAGACTGTTTTCTTTTTTTTTTTTTTTTGGATTTGTTTGTTGATCTGCCACATCTTTGCTTCTTTTCAAACGCCTTTTCAAAAGCGTTTAGATATTTTCCTTCAAGTAATAACAGCTTGTTTTTCCTCCCTTGTCACAAGCTGACATTTCCCCCTCACTGATAATGGCTCAGTGTCTTAAGGAGATGCACTAATTTCCTCGCACAACAAAAGAAAGAAAAAGAAAACCAAACCTCTAAGAGGAGCTTTGTGATCTTTTCAGATGAATAACAAATTATCTGTGTACAAAGTGATCAATAAGACAGGGGCATGGGAAAAAAAAAAAAATGTGAAACTTGCAGGAGAGCAACAAATACTCACAGAAATTACATATGGGGATTGATGGGATTCACACAGAGCCAAACTGGATACAGAATTTAAATTAAACAAATTAAAAAGGAATTAAAATCTAAGTGGTGGAGCATAGCCGCCCGTCTATGGGCAAATAGTTGGTACATCCTAAACTACTCCCACACTGGCAGCAGGCATCACAGCATCCCAGGTTGTTGAAGCAAGTTATTTGCTGACAATTAAGAATTTAACTTTAAAATGGTTCATGATTTCATCATCGCAACAAAAATTAGAAAAATAACTGATCACGATACTTCAAGAATCAACACCTAGATGTCATGATAGCATATGGGGTGTTCCCTGGTGACTTTGATCCCCTACTGGCAATGGCGCTGGGGAAGGGGGTGGGGGGTGCGGGGGGGCGGTTAATGTGTTACAAGAATTAACACTTCTACTACTGCCAACTACTGGAGTGGAGGTGCAATTACACTTAATTCTCGTACACAATTCCAGAAAAGCATGTTCCCCATGGTCATAACAACCCCCCCCAGCATCACACTGCATCCCTCCCCCCCCAAGGTGGGCACGGCCCACTATGTGAGAAGACATGTCTTGTATACAGTGTCAAGCAACCTTTCTTCATAAACTGGACATACCATTTCTTGCTTTCATTTCGGTGAGCCTGTTTTCCTGCACAAGCTCTGTGATGACGAGTCTTCTGACAGAAAACCTCAAGATTACAATTATAAATATGGTTTAAAATTAAGAAAAAAAATATTGATACTTCATGTGTAAAACAAGTCACAGCTTTCCATAAATGCTTTCCATTTCTGTGTTTACATAAAGGTCGTTCTCGTATTTTAATAAACCTTGCTAATGCGTAATTGAAAACATGGGCCCTTGTGAGAACAGTGAAGCTTGTAAATAGCAGACAGGGTGCTTGTATCAATTATAAGACAAATACATGTGTTGTTGGTGCCTAATTAGGTGAAAAAAAAAAAAAAAAAAAAAAAAAGTGACAGTGACTAGCGTTCTCCTTCCTCTCTCCTGACCCCACCCCATCTGTTGACACGAGAAATGCCTCATGCGGCAAAGGGAAGAGCAAAGCAGTCGTTGCTGCTCAGATTGGAAATCATTTTTGGATTTGAACACTGGTTTAATGTTTTTAGAACAAAACACTAAGGACTGTTGAGTCCTACAGGAACTGATGAGGCGCTTATTAGTGTTGGTATTAATGTATTTAGCTGGCTAACTAGCTCATTATACTTTTGTCATTAATTCAGCGTATTTTCTTAGCAGTTGCAAAAGAGAAGCAAATAGATTAAAAATCACAAAACCAAGCTAAAGGTTCCAAAGAAAACAAAACTTCATGAACACTGGCAATGCAGACTAAGCGAAAACTTCATCCAGTATTAAGTAACATACAGTGAGAAAAGTGACCAATAAATAAACACCATTACAGCAACCACTGCCTTCCACTCTGCAACGTTATCAACAACCATTAGTGGGGTCAGGCACTCACAGACGACAAGGAGACCTGCTGCAGAGTCAGCGTCCAAGTTCATTCCAAAAGGGTTGAGGTCAGGATTCTGTGGAGGACACTCGAGTTCTTCTACATTAACCTTGGCAATCCAGGTGCACAAGGGTATTGCAATCCTGGAACACGTGTGGAACCTCTGGCACCCGAGAAGGGGAATATTTTTCATTTCTGCTTAATTATTTTTTTTTACCTGGAGTTTTCGTAAATTGAACCACATTTTACATGTAAAACATGTGATTCTTTCCAAGGCCCCCAATCCCACCCCCTAAACCCTTAATAAAAATTTTAAAAGCATAGCTTTTAAGACCGCCTTCTGCTTCACTATCGTGCCAATGGTAGACGGGTTTGGCCATATTCCATTGCGATATCACTCGAGCCCGTTTCGTTTTCTCACTCGCACGCGCGTGTGTGTACACACTGGAAGGTAAAAAGCCTGGGTCAAGAAATAAATCATGAAACAGTAACTCTGTCCTTTACACACAAGGCATTATGGTAGCTAGGAAGGAGATGAGTCATCCCTCCTAGCCAATGGGAGGCCAGCGGGGTGGGATGTTGGGATATAGGCAATGGGAGGTAGCGGCGTCATCCCTCCGAACCAATGGGAGGCCAGCGAGGTGGGATGTTTGAACGTCATTGATGGGAGAGCGGCTCGTGCATTGTTTGAATGGCGTGTTTGAATTTTTAAGATGGCGCTTTCGTAACGTGAACTTGTTTCGTATCCAGAGACAAAAATTTTAGGAAAATGCGTTTTGTAACCTGCATTTTTCATTTGGTCAGACTTTCGTAAAGTGAGGTACCACTGTATTTGTTCAATTTCAAAAATGTTAATTGCTATAAACATCCAGTGAGTGTAAATAGAATAAAAATCGCCTTTACTCCTTCCTTTCATTATAAATGAATAATGGCCCACTTTGTGATTCATGCCGTGCAAGCCATCAGTACATATATGACTAGAGCTCATGGAACAGCTGTTAAACAGTACAGCCACACAGTGAAAACATACAAGATACATGAAAGTGTGAAAGATTTTATTATAATCAAATACACGGTCACAGCTTGAACATGGTCTAGACGCACAGGGTTACTCTGTACTCATGCTTGTTAACCGAGATTATCAAATCCCCAGCAGAGAGATCCATCTGATCCGAACACAATATTGCTGCACACGTGACTGGATAGGGAGATACATGCTGCCAACCTACCTCTATTCTTCCTGTATCCGGCTGGAAGCCCCGTGCAGGGTCCTCAGTGGTCACGCGGCACTGGATGGCAGAGCCATTGATCTTGATTTTATCTTGCTTCAGCCCCAGCTCGGACAGGCTGCGGCCTTCACATAGCCGCAACTGAGCATGCACCAAGTCCACACTGCCACAAACACACAGACAGAGACAGAGAACCCCATATTAATTTGATTTATAATCTCACTATCTGGTATATAAGAGATTGGGATCCCTTTCGAATCTGGTTTCCCCCTCAGGGTTTTGTCCTCATGCCACCTCTGAGCATTTTCCTGTTACCATCATCTCTAGCTTGCTCATGATCGATAAACGCATCCGTATATCTACACACAGACATCCGTAAAGCTGCTCTGTGACCAGGTCCATCGTTAAAAATAATGTCCAAATAAAACTGGTTTAGTCATTTAAAAGCCGTCATCATAATAAATAAAAACAACTGGCTTTATATAGCATGTTCAAATATTAAACCCAAGGGAAATTTCCAAAGCCCATAATGCAACACTAATCGGTCCTAATTTTTTTTTTTATTATTATTATTATAAGTTCTGAGACCCTACAGTACTCCCATTTAAAGAAAATCAAACTTCACACTCCATTTGGCTTCTGGAAATGGCCAGGTTGCTGCTGTCAGCATTGTAGATGGAAAATATTTAAGAATTATTTCACTCAAATGTGTGAACATTATGGATTTCTAAAATAAATTCTAAAAGCTACCACGTAAGAGTTAAAGTTCAATATTCTTGAGTAAAGTAGTTACGGGCGATGGAAATGAAAACATCTATTCCAGTGTTTTCCCTTCATGTGGATGGGCGTGTGAGCAGACGGCGATGAAGCTTGCAAGAGAAAGAACAGCAAAAACCTGGCGGTATATACAGAGTGCACATCTACTTCTATTCATTTCATCATCACGATCAGTTTCCAGATCATCCCAGTCAGGGTTATACCCGTTTACAATTCCTAACGGTTCAGAATTAAAAAAGAAACAGCACTTGACATTAGAAGATACCACCTTGAGGTATCGCCAATAATAATGAGCTAAGTGGGAGGGACAAGTCAGACTTTGTATGAATGGATTAACGGGCAGCATCGTGGTTCACATGTGCACCTGACAGCAAGATGATCATGGGTTCGGGTCAAGACTCGGACATTTCTCTGTCGAGTTTATAAAGTTCTTCCCATGTTTGCGTGGATTTTCTTCAGGTACTCCGGCTTCCTCCTACAGTACAAGGCATGAAGCTAATTGGCTGTTCTAAAAATTGTCCCCAGCATGCAAATTGGCCCCATAACCTGTTCAGGAAGTTCGGCGCATCTCCTAGAGTTGGCAAAGATAAGGCGTGTGTGTGTGTGGAGTTCATTTGGTATGTTGACTTCTTCCCACAGTTCGAAGTCTACACATTAAGCAAATTGGCAGTTCTTAACAACCACCTCCACCACCCCCAAGTGTGAGAGTGAATAATTTGTGTGTATGTTGCCCTGTGACGGTCTGGCGAATTAACCATGATGTACAGCATCTTCGCTCAGTGTCAGCTGAGATTTGCTTATCCTCCCTGCGACCCCAATAGGATTCTAACAGTTCAAAAAAAAAAAAACCAAGTCAGTGAGTAGACTGGTCCCAATTTTTTGTATGTGTATGAAAATGAAACCAACATCCTGTGTGACTCCTGAATCGTACAACAAAAAAAAATTTAACTCCATCATTGGGAGTTGGTCTGTTCGAGCCATGGCTGATTAACACAGCCATCCGTGCCCGAGACCTTATAAGAATAAACTGGGTGGATACTGGTCCAGGCTCTCATCCCAGTCACTTGATGAGCCAAAATCATTGGTATACAACACAGAGCGCACATCAACCTGACAACACGCACAGCACTTTGAAACTAGAACTGAGAAAACTCACTATCGAACCACCTTGGATTACTGAATTACAGTTGAAACAGGAGCCAGGAGTCAGAGTTAGTAAATCTGCTGCTGTGCTCTCTGGTCCGGATGACATACACTGCCCTGTCAATAAGAGCAGCACCAGGCAATCGTGAGCATCCGCAAGCTTATGTATGTGGAAGAGTGCGGATAGCATTGTTACTCTACCCAATGATGCGGTACTTTGAGCCTTTATATTTTGAGTTTTTAGCTGTTGGGTGAGAAGTCAGATCAGGTAATAGGTGGGAATTGGCAGATGATGAAATTGGGGAGAAAAACCTGGTAAAAAAAAAAAAAAAAAAAAAAAAAAAAACGAAAAATATGGAACACATTGTCTCTTGACGCAAAAGCATGAACAAATTTTATACCGTCTACCTAATATTTTGCATTTCAAAAAAGGTACCGAGAGCACGCTATGTTAAGTAATAAGCTAAAACAAGGTGATGGCAAGGGAGTAAGACAGGACCACTAAGGGGAAGTGAGCTTCAGCTGGAAACAACAACAAGAATAAAAACCAACATTTGACCAAAAAAAAAAAAAAAAAAAACCTACACATTCCACTTGCATCTCTCGTGTCGAAGCCTTGTATAAATTTACTGGCGGAAAATACAATCGCCAAGTACTTCAGCATCTGACCTACGAACTATTGGTTTTTGAGCGCTTTCCAAAAGTTAAATATATCTAAACTTGAATGTTTTGCGATCACATGATGAAATAATCACAAGAATAAACCAAAAATGTATTGACAGTAAACACAATCATGATGTCTTTCCACACATGAACCGAAACCGTGGCTTGATACCAGCTGCAGCCGTCATTGCACTGTAATAACCGATGTAATCAGCTCGGAACGACCCTCATTCTCATGATGGACTTTCTCTCAGCTTCTAATGAGATCGAAAACCAAAGCATCCATCATTTTATGATTGACAGAAGCAATTAAACAGTCTCTGGATAATAAGGGTGTTCAAATGTTAAAACCCCACACATCTGCTTGTTCATCCTATACGGTTAATGGCTCATCCAGCTGACAGAAATGATCATGGAGCTTTTTAAGTTTGATAGAAATCAATATGCAACGGAATGCATGCTGGGCTAAGAGTTGCTATTTACTCCCACTTTTTGCATCTCAATTTGGTCTCTTGCCAATTCCCACCCACCTGCTCTCCCCATCACGCGCCAGCCGGGGAGAGTGTGAAAGTGAACACATGCTTCCTTCAAGTCACATCAACTCAGCCGACATCTTTTAGAAACGCTGCACGGGATCCACCCTCTTTGTCCAACACAAACTCTTAT
>CM045735.1:8137160-8182160 GCA_024760905.1 Plotosus lineatus | reverse complement strand
TGTGAGCAGGTGCCAGGTCGTGCTGAAAAATGAAATCTTCATCTCCATAAAGCTTTTCAGCAGATGGAAGCATGAAGTGCTCCAAAATCTCCTGATAGCTAGCTGCATTGACCCCGCCCTTGATAAAACACAGTGGACCAACACCAGCAGCTGACATGGCACCCCAGACCATCACTGACTGTGGGTACTTCACACTGGACTTCAGGCATTTTGGCATTTCCTTCTCCCCAGTCTTCCTCCAGACTCTGGCACCTTGATTTCCGAATGACATGCAAAATTTGCTTTCATCCGAAAAAAGTACTTTGGACCACTGAGCAACAGTCCAGTGCTGCTTCTCTGTAGCCCAGGTCAGGCGCTTCTGCCGCTGTTCCTGGTTCAAAAAGTGACTTGACCTGGGGAATGATGCGGCACCTGTAGCCCAGTCCACTGCTTCCACAGGTCCCCCAAGGTCTGGAATCGGCCCTTCTCCACAAACTTCCTCAGGGCCCGGTCACCTCTTCTGGTTGTGCAGCATTTTCTGCCACACTTTTTCCTTCCCACAGACGTCCCACTGAGGTGCCTTGATACAGCACTCTGGGAACAGCCTATTCACTCAGAGATTTCTTTGTGTCTTACCCTCTTGCTTGAGGGTGTCAATGATGGCCTTCTGGACAGCAGTCTTCCCCATGATTGCGGTTTTGAGTAATGAACCAGGCTGGGAGTTTTTAAAAGCCTCAGGAATCTTTTGCAGGTGTTTAGAGTTAATTGGTTGATTCAGATGATTAGGTTAATAGCTCGTTTAGACTACCTGAACATGATCTGCTCATTTTTTGAGATAGGAATTTTGGGTTTTCATGAGCTGCATGCCAAAATCATCAGTATTAAAACAATAAAGGACCTGAAATATTTCAGTTGGTGTGCAATGAATCTAAAATATATGAAAGTTTAATTTTTATCAGTACATTACAGAAAATAATGAACTATCATAATATGCTAATTTTTTTAGAAGGACTAGTATGTATTCATCATTGTCCTCAAGGTCCTTGAATTGGTTGCCAAGTTCCAAGGTGAATTTTGCTTTGGTCCTCTGGTGCTTTTAGCTTTGATACATTTATGTTCTCTGACTTCTGGCTCTGGTAATGTTCCTGTGTCGCTCGAGTTTAATGGTAGCAGCCACAAGACAATGGTCAGTGTTTGCATCTGCTCTCCGGTAGACTCTCACATCAGCCAATGACCTTCTCCACTTGTTGATTAGGATGTGGTCAATTTGTTTGGTATCTATACTATTTGGTGACTTCCAAATGAGTTTGTGAATTTCTGTGTGTGAAAATGCGGTGCCTCCAATCGCAAAGTTATTTTCCTCACATAGATTTGCTATGCGTTCATCAGTTTCATTCATGGTGCCATAGCCATGCTTCCCCATTATTCTTTCTCTGTTGGTGTTGTCACCTCCAACTTTGGCATTAAAATCACCTATTATAAGAAGCACATTTTGGGGAACCTTTGATTTTACTGCCTTAAGTTGTTCATGCCACAGATGTTTTACTTCCTCTTCTGCATCATTGGTGGGTGCATATCCTTGCATGACGGGAAACTTGAGCTTGGAGTTGAATATTGCTTTTAGCAGCCTCTCATTTATTGGTTTCCACGCCATGAGAGACCCAATGCTGTTTCGGTCAACCAGGAGAGCTACTCTATACTCATGAGTCTGGTCTTTGCCTGAGTACAACACTGGTCTTATCAGTGGTCTGCAGGTGTCCTGTTCTTGTCCATCTACATTTCACTTATTCCCAGGATGTCTAGCTGATATCTTTCCATTTCTTCGATGACCTGAGCTGTCTTTGATGACTCATACATGGTGCACACATTCCAGGTTCCAAGTGTGATCCTTCTTCTTGCCTCCAGGAGGTTCCCGCTCACACTGTTGACTTCTGTCACTGGGCTTTGATCACCAGTGGTCATACAGCCAGTATTTTTGCTAGGTCCTCCTGGTTGGCCTCTCCGATTGTTGTTTTGCTATTTCTGTAACGGTTACAGTTTTTTACGTGGCTAGGGTCCTAACCTAGCACACAACACCGCCACAATTTACCCGGGCTTGGGACCAGTGTTGGCTGGGTTAGGTGGGAATTGTGGGCACAATTAAATTATGGAGAAAAATGGTTCTAATTTAAAACTTAATTTCTCATTTTTCAGAGTTGGTCCATGTCCTGATGACACCAAAACAATTTCAAGCCATTTTATTTGAAGCATTTTTCAGACACCAAAAAGGTACCACCTCACAAATCAATTAACATATAAAGGCAAGAAGAATCTCCAACTTCAACGTCCCAGACAGACAAAGCCAAAGACCCAATGAACTCCACAAGCACACACAATATGCAGAAGACAAATCTGAAAATTAAATCTTTTCTTGAATTCAGGAAGATTTAAAGTTTCATAACTAATAAAACCGAAATTGCATAAAACGACAGAATGTTGGATCCTGCCTCCTCCAAGTGTGATATTTATAATCATTCAGATATTACACATTATTTCGGGGGATTTGACAAAGCCCTGACGAGTTGTTCTGCAATATTGGCTCGGTGACTGACAACATCGGAGAAGTCAAACTCGCAAGACTTGTCCCACAACGACAGAGTTCACTCTACTCCTTCATAACGGAAAGCTGTAATTCTATTAGTAATGCGCTCAAGGAAGGACGCGAAATGCTTCCAGCTGTTTATATTCTGATTACAACCAAGTTCTCAAAAGACAGAAGATAGATAACCGAACAGTGTTCAAACAGCTGCGAGGCAAATCTTAACAACGACATACTCCATCAGCCTTCTGTCTCTGCAAAATGAATAACAAACTACAAGGATGTGCTATAAAATACGAATGTGTGCGCATTCATGCCCGGCAGGTTAAAGAGACAGCAGCAGGAAATAGTCTCAAACAGATAAGACAGCAAGAGGAAGCGACGGCGTTGTTCTAGCTTTCCTGGTTTATCAATAAATCGAGTTACCAAGTGCTGCTTTTGCTAGACAGCTTTAACAATTTTAAGATTTCTGAAACACACACACTCCGAAGTGTCATGTCAATGGAAACAAACATTTCACATTAATTTTTTAAATACACCATGATTGGCAAGTCTCAGGCCATTACGTGATGCTGGTGTGACTCATGCAATTTTATTTCCCCACACTTCCAAGCATACTGACCTGTCCCTGTCTGCTACAGCAACAGCTATTTGTACACTAGTCACATTAAAAGTAACTCTAGTACAGCTGCTCATTCATGTAATTATCTAGAGCAACAACAACCCACAAGCAGGTCACAAGCATCAGTTAATATTCATATCAAATATCGTATCAAGGCAAGGTTGACATCTTGGTTACCCTGAGCCATTTTGATGAGGGTGGACAGACAGAAGGTCGTGACAAACTGAAACGTCTCCGGGTCTAGTGGTCTAGGACCTGCTGACTGGCTCCAGTACAACATGTAACTCTTCCAATTCCCAAAATTTCTCAAAAATACAAAAACCACCTATTCCATGTGTGACTTCAGCAAAATCCTCTTTGCATGTATAGTGTCCAACTGAAGTCGTTAACTTTTCCTATGCCGAGACCGATGCAGAATTCAGTTGAAGTTAATAAAAAGCAAGTTAGATGTTGTTGGATAATCTGAAATGTCAAGGTCTCCGATGCCCATCAAGGAAGAGGCGAACAAGAGTTGGGTATGTAAACATTACATGGAAACAAAGAAAATTCAAAATTTTAATGGGTAAGTTCTACATATTTTTAACCAGCACCAAAGCAGGTCAGCTGAGTGTCACATACAAAGCATAATTATCAGGCAATAGTATACAAACTGAAGAAAAACAATAAAAAGTGTTTATTTATCCAATTTCAAAGCCTGACAATGACGAAAACAACCTCAAGTATCCATGACAAAAACCAGTTATTCTAATTCATCCACTGCCCACTTGGGATAATGTTTTTAAGCCCAAAATAACCGGCCAATCAGAATGCACTATTCCCATGTAAACAGCGAGAGTGTTTGGTAATGTACTGATGGGATGGTCAGGGTTGGGATGAATGAGTATAGAGAACTTTGGAGCTTTATGTCCAACACGCTGGGTTTCCTTTTGTCGAAATATTGACATTATTCATCATTCGTTAATATTCTGAGCCACTTAATCCTAATCTGGGTGACGAGGAGACTGGCGGCAAGTCTCAGTTGACTGTAGGCGAGGGCAAGGCACACTCTACAGCTCACCAGGCCATCGCAGGGTCAACACTCGATCATTCACACTCACACCTAGGGATGAGATGGAATAGCTGATTAGCCTACTGTGCATGGACAGTGGTACCTCACCTTACAAAATTAATCCATTCCAGATCTTTTTTCATAACCTGCATGTTTCGTAAGTTGAACTGTATTTTACATGTAAAACGCGTGACTCGTTCCAAGGCTTCCAATACTGCCCCCGAAACCCTTTAAAATTTATGAAAGTATACATTTTAAGACCTCCTTCTGCTGCAATATCGTACCAATGGTAGACGGGTTTGGCCATATTCCTTTGTGATATCACTTGAGCCCGTTTCTTCTTCTCACTTGCACCGGAAATTGCGCGTGCGTGTTGACTATGTCTTCTTTGCGGAGTTATAATCTTACAAATGTTCAAATGTTTATGGAAGGTTAAAAGCCTGGAGTCAAGAAATAAAGCATAAAACAGTAACTCTGTCCTTTACACGAAAAGCATCATGGTGGATTCAGCTCCATAATAGGCAATGGGAGGTAGACGCGTCATTCCTCCTGGGCAATGGGATTTATGTCCAAGATGGCGTCAGGTGGACCGCTTCATGATGGCGCTTGAGTGAAGGCGACATGAACGACAGCGCAGTTGTTAGCCAACGGGAGGCCAGCGGGGCGGGATGTTTGAACGTCATTGATGGGAGAGCAGCTCGTGCATTGTTTGAATGGTGCATTTGAATTTTTAAGATGGCGCTTTCGTAACGTGAACTTGTTTCGTATCCTGAGACAAAAATTTTAGGAAAATGCTTTTTTGTAACCTGAATTTTTCGTTCGGTGAGACTTTCGTAAGGTGAGGTACCACTGTATTTGGACTGTGGGAAGGAAACCGGAGTCCCCAAAGGAAACCCGCACAAACTCCACACAGAAATGCCTGAGCTGGGAATCGATCCCAGGGCCTTCTTGCTGTGACACAGACGTCCTAACGACTGCGACACCATGTGCTAGATTGTTAGTATTCAGGGGCGGCGCAAATATATATATATTGTATATATAAAACGTTTTTCTGTAGTGGTATGTCGATGTTGACCATTCGGCTTTGATGTTTTAATTGTCTGACACCAAGTTAAATATCTTTCCAAACAGGCCAAAATAAATAAATAATTTAATAAGTAGCTCAAGTCTAAATTTGCACTCTCGCTTCACCATGAAATGAGCAGAGGGATGTGTGCCTTAAGTGTCTCCATCACTCAACCCGAGTTTGTGAATTAAATTAAAAAAGGACAACAGTAGACTTAGTTGAAAATCTGCTTCAGTGCTTGGCAGAGAAGAATCTCCGCGGAGAGCCGATTCTAGCATGTCGGATTCATTGATTTTTATTTGTTAAACACGACTCCTTTCATTACTGCCATGTTAAAATCCCATTTTATCATCATCCCCTTTACCACCACCGGAACATTTTCAATTTTTGGTCCACAGATACCCATGGCATTACCGCTGTCCTCTGCAGCTCTTTAATTAAGATAAGGGGTGTAGCCCAGGAACCAATGCACCATGTTTCAAATAAAATAAAAATCTTGTATGCTACAGTGATGAATAGGCTGTATAGCCATTTACCCCCCAGGTGCATCCTAATGGGGAGAAAAGTACAGCACATGAATTGAGGTGACATGAGGTAATACCATATATTGGAGGTGGGGGTTGGGGGGGGGGGTCCATCTGCAGGAGGATCTCTGCATGCTGGCTTTCTCGAGACATACATGCAGAGCTATCAGCGCAGAGAAATTACTACATGGTTGTCTCCAGGGGAAATGGAATGAGTCTCCGTGCATTTTGCACAGCGGTTTCATGTAGGTGTTAATTTATGCAGCTGTGCTCCTGGATATACATAGCTTAGCTTACTGGGTATGCAAATCATGCTTTCGCAGACAGCGCGCACACACACACACCTAACTTACTGTCCCTTTGCGTTTTCATTTTCCAGATCATTTCTGAAGTTTGACACAAAACAAAGCTTGTAAGCCTGAGGAGGGAATGAGGTCACAAAATAGAGTTGGAGTCTCATAAAACGAGAAAGATTGAAAATCTCAAAAGCTGTGTGCAGGAGCAGTGGTGCACAGAACTAAAAGGTGGAGGTTTTTGGGGGGGGGGGGCTGTTAATATATTCTCTCAGACTTTCTATTCCATTTTAATTGCCAGGCAGCAGCAGACACGGTGGCAGAATGAAAAACAAGTCGGTCCTCACATATGAACACAAGATGACAGACAAGATCTGCATGACACGTTTAAACTCGGCCGCTCCCCATTGGCCATGTTCGACTCTGTTTTAAAGAATGTCTGACATGATATCATGCCCGGGAGTATACAGCTGATTGGACTTCTGCTGTTATGGGCCTTTGGTACACCAAATGTGTGTTTAATCTCTCGCCATGAGCATAGCAGATGACCGGTTTTTGTTTAAACAGCATCGTCAGCCTGTTATTTACTCATCACTGGAGCTGATCTGCCAACAAATGGCAGCTGTATCAAACAAGACCCAGGAGGATGTGTATACTTCGAAAGGCCAAACATACAGCCAGGACTGAAGTCAAACCGGTTGGCAATATGGCAGAAACAATGCAGATCCCAAATGATAAGTACTTGCAGTTCTGATCCGTACAATTATCCAATCAACCAATCAGGTGACAAGCTCAAAGCGCAACATGCAGTTCCAGGTCAAGAGCTTCAACACACATTCAAATCAAAACAGCAGAATGCGGAGCAAATATGGTTGTTCACACGGTTGGCGTTAAGATGCAAATTATCCCATCAAAACTAATGCAACGATCCAAGTATTCATAGTTTCTCAACAACAATGAAGGCTTTCCATCCAGTCCCTCCCTGCCTCCAGAGAATACGATGATGCACATGCAGCTGTTTCACCTCTCCGATGCGGCTCCCGTGACTTTTAAAAATAATGAACATGTATGTTACGGTGGCTGACTGGTGCAAACGTGCTTCATATACAAAAGCCACTGCATCACCAAAAAAAAAAACTGAAAAAAGAAAGTGCCGCTAATTAACTCACATCGGAATTACTCCGGGCTGCCAGAGGTAGAGAGTTAAACCAGCTTTCACCTGAATGACGGCAGAATCTGCCTAAGGCAGAGTCCTGCAACGGTCAGGTACCCAGCGGGCAACTTTACAAAAATGCTCTTTTAGGGTTAAAAATTACATGGATGAAAATTAACATCCACGGGTGTGGGCGGATATTTATTTGTTGTGGGTGGGGTGATTTTGTGCGCGTGTTCTTGTGGATATGGCTATAGTGATATTAAATCAGCTACATTGAGAATCTCGGGTGTTTTTGATCTGCTGTGTTGGTGGAGGGAGGCCACCAAACCCTTGTGCTCATGGTGAGGAGTGTTCTCACCATCCCAGCAGCAGCGCCGCGAGCGAGAGAGATTTTTTTTCCACCGCCGGGGTTTGTAATCCAGGAACAGAAATCACATCTGAGGTAACAGACTGTGGATGAAATTTATTTTATGCACAGCAATCCCCGAATTAAATAACTCTCCTCCCAGTGATAAAAGACTGGGTCTGATTCAGTCTCCACTCTGAGAATGGGTCAGTCAGTGCAGCATTAAGCATTAATATCATTTAAAAGAATGTTGAATAGGCTCCTCCTTAAAATAAGTCTTCATATACAGTAAGCCCTCAACATTCGCGGGGGTTCGGTTCGGAACTGAGATAATCCGCGAGTTCTGTACCCGGAAGTAAAACCCCATGTATCATGTCACATGCGCGAATATGCAACCGGAAGTAAAATAATGTGTATCTATTACATGCGTTAAAATCTGCTTCTTAAACGCATTCGAAAGACAGTCTTACTCATTAATACAGTATTAATGTAGTAAAATATAGTAATGATAAAGAAAAACTTCTCAATTTTTACTCTTATTTTTATTTATGATAAAATATAAACATTATACAGCATATACTGTTGTAAGGCACTCGTTTTAAAGCCTTTTTCAATTATTATTCCAGTACAGTACCGAAGTTAATTCTGAGAATGTTTGTGCGTGAGATTTTATGTTCTGTAGCATGTTGAACAAATGATACCAAAAGGATAAATTTTATTACGCTTCATGTCCTTTTATATTGAACTTGGCGTGACGTCTCCAAGATGGCGCTGCCTAGAGGGCAACGTCGTGGAGTTCTCAGAGTCAAATTGTTTCTTTGTTCATTTTAATTTGTTTGTTCGTATTTTGCACAAAGCTAGTCTATGATCGATCGACCCTACTACAGCTATGACCAGCTTCAGCTTCGGGCAACTAAGCACGCAACAACTTCTATCTTGAGCTAATATGCTATGGGAGCTTAATGCTAACCGTACCTCGGCTAAGACCAGGCTGAGTTCTCAGAGGCTTGGTTAGCACTTCTGGCCATACTACTTGAAAATGTTCAGTCCCTGCGAAACAAAATAGACGAGCTTCATGCTCAGATTGCAGTGCAGAGGGATCTACAGGACTGTGTTTCTGTGAAACATGGCTCCAGGAGAGTACACCCGATGAGGCAGTTGCTCCAGCCGGCGACAAGGCCTTCATCCCCTGCAATCCCAAGTGCCGGAGTCGTCATTTGGCCCCTTCCCACCTGGGCTTCATGTCAGCTGGGGTGCAGCTCGCATTGAGCTGCCTACCATAGCATATTAGCTCTGCTCGCCGCATCCCGGCTAACAAGCCCAGTTGAGCGTGCTTAGTTATACACACCCGAAGATACTCGGTTCATATAGCTGTAGTAGAGTCGACCGGTCATAGACGAGCATAGAGCAAAACATGAACAAACAAAAAACAAATTAAAACAATCTGACTGAGAACTCCGCGACATCGCCCTATGGGCAGCGCCATCTTGGAGACATCACTCCAAGTCCAATGTAAAAGGACATGAACAGTACTGTAATAAAGTTTATCCTTTTGGTATCATTTGTTAAACATGCTACAGAACATAAAATCTCACACAAACATGAACTTAGGTACTGTACTGGAATAATAATTGAAAAAGATTTTAATACAACAGTTCAGAGAAAACCGTCATTTCTCAAGAGAAAGTCTTATTTCTTCAGAAGAGACATCCAGCATTCTATCGCTTAGCCAGAGAACTCAGCGTTTCAGTGGTATCATCGAGCTTAACTGGTCATAAAAACACAAAAAAGAGGCTCATTGACAACTTGTGCGCGAATGAGGAAAAGGGGGCGGGACATCAGCTCAACCAATCAGGAGAAAGGAGGACAGCCATTGGCTGAATTTCAATCACGTGCCAGTTGCTCGGCAGTCAGCGAATACTCAAACCGTGGGTGCAAAACCGTGGGTGCAAAACCGCGAATAGTCAAGGGCCTACTGTACTTTTGTGTTGTCGTCATTTTTGTAAATTAAAACGATGACGAAACATTAACAGAATGAATAAAGAAAAAGAAGATCCCCAGAAGGGAGTGCCTGCACCCCGTCCCGCCCTTCGTGGGACAGCTGTTCTTTTTTTTTTTTTTTTTAATAAAACTACCAGAAGGACTGAACACATTTCATTTTCTAAACCGCGTCATCCTAATTAGGGTCATGGGGAGGCTGGCGCCCATCCCAGCCAACTCTGGGCGAGGGCCAAGTACGCCCTGGACAGCTCACCAGGCCATCGCAGGGCAGGAAGACACTTGATGGCTATGCAGCTATTCTTGTTCAAAGTCAGCAATGGTTCTTTTACAGCCAGAGACAGGGAGAGACAAGGCTGGCCTTTGATAACCCAGTTAGCAGCACTGTGACGGTGACAACCCATTGAGCATGGGCCTTGAACCCCCAACATTGGGATCAGTGATCCAGCACCTTTACCACCAGGCCACCACTGCCTCAGGGCTCAAATAGACATTGAGAATTTTCATTGAAAGTAACTTTTTATTCAACGTCTTTTTTGAATGTAAATGTTTTTGCTGCAAGCAGAATTGTAATTTTATTGTCTCTGCAGTTGTTCAAATCAATGCAACACATTGTTTTTTATATTAACATGAAGGAAAAGGGGGAAAAACATTATATGCAGTGTTATTTCATTTTAAATATCAAAAAAGGATTTGTGGCTCCCAGTGTTTTCTTTACTGTGGAAAACGGGTCCAAGTGGCTCTTTGAATGGCAAAGGTTGCCGACCCCTGAACCAACACATTATCTGGAAACCCAAAAAATAAACCATTCAACCTTGAGCCAGATAAGGTACAACAGCAGACCAGATCGAGGACCACGAAGAACTGGAATCCCAATACACAGAGCATCGACCGCCACACACGCTGGGTCACCCAGAGAGCAGTCGGGGGTCAGGTGTCCTGCTCAAGGGCACTTCAGCCGTAAATGGAGAGGAAGGTAAGGTGGAGCTCACTATCCCAGACGACACTTTTTCTGTTGGTTCAGGAACCGAACCAGCAACCTTTTGTTCCCAAAGACACTTCTATAACCACCAGATGGACGTTTTACAAATTGCACAATTTAACATCCAAAGTTACAAGACTGCAGTTCCACGTCAGAAAACTGAACATTGCCAAAATCATTGAACAGCTCAAATTGACCAGACAAGGTTTGCAGCCAGAACACAGATGGACAGTGAGAGGTCAACCCCATCACAGCAGGCACAGACAGTAATACGCCTATAGATCAACTCCCAGACCTTCACTTTAAATCTATTCATTACCCACTAACCCGGCATTCCTTCACCCCGATTTACATTTAAAGCCAACAATTTTTTGGGCTCCCATTCAAAAAGATGACACGCTAATGCCTCATTTGGTGCTCCGGCTGACTGGAAGCGCGGCCAGCCATCTGTCTCATTCATCTTTTAGTCCTGATCTCAGTCTCCCACCTTCATATCTGCCTCCCATCTTAATGCCCTCATCTAATCTTTCCCTGACAACACACGGCCCTGTGCAAACCAGCTCTTGCAATTTAGTGGCAACCCTGAGTAATTACAGCCCCATTACCAAGGGCACCTGAGACAGCCCACCCACAATTCAGCACAGAAAAAACAAACAAGCAGACGGCTTGCAGGAGGGGAGGTGCAGGGGTGTGTGTGCAGGGACCACGGGGAATAAACAAAAAGGATACGCTCATATTTTCTGTAGATAACTCTGCAGTGTATCAGCTTCCTTTAAGACTCGACAGAGCGTAGAGTCCAGGCAGATATACAGGAGCAGACGAGTTGCAGAGACTCGTGAAACACTCCCTGAAAGAATTATACCGTCAAAAAGCTATTTCATTCGCTGCACAGCAGGTTAAACATGACTGAACATCTTCCAATCTGAACACAAAAGACAAATTTACGCTCTGCAAATCAACCGGACCTAAAAATCTGCTTGTGTTACAGCTTATTCAATTTCAATGGTCTTTAACAGCACAATCCACAGTCTGGCTTCAACACACTCAGTACAACGGCTTGAGATGAATATGAAGACTTGAATTTTAATGTGGGTTTTGGCAGACAGGAGTATTGTTTTTAAGAGGCCAACTATACATACAATCATCCAACAAACCACTTAATCCTACTAGGGTGAAGCCTAACTAAGCCAACAAGGTAGGGGTCACCCCAAATAGCTCATTAGTCCACCGCAGGAACACACAGAATTATGCGACGTTAGACCCACACCTCCAGAGAATTTGGAACAACCAATTAGCTCCAAGTGCCCATTCTTGAACTGTTGGGGAGCTGGGGGGGGGTGTTCAGTGTACCTGCAGTAAACAAGTGCACATGGAGAACATACAAACTCCACACTGAAATGCCCTCACTGAGTGCTTAACTTGAACAAGACCTTCGTGCTACTCAACATTATGCCACCATGCAACACGAGAATTACTACACTGTGATAGCAGAGCTAATGAATTTAATCCGTACCGAGGGTGAGCTCATAAGTCAAAAAGTTTGTTAGATGAAACAATTATTCCCATAAGAAATAACAGAAAACCAATTAATCCGTTCCAACCCCCTCTCAAACTCATAACCAACCACAAATACGTACATTTGACCTAATATATTAAAAATAAACATGTAAAAAAAAAAAAAAAAAAAAAAAACCCTGCTATTTCGTCAGAACACATGTACATTAACATTAATAATAATTATCATAACAAAAAAAAAAAAAAAACAAGTCAACTAACCCTTCCAATCATCAACTGTGGCGAAGATGTCACATGGGCAGGTAGGAGGGGGTGCACAACACAGGAGGAAGAGAATTTTGTGCGTGTGCACGCTACGAATGCCAGCGAGGAAAGGAGTCCCCCACATGGCCACAGTGCTTCTCAAAAAGTAGGGCGCACCCTTGGGGTGTGTGGTGTGATGCCAGGGGGGCGTGTATGACACTGAGGAAAATGCTTTTTTGCCATACTGTACTAGAATTAAATGTAATTGCACATCCACTACAGTAGTTGGCAATGGTGCTCTCGTTGCATTATGGTGTCGTAAAAAAGCACCAAGCAAACAATAAGAAGTGCAATAAAAACTATTTATAGTCACGCACAGGGACATGAAATATTTTGGGGGGGTTTTTTTTCCTCCTTCCGAGAAGGCGTGTCACAGAAAATATTTGAGAAGCACTGCACAAGGCGTTATCGGAAGAACACGAGGCGAATAGGCCCGGAAAAGCCATTTCGATGAGGGCTCGTAAAGTGAATTTTTGCTCGTTGGGTGGAGCAGATTTTTGGTGGGTTCAAAGCTCGTATCATGGAAAAAATCGTTCTAAGGGACACTCATTTGACGAAGTGCCACTGTATTTAGCTATATTTTTTATATATATAAAAAAAAAAAACCCTACTGAGAGTAAAATGTTCCAATTAAATCCAAATAGCAATTGTGTTTTTTTTTATGTAGTTTTTTTTTTTTAAAGTATACAGCTTGTAATTCCAAAGTCTCTGACAAGATGCAATCAAGAACGTCCAACATTGTTACTGAAACAAATGAACAGATGGCAGTATGGTCACGAAAACACGGTAGGAGCGAGCAGTAACTTTTGAAGCAAGAACGCAAGTCAAAAACACCTCACGGTCATGGGCTTACTGAAGGTATTCAAGGGTCTCAGTTGCCAGGTTCCCACATTGGACACGGAGTTCGGTGGTGACAGTTAAAGCACATGGGTAAAGGGTCAATAAAACAAGTGACTGATTCAGATCTCAGGGCACGTCAACTCTCAGAAAATATTCTACTCCCTCCTGATGCACGTGCATGCAAAACTGCAAGCTGTATAATTATTAAGTCAAGGCTTGTCTGTTAGGTGGCTCCATCTCTCTAAAATGTGAAAAAATTCTAAGAAAAGAAAAAAGTAGAATGTATAACAGAGCTATACTATAGCACATTTTACCGTATTTACAAAAATCTGTAAAAGGAAATCAATGTCAGTTATACCATAAACATACACAACATTTAAAAAGTAATTAAATAAAACCAAAAGTTCAATGGCACCAATTCAATCTGAAATAATTTGAGGCATCGGCTGTCTATGGGAGTTGTGCTCCAGTCCAAAAAAAGTCAAAGATAATGTAAGGTGAGACCATCATTATCACAGAATGAATCCCCAAAGTGATCGAGACCCTGATGCTCACTCAACAGAAGGCTCTCATCACTCAGAAAGGGCTGATTTTGTGATGGACTATAGATCACTCTACACCATTACTTTCTAAAGAAAATCAAGTCTGACACACTCCATAGTAACAGACGACTAAAAGCTGACCAATCAAAATGAGGCATTCAGAATACGAGTTAGTTTTTGCTCTGACTGCTATACTTATCATACTCGCTGATCATGGTGACAAACCTTTCACTTGCCTCCACAGGTTTTATATGTGGAATCGGAGGGATAGTGCTTTCCACCAATTGTGCTTTGCAAAAACGTTTGCCGTTTTGTTTTTGTAAATACAGAAATTATGTACAGTGATCCCTCGATATAGTATTCAAAAATATTCATTGAAAAATTAAGGAAAAAAAAAACAAGGCCAATTATGCAAAAAAAAAAAAAAACAAAAAAACAAAAACAAACCGACAAAACTAATAACATTTCTATGTGAAGTGCGCATCCGAGTGTGCGTAAACATCTGCATGTGTATGTATTTACAAGGATCCCTCACTTTCCACGGTTAATTGGGACCGAGATCCCCCCCCCCACCACCACCGAATTCCGCAAAGTAGGATCACCCCCCAACTGACGTATACGTACATGTGTGTATTTAATATCAAAACACATATTTAATGCTATAAATGCTCATAATAACAAAAACATTAAAAATAAAATAAATATAGATATATAAATACAAATAAAATATCAATACACACATACAGATGGTATTGCATGAGAAGAAGACACATACAGACGCACGTGCACGCACTGAGATGCACGTCTCACAAAAATGTAGCGAGTTTTGATGGGAGGTTTTGGGTTGTTGTTCGGGTCTTCGAATGGCCCTAAGCAAGTCTTTCCTCAGATCAGTTCCCCGAGTGTCACCAACAGCGCGAGAGTGATCAAAGAAAATACAGAGACACACCAAGGTTGGAAGCTCAAGTGTTTAATCCCCGATCACCAAAGTATGATCAGCAATACAGGGGTTATGATGTATGAAAATGTTATGGCGTGTCAGGCCGAGAGACATGCAATGTGCACGATTAGGAGAAACGAGAAGGTTAAAAGTACCCGAAATAATCAAGAATGTTCCAAAACATCCAAGCACAAAAACATCGACATGAGAATAAGAAGGACATCATGAGTACAATTGAATCCACAATACATGCATAAATTACAAAATATGAACCAGGTGTACAATAACTATGATAGATGGCATATGATTTCATGATTATTGCATATGATTTCGAGAGCAGAGTTGAGATACATGTTTATTATAAAAAATAAAAATCCCTTTGAGTTGTTTTTTTTTTAGGGTTTATTTTTTTTTGCAATCTTGGCCTTGTTTTTGTGGCATTTTCCTCAATTTCCTTATTTTTTAATTCGATGAATATTTTTAGGGGAAAAAAACCCACGATGCACTGAAGCCACATGAATTGAAGCGCGAAGTAGCGAGGGATCCCTGTACATTTAATTCACATCTTACGCATTATTTTTGAATGTTTGATTGTTATTATAAGCATTTAAAAACGCTGGATATGTATTTATTGATATTATATGCACATATACATGTACTTATACGTCCGGGGGGGGGGGGGGGGGGGGGGGGGCGATCCAACGTCGTGGAAATTAACTGCAGAAAGTGAGGGCTCCCTGTATTATTCCACGGTATAATTCCCTGTATTATTGTGCCAAAATGCCATTTTTGTAGCACAGTCATTGAAATAGTTAAACAAGGCGGTCAGGTCACCTTGTTTACATATCTGAAATGCCAAATATTGTCAAGTTAAATGCCCTAGATGCCATTAACAGTTGCTCCCCCCTCCGTCTGTTTTAAACCAACACATTCATACACCATGCACCGATATTTCTCAAGTCCCACAGAGAGATTTATTTTGAACAAGCCTATCGCTGAGAGTTATCCAAGCCACATATTTAAAATTACCAATTATATACAATAAAGAGATAAATAAGACTTTTAATGACTTGGAAACGTTATCCAATTTTCGGTGGTTCTTAAATTTTGTTCCTAAATCAACAATGTTTAAATTGACGGGTAAAATTCTCCTACTGCATAAAAAAAGGTACAGATCCGGATACGAATTTCAGAGATATTTCACTTTTTAATGGATCCCATTAAAGTTTTAAGCTCAATATAGCTGCTTTTAAGCAGATTCGTCTTCAGGAAAGGTGTGTCATGGATTTATCATTCACTGGCATGCAATGTAAAGGTCTCATGATTTGATCTGAAGTAAACAGATTCTCACGGATCCACATCCACACAGAATGTGAGAACAGCTGTGAAGATTCGGTTTATGATTGTGGAAAATGAAAACTCAGTTGACGTTTAGTGGACACATCCTCTGAAAACCGATTTGAAATAGTGATGCCAATAAAAAGGTCAACTGCAGCATTCTCATCTGTTTAACATAGCAGTTCTGAGAAGACTTGAGGAAATGAAAATTCAAAAACCAAAAGCAACTCAATCTTGGCACAAAAAAAAAAAAAAAAAAAAAATTTTTATATATATATATATATATATATATATACACATACATACACACACACACAATGCAGCCATGAGGTGGGGGGGGCACTAACCAGTGTCTCTCCCCCTCATGCCAGTCCCAAGCCCGGAGAAATGCAGAGGGTTGTGTCAGGAAGGGCATCCGACGTAAAACCAATGCCAAATATTTATGATGCAAATCAGAAGTATTACCCCCATACCAGATCGGTCGAGGCCCGGGTTAACAACGACCGCCATCAGTGCTGTCCATCAACAGGGTGCTGATGGAAATTGGACTACTGTTGGTCGAAGACGTCAAAGAAGGAGAGGTGGGAGGCGTGTCCGTAGGCAGAGAGAGAAGAGGAAAGGCATGAGTCTAGGACTGAGAGTGGGGACTTTGAATGTTGGAACTATGCAAAGAAAAGGTAGAGAGCTGGCTGACATGATGCAGAGGAGGAAAGTGGACATACTGTGTGTTCAGGAGACCAGGTGGAAACGTAGCAAAGCTAAAAGCTTAAGAGCAGGGTTTAAGCTATTTTTTCACGGTGTGGATGGGAAGAGAAATGGAGTAGGAGTCATCTTGAAGGAGGAGTTTGTCAGGAATGTTCTAAAAGTGAAAAGAGTGTCAGACAGAGTGATGAGTCTCAAGTTAGAAATTGAAGGTGTAATGCTCAATGTTGTTAGTGCTTATGCCCCACAGGCAGGATGTGAGCTAGAAGAGAAGGAGAGATTCTGGAGTGACTTGGATGAAGTGATGCAGAGTACCACCAGAGGTGAAAGAGTGGTCATTGGTGCAGACTTCAATGGACATGTTGGTACAGGCAACGGAGGGGACGAGGAAGTGATGGGTAGGTTTGGTATCCAGGACAGGAACGCAGAAGGACAGATGTTGATAGATTTTGCAAAAAGGATGGAAATGGCTGTGGTGAATACTTTCTTCCAGAAGAAACAGGAGCATAGGGTGACTTATAAAAGTGGAGGTAGGAGCACACAGGTAGACTACATCTTGTGCAGGCGATGTAATTTAAAGGAAGTCAGTGACTGCAAAGTAGTAGTGGGTGAGAGTGTTGCCAAACAGCATAGGATGGTGGTGTGCAGGATGACTGATGGTGAGAAAGGTGAAAAAGGCAAAGGCAGAGCAGAAGACAAAGTGGTGGAAGCTGAAAAAGGAAGAGTGTCGTGTTGTCTTCAAGGAGGAGTTGAAACAGGCTTTGGGTGGCCAGGAAGTGCTTCCAAATGACTGGACAACCACAGCAAATGTGATCAGGGACACAGGTAGGAGAGTACTTGGTGTGTCCTCTGGAAGGAAAGTAGATAAGGAGACTTGGTGGTGGAATGAGGAAGTGCAGGAGTGTGTACAAAGGAAGAGGTTAGCTAAGAAGTGGGACATTGAGAGGACCGAAGAGAGTAAACAGGAGTACAGGGAGACACAGCGTAAGGCGAAAGTAGCAGTGTCAAAGGCCAAACAGAGGGCGTATGATGACTTGTATGCTCAGTTGGAAAGTAAGGAGGGAGAAAATGATTTATACAGGTTGGCACAGCAGAGAAATAGAGATGGGAAGGACGTGCAGCAAGTTAGATTGATAAAGGACAGAGAGGGAACTGTATTGACTGATGACAGAAGTGTGCTGGGAAGATGGAAAGAGTACTTTGAAGAGCTGATGAATGAGGAAAATGAGAGAGAGAAAAAAAGAGTAGAAGAGGTGACCATTGAGGAGCAGGATGTAGCAAAGATCAGTAAGGGTGAAGTGAGAAGGGCATTGAAGAGGATGAAGAATGGAAAGGCAGTTGGTCCTGATGATATACCTGTGGAGGTATGGAAGTGTCTAGGAGAGGTAGCAGTAGATTTTCTGACAAGAACATTTAACAAGGTCTTAGAGAGTGAGCAGATGCCGGAGGAGAAGTATGCTGGTGCCCATTTTTAAGAACAAGGGAGACGTGCAGAGTTGCAGCAACTACAGAGGGATAAAGTTGATGAGCCATACGATGAAGTTATGGGAAAGAATAGTGGAAGCTAGACTAAGGGCAGAGGTCAGCATTTGTGAACAACAGTTTGGTTTCATGCCAAGAAAGAGCACCACAGATGCAATGTTTGCTTTGAGGATGTTAATAGAGAAGTACAGAGAAGGTCAGAGGGAGCTACATTGTGCCTTTGTGGATCTGGAAAAAGCATATGACAGGGTGCCAAGAGAAGAACTGTGGTATTGCATGAGGAAGTCTGGAGTGGCAGAGCAGTATGTTAGAGTGGTGCAGGACATGTATGAGAGATGTAAGACAGCGGTGAGGTGTGCTGTCGGTGTGACCGACGAATTCAAGGTGGAGGTGGGACTGCATCAAGGGTCAGCTCTGAGCCCCTTCTTGTTTGCTATGGTGATGGACAGGCTGACAGACGAGGTGAGACAAGAATCTCCATGGACTATGATGTTTGACATCGTGATCTGTAGTGAGAGCAGAGAACAAGTGCAGGAAAATCTAGAGAGGTGGAGGTATGCCCTGGAAAGGAGAGGAATGAAGGTTAGCCTCAGAAAATCAGAATACATGTGTGTGAATGAGAAGGACCCAGGAGGAACGGTGATGTTACAGGGAGCAGAGATAACGAAGGTGGAGGATTTTAAGTACTTAGGCTCAACAATCCAGAGCAATGGAGAGTGTGGAAAAGAGGTGAAGAAACATGTGCAGGCAGGCTGGAATGGTTGGAGAAAAGTGTCCGGTGTGATGTGCGATAGGAGAGTGTCAGCAAGAATGAAGGGAAAAGTGTACAAGACGGTGGTGAGGCCAGCGATGTTGTATGGATTAGAAACAGTGGCGCTGAAGAAAAGGCAGGAGGCAGAGCTGGAGGTAGCGGAGATGAAAATGTTGAGGTTCTCTCTGGGAGTAACGAGGATGGATAGGATCAGAAATGAGTATATCAGAGGGACAGCACATGTTAGATGTTTTGGAGACAAAGTCAGAGAGGCTAGATTGAGATGGTTTGGACATGTACAGAGGAGGGATAGTGAGTATATTGGCAGTAGGATGCTGAGGTTGGAACTACCAGGCAGAAGGCCTCGAGGAAGACCAAAGAAGAGATTTATGGATGTGGTGAAGGAAGACATGAAGGTCGTTGGAGTCAGAAAAGAAGATGCGGAGGACAGGGTGAGGTGGAGGCGGATGAGTTGCTGTGGCGACCCCTGAAGGGAGCAGCCGAAAGTAAAAGAAGAAGATACATACACATACACACAGGTCTGAAATTAATGGGAAAAAGTCATGCGATACATGTTAAAGAAAACATTATCCGGAATACAAATTGTTCAACATGAGGCCAAATCAGAGTATTTTCATAGAACAGCATGACCCATTGTTACTCTTTACAAGGTCAATTGTCTGCACTGACAGCACAGAGAATTCAAATCAGAAGAAAGAAAATAGCCATTATAAACAGCAAAGGCCCTCAGCCACCCTGGAGTTCTTGAGAAACAGCCCAGACAAAACATAAGGTCATTGGAACAAGGTCAAACTGACAAGCCCATGAATGCCGACACACCACAGGAAGCTTACAGTCAAACTCCCAGAATGATCCGACCAGCTGTTCTTTAAAAAGTAAAGAAAAAAGCACACACATTTTTCAGGTTGGGCTCATGATCAGGACAAAGAGCAGATGAAAACAATTTCATCAGAGAGGATCAGGCATAGATGATCCTCAAATTTTCAAAAAGCTTCACATGCACATAGGTTGAGGTGTACGACGCGAAAACATGGAACAGTGGCAGAACCAGCAATGCACAGGATGACAGGAGCGCAAAATCCAATTCACACAAGCCACACACAGACCAAAACAAAAAAAAACATTCGGTGCAAATTAGATGATGTCAAGCTGCTGAAACTGCAGGTGAAAATCAGCTGTCTGGCTCCATTTCATTTAGTGTATTTGCAGCTGATAAACCTGTTCATTCGACTTGTACTTTCTCTACCAAGACATGTCGCCAGCTGCCCTGTGCCTGCCTGCCGTATTCGAAAATATCAGTGACCGTAAGCCCAACAGTGCCCTGAAGTACATAAAGGAGCATCAGATCATTCAAAATAAGCAGCCATGTTGGATGCAGTCTCAAACTCTGTTCGATTGCTTTTTTGAGACATGATTGATAGCTATATTACAAATAGCCAGCTGGCAGAACAGAACAGTAAGAAGGCTCGAAGAGAATTAAATTAGTGGCCAGAGAGCACACAGATTCAATAAGTCCTGCTGCTTGCCTCACTAAAGACAGAGCAAGTAAATGCAAGGTAAATATCCTCCACCTCAAGTTGTCTCACACACAAATATGATGGAGACTAGTCTTTCAGCTCGCCAGTCCACTCCTTCCCATCGACAACAGATGAACACCAAATTATTTTTTTTGATTCCACATGCATGTAAATTTTGCATGAGGTAAAAATAATTAGCAGCAGTTATGCAGAGATGCTTGTTTAATTTTGAAATAATCAAGAGAGTGACATGGGCAATAAGAATATTACCTCCCACAAGTACTCAAGCAAACTATGGAAAATAAGCAGCATTTGGCTGATAATGGAAACTAATTTTCATTTCCTGAACCATTTTATCCTTTATTAGAGATTCGGGAAGGCTAGGACTCATCCCTGCAGAGCCGACCCTGGACAGGGTACACCCAGACCAACTCGCCAGGCCAGACCATCGCAGGGAAAACACCCACACAGCCATCTTGAGGGGGGGGCAATCTGGAATACCAAATGAGATTAACATGCATATCTAATGTGCTCAACAATCCAGAGCAATGGAGGGTGTGGGAAAAGAGGTGAAGAAGCGTGCGCAGGCAGGTTGGAATGGTTGGAGAAAAGTGTCCGGTGTGATAAGAGGGTATCGGCAAGAATGAAAGGAAAAATGTACAAGACGGTGTTGAGGCCAGCGATGTTGCATGGTTTAGAAACAGTGGCACTGAGATAAAGACAGGAGTCAGAGCTCGAGGTAGCAGAGATGAAAATGTTGAGGTTCTTTTTGGGAGTAACGAGGACGGATCGGATCAGGAATGAGCACATCAGAGGGACAGCACATGTAAGATGCTTGAGACATCAGAAGTCAGACAGGTTAGATTGAGATGGTTTGGACATGTAAGAGGAGGGATAGTGACTATATTGGTAGTAGGATTCTGAGGTTGGAACTACCAGGCAGAAGGTATAGAGGAAGACCAAAGAGAAGATTAATGATGTGGTGAAGGAGGACATGAAGGTAATTGGTGTAAGAGAAGAAGATGCAGAGGATAGGGTGAGATGGAGGCAGATGATTCGCTGTGGTGACCCCTGAAGGGAAACGCCAAATGGAAAAGAAGAAAAATATGCATGTCTTATGTGCAGGACTTTGGACTCTGGGAGGAAACTCGTGTACCTCGGAAGAACACACAGCCTCTATACAGACATGCCTTCACCAGGCAAGGGACTTTAACCCAGGACCTTTACTTCACAGCCGATATGTAAAATACGACAACTGTCAAATACTTGGCTCCGACAGTATTCAGTTCATTAATGGTCGAAAATCTGAATCAATAGTCAGAGTTCGGGGGTTTTTTTTTTGGGTGGGAAATTTGATACTTGCCTCATAACCTCAGGCTTTGCAAAGAACTGCTTGTCAAACACATTCACAGTCTTTAAAAAAAAAAAAAAAAAAAGTGAAAAACTCCTGGATGCACTCAAATATGTCCATCTAGCATAATATTCACTTAAGAACAATCTATTATTAGTTTACCCTCTTTTTATGGCTCCAGGGTGTCCTGTTGGAAATGCCAGGCTGGATTTGTGACGAGTACCATAGAACATTTGAAACTACACACTCCCACACCTTCCAGGCAGCTCTCATCAGCACCAGCTACAAGATGAATAGAGCAGCACGCATATGTAAAGGCACCAAATGATGGCGCCGCTTGAGCGACGTAATCGGAAAGAGATGTTGGACCTGGTCTGTCTCAACAGGTTGAGGCAGTGAGATTACTTAATGTGAACACATGATGGGAATATTCTGGAAGCATCAGCCATTTAATCGCCACTGAAAGGGAGCGACAGAGTGGCCAGGGGTAATTGGTCTTAATTATTGTGACTAAATGAAGGTCATACCACAGCCACAGATACGTCTGTGCGAGAAGAGGAGGCGGCCATCAGCATACAAATACACCTGTGTCTGTGTGAAAATTTTATGTTTTCTGAATGCCAACCAGCCAGCGGGATTTAATAGACCAAATTATTTCTACAATTATCTCTTTTTACTTTCCAGGAGAAACGGTCAAATAAAAATTTAGCGCTAATAGACTCATCTCCCACTAATTAATGGTTTCCTTTTTCGGTTTGACATTACCGTGCCAGACTTCATAGCTTCAAATAAACTCATGAAGGTGAAAACCCAGCTTTCTAACAAGATTCCAAATGCCCTGGTAGTTTTAAAAAGCCAATATGTCCGTCTCCGGCTCAGTGAGTAAATAATAAGTGCTCATTGTTACAGCATGTGAGGGAAGAGATACGACGAGCAAATAACCAGGTCATGCTCATAGATGAAGACACCTACTAGAAAAGTTAGACACATAAAAGCTACTGGAAAAATGCCACCCTTTCAAATGCAGGATGTGTAATAAATAAAAAAGATAAATAAGCAACAATAAGCTTTTAGAGCTGCACAATAAAACTGGTTTAAACCGGTTCTAACATGCAAACAATATGTATCGCGATACTCTGAAGCAAAACGGGTTTTTTGACATGCATTCGAAAAACTTCGGAACAGGTTTAAAAAAAAAAAAAAAAAAAAAAAAAAAACAAACTTCGGCTATTCCCGCTAATAGAACCGAAAGTAATGCTTTCGCTGGAAAGAAAAAGGCGAGCACAGAGGTTCTGGCATGTCATCCTCACACAATGGGTTTCCGTCCTCTTATCTACAGTCATTTGCGTGTAGAGAGCCAGGAATAAGCCGACCCAAGGTGCTTCAACCAATAGAATTTGTTTTTATACAGGATACGGAACTTCCCGGGTAAAAAAACAAAACAAAAAAACGGTTCATGTTGCAAACTGCTCAGAAATTTACTGACCTACCGCATCTAGAAATAATACACCTGACAGTACATCTCATTTGTTCAGTTGTAACGTTATAAAAACAAAAACAATAATTTCACTTTTTCATTTCATTCCTCTTCCACAAATCCATCAAATTCTTTGTCAGTGTCCGAGTTTAACAGTCGCGTGAGTTGGACATAAAGCCCGGATACCTCTAACGTACGACCTGTTGACACTGATATCTCGCGGTTGAAGTTCTTTGGCAAATCCACCAGGAATGATGACAAGCTCCAAGTTAGTTTGCTTCGCTTGGGTTTTGACAGTATCCGTGAGATGGCCAGGCATGGAGTCGCAGATCAATAGGGACAAAGATTTGCAGAAAAAGCCTTCAGGGTCTCGTGACATAACTTCTCTCAGCCACTCACGTATTACTCAAGTTACCTGACGAAGGTAACTAATTCTCAGACAATCCATCAAGCGGTACGGGCCTGTCCAACATAAGGCGCACCGGATTATAAGGCGCACAGTCAATTTTTTGTGAGAATTAAAGGATTTTAAGCACACCTTACAGTTTGAAAAATACAGTACTCCTGCTCCTGATCTGAAGTCAGTTTTTAAAAACAGTACAACCTGCATTTCCACTACACATGGAAAACAAGTCAGAACTGCACCCCCCCAAAAAAAATCCATCTAGGAAGGAAGGGAGAGGAGAAAAAAACAAAAAAACAACAACAAAAAAAAACACATTTTGTGATGCCGTACTAAAAATATATATTGCACAACTACGCAGCAGATCATGCCACTTGTTCTAAATCCAACTTGTGTAAAGCAGTCATAACTCTTGAGATGAGCAGAGAGAATAAAGATGTAAACCAGAATATCACCTTTCACATGCACAGCACAGACAGAACACAAAAAAAAAAAACCCACAATGCAAGGTTTGCCGACACCGAGTTGTTTCTTTTACTTTGTACAAATGCACTTCAGTCGCCACCTAACTTTCCACGTGTCGAATCAGGTTAACCACTCACTCACCCACGAACAGCTTCATCCTATTCGGTTTTTCAGGGAGGCTAGAGCTCATTTCAGAGGACACTGGACACCCTGAACATCTTGCCAGACCACTGCAGGGCAATACACAGCCAGTTACACTCACAGGCAATTTGGAACAGCCAGTTAGTCCAATGTGCATATTTCTGAACCGTGGGAGGAAACCGGGGTCCCCGTAGGAAACCCACGCAAACTTGACTCGAACCCAGGACTTTCCTTTTGCGAGGTGGATGTGCCAACCCATCCCTATGCCACTCTGTTGCTTATGTTAAGTTGGCAAATACTTTCAAGTTCACTGTTTTGTATTCAGGAAACCAAACAACAAAATATTGATATTTTTGTCAAGTGGGATAACATGCAGTATATTTCAAATCTGTTCATGCCTGAAGTATGAATACTGCAAATACAGGGATCCCTCACTTTCCGTGGTGAATGGGGACTGAGAAACCCCCGCGACTGCCGATTTCCGCAAAGTCGGATCGACACCCTTGACTGACGTATACGTACATGTATATATAATATCAAAAAATACATATTCAACGCTATAGATGCTTATAATAAACATTCAAAAATAATGCATAAGATGTAAATAAAATATAAAAACACACACGTACAGATGTGTGCGCACACACTCAGAAGCACACAACACAAAAATCTAAGTAGTTTTGTTGGGGGGTTTTGGGTTGTTTTTGTTTTTCTATTTTTCTATGAATATTTTTGAAAAATCTGCGATGCACTGAAGCCACAGAAACTGAAGCATGAAGTTGCGAGGGATCACTGTAATTACACCAAGTATAAAACACTCCAAAATGTCCAACTCGACAGCAAACAAAACAAGAGCACTCCGTGCAAACCTCTGCCAACCTCAGAAATAAACTACATACACCACAAATTCAGAAATTGAGACCCCTGGGCGAGGTCTTAACCCCAAGTGTGCCACTGTTCACCCAGCGGTATAAATGGGTAGCAGTAAGAAATATACTGGGAAGGTAACCTGCGATGGACTAGCGTCCCATCCAGGAGGCGATGAACTACTGGTAGCTTCATGCCACAAAAACTGGGAATAAGCATCGGCCTGATGAGCCACTCGGCTTGGATGTAAAAATCCCAACAGCCTACCTACCAAAAATTCCAGTTCCTTCTATGCAGTGTCATTTGAGAGTGCTGATCTTAAAGCGGTATAAAAGACCTGTCTCAACTTCATGCTGGTATAAATCCAGCCATCACACAGTTTATAGAGGGAGTCGGTGGGGAAGGGGGGCGGGGAGTTGTGCAGGATGTACGGGTGACACCTTCTGCTCAAGGTGTGGAAGCAGCAACATTGTGACGACAGAAACGTGTTCATTGCGGTTCAGACTCCGTGACCATGGAACACCAAATTAGACCCGACAGCCTCAATTTCAGGTGACAAGACAGACATCCACAATGAATGAAGTACTATTGAGTAGCCGCTAAAATCACTGAGCTGAGAAAAGTAACACGTTTTTAAAAAAACTGAAGGTGAGATCTGCAAACTGTGTATGTATTTTAAAGCTCAGAAAGTCAATTCCGTCATTCCTGATGTTACATTTTTGAGAGAACCGTCACAGTTGCTCCTGTGTTATTTAACACTGGTTTCTGAATGTGTGTGTCTGTGATACTTGGGCACCGTTTGCTCAGATAGCATTAACAAATTTTCCTCATCACTTCTGTGTATGGAGCCAGGGTTGTCATTCGATACGTTACTGATGCCACGAAGGAGAAAAAACACGACATGGCAAAAATCTAGTCAACTTTATTTGAAATTTCTCCTTCAACTAGGAAGTAGTGAGAACCGAGAGTGATATCATTTAAAATCATACATGTCTCCTAATTCACAAAATACTTTCCTTTCCAAAATTGATTGTCAATTAATTTTTATATCTTTTAAAATGTGTTACTGATGTTACATATTTCATGCCTTCATTTTATCCAAAGTGTACAAGTTAAAGGGTGATACTGGTATTCAATCTACACCAACTAGTTTGTAGTCGGAGAAAATTAAAAGGCAACTTATACCTTCAAAGGATCATCAAGCAGCACCAAATGTGTACCATCTCATTCTCGTGACTGACGTTACATATTTTATGATGAATTTATTGGAAAGATTTTTTGGAAAGAGTTCAAATATCTGTGATTCCCAGTGCGGCGAACTGGGTTATCAAAGGCAGGCCATGTCTCTCACCGTCTATGGTGAGAGGCATGTAAAAGAACCATTGCTGACAGTCGTAAAGAGTAGGCTGCAAAATCGTCAGCGTGTTTCTGTCCCTTACTTAAAGGGTTGTGACAGGAAGGGCATCCGACGTAAAAACCTCTGCCAAATCAAACATGCGAATCAAGATGATTTGCTGTGGCGACTCCCGAGTAAAAAAAAAAAAAAAAAAAGGGAAAAAGCCAAAAGGAAGACAGACAGACAGATCAAATATCTGATTTTCTGCTTTGTTTACAATGAAATGGGGACTTATGCTATGCAATCAATTAAAGATTCACTGAAAAGGACTTAAAATCTACTTTGCAGGCCGAGTTGAAAAAGCTAGTAATTTCTTAATGTTTTACAAGTTTATTTACTGTATGTGTCATGTGGCTGAAAAAAGTTTCAATTAATGAAACAAACCAAACTTGGCAAATCCATGACCCTTAAGATCATAACTAACCAGCTCAATCATTTTCTAGTTGAAAGATGAATTTTTTTTTTTTTTTCTCCCCCTCGTGTCTCTCATCGTGGAATTGACCGGAATAAGATTTACCCTCTTTGTACCCTCTTTCCTATCATAAGATTACACTACACATTACAGTGGTACCTCAGCTAACAAATTTAATCCGTTCTGAGGCCAAGCTCATAAGCCGAAAAGTTTGTAAGATGAAACAATAAGTTCAATCAGAAATAACAGAAAACCAATTAATCCGTTCCAACCCCCTTCCCAAACTCAACCTGCAACAAACACGTATATTTGGCCTAATATATTAAAGATAAACATGTAAAAACAAATATTTCATAATACACGTACATTAACAATAATGAGAATTAATAATGTGAGAAGCACTGCACAAGGCGTTCTCAGAGCGCGGAGGAATACACACTGAACAATACGAGGCTGATCAGCTTGGAAAAGCCATTTCCCCAGCAGAGCTCATAAATCAAAATTTTGCTTGTTGGATGGAGCAGATTGGTGGGATCAAAGCTCGTATCATGGACAATTCATTAAAAGGGACACTCCTGAGACGATGTACCACTGTCTTTCAATATTCTTCAGAGATGTTTTGGTTTGGAGACGAAAGCGACAAACGTGATCCTGACCAGTCATCATGATTTCTAGCTATGTGTATCATTAAGGAGGAGGGTCCAGACATTGAAAACCATGGCTCCAGAAGGAACACCCCAGGAGGTGTTCATCTAGATGAGTAAAGATGCTGTGGAGTGTCCGAAGCTCCATATTACTGCTATCCGAACACATTTCACTCTCTATACAGGAGGTATTATAAGCTTTTCTGTGGGTTGAATAAGCAACAAAGAAAATAAAATTGAATAACATGAACAAAGCTTGCGAATGAAGTTCAACACATTTATAAACAAAAAAAATTCTTTGACCGGAAAGCGGTTTATTCAAAACTAATAGAACATGCCAATTTTTTTAATTATCAGTATTATGCAGCCATTTTTCAACAAGTCCTTGTATAGATGTAACACCTTTAAAATACATCTCGGATTATTGAAACCAATACATACCAACCGAATATGGCTGGCTATCAAGGGTGTAGTGCAGGTTGTACATACAGGCAAGTTCTCACCTTTTGAAACCCAAACACAAGTACAGTTAGTCAGAACATGGGACAATAAAACTAGAGCACTCCATATTCATATCAATAACAAGAAAAGCCTTGAAAACCTCATGCACGACCATGTTATACCATTTATTTGACAACAAATTAACTATTCATGATGGTAAAAGCCATCATTAAATGTTCATGACACTCCTGAAAGGCAACATCAATATAAAACTCAGCATGATGTGTTCATTACCAGCCTCAGAGATCACTTCAATACTGACAGCAGTCTGATGTTTAGAAACCAGCAGTGTTGGTGGACCTGTGAGTGAACTCCAACGCTCAAAAGAGTTCAGAGCAATCTGGCGTTACAAGATCCTGATAAAACAGGAGTACGTACGCTTTCACAGTAAGCACAATACCGCAAAGTTGCATGACATCATGACTTTCATCCCACATGTAGGACATCAAGGTAGTCTAGTTAAAATGCCTCATTTATCTTGCTTTGGTTTAAAACGGCCAAGAGATATAATCAGGGAAGTATATGTACTCACGTTGAGTAATTATGCTAAAGATTTTAATGACCACACAATTTTCTATTGGAGCCAAAGCCCATCCGTCTTTGCCAAGTTTGTTTGACTGTCACTGCACAGAGCCGTATGAAGAAACGCTGCACATTCTTCCAGTTTGAGAGCAGAGTGGAGGTATTTAGAGCCAGATTCTTTCCTTCGAGAACCACTTATTGTGCGGTCTGCTTCAGACCTACTTCTTTTTTCTGCTTAAATTTTCCCCTCCAGGAAACAAGGGAACACTTTCAATGCTTTCAAAAAGACAGGATTTCATTACCGTGTTTACTGATTGGAATTTCATCCGGCATCCGAACACGTAAATATCAAATCAACCAAAACGTTGTTGCAGGGCTTGGATAATAATGTTTAGGGAAAGGGCTTAAATCATTTCATTTTTTCCCCCCAGTGTGCTGCATGACAAGGTGTAGTAAGCCCATTGAGGATTATGGTTTGGTAGCTCAAACAATGGGTTTGCTTTGGCCAGGCAAATGACACCTGTGTGTGATGCAACAGGGCAGTATTTCGAAACATGGGTAGGAGGTACCCGGTGGTTATACGGCTCCGCATTTCACTGGAAAACGCAATGACCATCGTTTACCTATCACCAACTCTAATCAGTTTATTTTCAAATGCAAGATAATATCTGCAAAAGTCAAATGCCGAGAGGCACAGTGGAGTACCAGTTAGTGTGTCTGCCTCACAGCAAGAAGGTCTTGGGCTTGAGTTCAGAGTGTTTGTGAAACCTGGTGTACTGAGACTAGATTATCTCTAAACCTTGCTCTGAGAATGAACAACATCTGACTTTCAAGTTGCGGCCATTTTGTTTGCCCAGAGAATTGTTCATTTTTTTCCAACAAAACACTGAGCATAGTGCAATATAAATATAATTATATTATAAACAATATAATTTAGTGCAATTTCATTTATTGCGGTTATCTACTGATTTATTTATTGTATTATTACTATTATCATCATTTTATTTTTATTACTTTTATTATTATTATTATTATTATTATCATTATAATGTTGACTGGGTCTGTGTAAGGTCCTTTTAAACAAAATTTTTCTTTATTTATTTTATAGCAGTTTGTGTGTTGCTCATTTGAACCTTCTTTTCTGTTTGTAACTCAACTCCTTGAACAACCTAGGTGGCGCTGCTTGTAAGAATACGCCGTAACCAAACTTTCCTCCGGGATAATAAAGTCTTATCTTATTGTGTAGGGTATGAATGTTCTCACTGTTTCTCCCGTTGGTTTCTTCTGGGTGCTCAGGTTTCTTACAGTCCAAAGACATGTCCATTTAGCTAACCGACTGCTCCTAAATTGCCCCTAGCTGTGCGTGTGAGTGGTTGTGAATGTATTGTCCTGAGATGGCTATTGCCCTGTTCAGAATGTGCCCCAGCCTTCGACCAGAGTAGGTAGAGATAGCCTCCATGCTCCCAGCAACCTGAGTAGGATTAATAGAGAGACGACTGAAAAGCAACCCGACTGTCAAGCACCCCAATACTGGTGCAACATGACTTCCTGTCTCAGAAGGAACTAAATATTAAAAAGTATAACAAAGCAGCTGTGTTACTGGGACTTCATAATCCTTTTCTGCATATACAGTGATACCTCAGCTCACGAACATAATTGGTTCCCAGAAAGTGTGTGTGAGGCGAAAAGTTCGTCTTCCGAACATTTATTTCCCATAAGAAACCATTAAAATGAGAATAATCCGTTCCCAGGTCCCCATAAAACATAATTTTCTACTAAATAAGCCTTAAAACTACACAAAAATATACCTTATTTTATGTATAATAAATGTGCTATTGTATTGTAATTAAAGAAATAAACTGTACTGTATAATAAAGTCGTTTAATTTATCTTTGTGATGGTAGTTGATGGCTTGATGGAATGGAGTGGGAGGAGGAGGGAGGCAGGGAGAGAGGGAGTTACTGTTTGGAAGGAGAGTCACCTTCCATAAGGACTGTAGGTAACTCGACCTCCGGTGTGGCTTCTCTTCTTTGCTTCTTAGAAGGAGACTCTTTATCCTTTTTGCTGACTAAAAACCTCTTAATTGACACCTGTTGCTTTCTGAGTTGTATGGGGTCTTTTTCGGTCCCATAATAGCAAAAGTACACTCAATATGGTCCAAAATGTCTATCAAACACAAACCACGTCCGCACTCAAAGAAAGGGGGTGACGAAATGGGACACCGTGAGCGTGCGTCAGTTTCACGTGGACGCCACCGTGGCGCTGTTCGACCGCGTGGTTTGGTTCGTCCGCCGAAAACTAGTTCGTCAGTAGAGACGATATGCTCGCAAATTTAATGTTCTTGAGGCGAAAAGTTCGTGAGCTGAAGCGTTCGTCAGCGGAGGTTTTACTGTACTTTAATTCGAGTGAGTGTGTATTTTAAATTATCCAGGTATCAAATTTCATTCAAATAGGGACTTGAATAGTTTAATATAAAAAAAACAAAAAACAAAAAAAACCTTGAACAGAAATCTGAATTTGTGCCTGTGCATGAATATCCAGTTCACTCACTCCGTGACCTCCTCAGTGACCGTGTGCTCCACCTGAAGACGAGAGTTCACCTCAATGAAGTAGTGTTTGCCATTCTTATCCACCAGGAACTCGACTGTACCAGCATTCTCATAGCCAACCTACAGGAAAGGAAACCAGTTATAGGGCTGTGTGCTACTCAGACAATTAAAAAAAAAAAAAAAAGTTGAACCGGTTACCTACTAAAGTTAATTCATTAAAATCGCAACACTATTCGCATCCGACAACAACGGAATCAAAATAAATAAGAAAACTAAGTGCTGCCAAAGATTATCTTAACAAACCTTAATGCAGCCGTATGTTTTCAACAGAAATACCAGCACACTCAGATTTTATTAGAAGTAAAAATATTGCCAGGCCCTTAAGGCAATGAGATGATTAAACTTTTAGAGCTGACCTTTAAAACTGCTGGCTGGCAGCATTATAAGAAAGAAGGGAGGCTGGAGCAAAGCAGGTAATCTTTTTAACAGGTCTTTCTTTTGCCACACAGGAGTCTTCTAATCCGAAACCCAGATTGCATAGAGGCACGATCCAATAGATCTTCAGCTCCTCGCAGCAGAGGGCATCTTCACACCACTCTGATCACATCTCTCAGCTCGGGCCCATGAATCAGCAGTGTGTACAAAACCCAGCCAGCTCCAAATAAACAATTATAATAAATTCACCCTAGATAAATGAATCTCAGGTTGTATCACAGACCACGTCAGGAGATGGCAATTAAATTTGGCGCCTGGCCTGATAACTTCCCAGTCTGGTTTTGCAGGTGCACAAACCGCACTTCAGCGTCCACAGTCTTGCTGGACTCAATTACCAACTGGGGTTTATAAATGAGATTTCAGCAGCCTACTCATTCTTCAAAACTAATAACCACAGGCCAATTAAAGGGCTCCCATGCTGTTGTCAAGAGGTCACATGTTTGTTATTCAATGCTATTGAGACCCATGACCGGTTATTCCAGGTGCTCAGAGTGCAAGATACATCTGCCATGCAGCATTAATTTATTAAATATAAAAATTAAAAAATAAAAAAAAGACACTTTAATTACCAACATACTCGACTTACTACATATTCTATGGCGTTAGAGTTAATTTTAACCCTCATTTGAAGTTCATTTATACCTACCATTAGCATTCTGACACAAAGTCAGTCATTTTGAAGTTAAACACGCCACTCCAGAACTTTGACTTTGGAATGTCAAGGTCACAGTCAGAACAACATCAAAGTGTCTCTTGGACTAAAAAGTAGAGTCGTGCCCGCACCAAGATTGTTGAAAATGCAGGAATTTAATGAACCCATATTGTCATGTCAAGGCCACATATCCACCCCTATCGCTTCCCCAACCGTGCCTCTTGCAACCAACCACCTTTGAGCATTTGTTTTTATTATGCAGTGGGTGGAATTATGTTCTGGGCAGTGGGTGAATTTACACTCTAAAAATGACAATTTCACCCACCTTACTGCCCTTTATGTGATGCTATCCATCACTGTCGAGACATGGCAGGTTTGAAAAAGGGACGCCATCCGGTGAGGTGCAGATCATTTAAATATTTGCCATCCATTCTCCTGCTTCCGAGTTGAAGACACTCACTTGCTCACTCTGATGCATGCTACTGACCAGAAGAACAACAGTGAGTCCAAGACGAAGGCAAATAAACCTCAAGTGCATTGTTATGACGTTGTAAACCCTGCATCATCTTCAATAGCAGAAAACCAAATGGTTAATATTTTAAGTCCATTCTTTTCCAGGTTGGACACCGTGTGCATTTTGAGCTGCTTTTCTGTTCACCACATTTGTATAGAGTGCTTATTGGCATCAAGTCTGCATGGCTGTTCTACTCAGAACAAGGTGTTGTCTCAGACTAGAATACTTCATAAACATTTTGTGAAAGTCAACAAATATTTTGCTATGCAGTGGCAGACTGATGACCAGGCATTTGGATTTATGACGTTTGGCAGACGTCCTTCTCCAACTGTCATTTAATTTCATTTATACAACTGAGCAGTTCAGAGTTAAGGACCTTGCTCTTGCATTTTGTGACACGGGGACTTGAACCACAGACCTTAGTCACCCAGAGCCTAAACCACCGAGCCACCACTACCCATAACTGCACAGCAAAGACTGATTGACAAGGTGGCCTCAATGTGACCTTGAATAAGTATAGATGAAGGTCGTATACTCCTAGATTTATGCAAGCTCTTGAGATGGAACTGTATTTTTTTTTAAATATAAAAGTACAAGGTCATTTAATCTCACAGTAAATATCAATCTTGACCAAGTGACCCGATTTCGTCCTGAGGGAGGGGAATGGGTGGGGTCACGGCCTTGAAAACTCCGGTGACAGTGTTGACAAGGAGGAGACTTGTTTAAAATATGATGGCTAACTTTGATTTTATCAGTAATCATACAGCAAATGCTGCCGGGACGGGACGGGGGGGACAAAAAAGGTTTTTTTTTTTTCCCTTCCTATAGGGGGCATAACAGAAAATAATTGAGAAGCACTGCACAAGGCATTCTCGGAGCACAGAGGAATACACGTGGAAGTATACAAGGCTAATCAACCCGGAAAAGCCATTTCCGCAGGAGAGCTTGTCAGTAGAAAATTTGCTCGTTGGATGGGGCAGAATTTTGGTGGGTTCGAAGCTCATATCATGGAAAAGTCATTATTAGGTACACTCCTAAGTTGAGGTACCACTGTATACACGTACACATACACACAAAAATACACGCACACACACACACAAAGTGATCCCTCGCTACTTTGTTCTTCAGTTTCTACGGCTTCAGTGCATTCATCGAAAAATTAAAAAAATAAGGAAAAAATAGGGAAAAAGTTCAGAATAATGCTGCAAAAACAAAGCCAATTATGTAAAAAATCCAAACAAAACAGGGTTGATCCTACTTCGTGGATTTCGATGGTCTGTCATCACAGAAAGATATATAAACATGTGCGTGTGTGCACATGTGTTGACAATGTCTTCTGAGCAGAGTTATAATCTTACAAATGTTTATGTAAGGTTTAAAGCCTGAGCCATAAAATACAGTTGGAATGACAAACATTAACACGGTTCACATGCAAACTTGAACAAAGTTGGAACGACAGCGTCATCCCTTCCTAGCCAATAGGAGGCCAGCAGAGCGGGATGTTGAGAGATAGCCAATAGGAGGGAGCTGTGTCATCCCTCCTTGCCGATGGGAGGCCAGTGGGGGGGGGGTGTTGGGAGACAGCCAATGAGAGAACAACTCGCGCATTGTTTGAATTTTCGAATGGCACGTTTGGTGTTGTTTCATGTACAGAAGACAAATGTAGGAAAATGTTTTTCGTATTCAGAAGCTTTCGTAAGTAGAGAGCCGATTGTGTGTGTGTGTCTATCTATCTATATCTCTCTCTCTCTCTATATATATATATATATATATATATATATATATATATATATATATATATATATATATATATATATATATATATATATATATATATATATCTCCATCTCTATATATATATCTATATCTCTCTCTCTCTATATATATATATATATACACATACATACACACACACACACGTCCTTCTCAAAAAATTAGCATATTGTGATAAAGTTCATTATTTTCTGTCTTCTTCTTTTACTTTCGGTTGCTCCCTTCAGGGGTCACCACAGCAAATCATCCGCCTCCACCTCACCCTGTCCTCCGCATCTTCTTTTCTGACTCCAACGACCTTCATGTCTTCCTTCACCACATCCATAAATCTCTTCTTCGGTCTTCCTCGAGGCCTTCTGCCTGGTAGTTCCAACCTCAGAATCCTACTGCCAATATACTCACTATCCCTCCTCTGTACATGTCCAAACCATCTCAATCTGGCCTCTCTGACTTTGTCTCCAAAACATCTTACGTGGGCTGTCCCTCTGATATACTCATTTCTGATCCTATCCATCTTCGTTACTCCCAGGGAGAACCTCAACATTTTCATCTCCGCTACCTCCAGCTCTGCCTCCTGCCTTTTCCTCAGCGCCACTGTTTCTAATCCATACAACATCGCTGGCCTCACCACCATCTTGTACACTTTTCCCTTCATTCTTGCTGACACTCTCCTATCGCACATCACACCGGATACTTTTCTCCAACCATTCCAGCCTGCCTGCACACGCTTCTTCACCTCTTTTCCACACTCTCCATTGCTCTGGATTGTTGAGCCTAAGTACTTAAAATCCTCCACCTTCATTATCTCTGCTCCCTGTAACATCACCGTTCCTCCTGGGTCCTTCTCATTCACACACATGTATTCTGATTTTCTGAGGCTAACCTTCATTCCATGTTCTTAAAAATGGGCACCAGAACACTTCTCCTCCACTCCTCCGGCATCTGCTCACTCTCTAGTACCTTGTTGAATGTTCTTGTCAGAAAATCTACTGCTACCTCTCCTAGACACTTCCATACCTCCACAGGTATATCATCAGGACCAACTGCCTTTCCATTCTTCATCCTCTTCAATGCCCTTCTCACTTCACCCTTACTGATCTTTGCTACATCCTGCTCCTCAATGGTTACCTCTTCTACTCTTTTTTCTCTCTCATTTTCCTCATTCATCAGCTCTTCAAAGTACTCTTTCCATCTTCCCAGCACACTTCTGTCATTAGTCAAAACAGTTCCCTCTCTGTCCTTTATCAATCTAACTTGCTGCACGTCCTTCCCATCTCTATTTCTCTGCTGTGCCAACCTGTATAGATCATTTTTTCCCTCTTTACTGTCCAAACTATCATACAAGTCATCATACGCCCTCTGTTTGGCCTTAGCCACTGCTACTTTCGCCTTACGCTGTGTCTCCCTGTACTCCTGTTTACTCTCTTCGGCCACCCAAAGCCTGTTTCAACTCCTCCTTGAAGACAACACGACACTCTTCCTTTTTCAGCTTCCACCACTTTGTCTTATGCTCTGCCTTTGCCTTTTTCACCTTTCTCACCATCAGAGTCATCCTGCACACCACCATCCTATGCTGTTTGGCAACACTCTCACCCACGATGACTTTGCAGTCACTGACTTCCTTCAAATTACATCGCCTACACAAGATGTAGTCTACCTGTGTGCGCCTACCTCCGCTTTCATAAGTCACCCTATGCTCCTGTTTCTTCTCAAAGAAAGTATTCACCACAGCCATTTCCATCCTTTTTGCAAAATCTATCAACATCTGTCCTTCTGCGTTCCTGTCCTGGATACCAAACCTGCCCATCACTTCCTCGTCCCCTCTGTTGCCTGCACCAACATGTCCATTGAAGTTTGCACCAATGACCACTCTTTCACCTTTGGGGGTACTCTGCATCACTTCATCCAAGTCACTCCAGAATCTCTCCTTCTCTTCTAGCTCACATCCTGCCTGTGGGGCATAAGCACTAACAACATTGAGCATTACACCTTCAATTTCTAACTTGAGACTCATCACTCTGTCTGACACTCTTTTCACTTTTAGAACATTCCTGACAAACTCCTCCTTCAAGATGACTCCGACTCCATTTCTCTTCCCATCCACATCGTGATAAAATAGCTTAAACCCTGCTCCTAAGCTTTTAGCTTTGCTACCTTTCCACCTGGTCTCCTGAACACACAGTATGTCCACCTTCCTCCTCTGCATCATGTCAACCAGCTCTCTACCTTTTCTGTGCATAGTTCCAACATTCTAAGTCCCCACTCTCAGTCCTAGACTCATGCCTTTCCTCTTCTCTCTCTGCCTACGGACACGCCTCCCACCTCTCCTTCTTCGATGTCTTCGACCAACAGTAGTCCAATTTCCATCAGCACCCTGTTGATTGACAGCACTGATGGCGGTCGTTGTTAACCCGGGCCTCGACCGATCCGGTATGGAGGTAATACTTTTGATTTGCATCATCAATAATTGGCATTGGTTTTACGTCGGATGCCCTTCCTGACACAACCCTCTGCATTTCTCCGGGCTTGGGACCGGCATGAGGGGGAGAGACTGGTTAGTGCCAATGTACTGAAATAAATTAAACTTTCATATATTTTAGATTCATTGCACACCAACTGAAATATTTCAGGTCTTTTATCGTTTTAATACTGATGATTTTGGCATACAGCTCATGAAAACCCAAAATCCCTATCGCAAAAAATTAGCATATTGTATCCGACCAATAAAAAAGTGCTTTTAATACAAAAAAAGTCAACCTTCAAATAATTATGTTCAGTTATGCACTCAATACTTGGTCGGGAATCCTTTTGCAGAAACAACTGCTTCAATGCGGCGTGGCATGGAGGCAATCAGCCTGTGGCACTGCTGAGGTGTTATGGAGGCCCAGGATGCTTCGATAGCAGCCTTAAGCTCATCCACAGTGTTGGGTCTGGTGTCTCTCAACTTTCTCTTCACAATATCCCACAGATTCTCTATGGGCTTCAGGTCAGGAGAGTTGGCAGGCCAATTGAGCACAGTAATACCATGGTCAGTAAACCATTTAGCAGTGGTTTTGGCACTGTGAGCAGGTGCCAGGTCGTGCTGAAAAATGAAATCTTCATCTCCATAAAGCTTTTCAGCAGATGGAAGCATGAAGTGCTCCAAAATCTCCTGACAGCTAGCTGCATTGACCCCGCCCTTGATAAAACACCATGGACCAACACCAGCAGCTGACATGGCACCCCAGTCCATCACTGATTGGATGTACTTGACACTGGACTTCAGGCATTTTGGCATTTCCTTCTCCCCAGTCTTCCTCCAGACTCTGGCACCTTGATTTCCAAATGACATGCAAAATTTGCTTTCATCCGAATAAAGTACTTTGGACCACTGAGCAACAGTCCAGTGCTGCTTCTCTGTAGCCCAGGTCAGGCGCTTCTGCCGCTGTTTCTGGTTCAAAAGTGGCTTGACCTGGGGAATGCAGCACCTGTCGCCCAGTCCACTGGTTCCACAGGTCCCCCAAGGTCTGGAATCGGCCCTTCTCCACAATCTTCCTCAGGGTCCGGTCACCTCTTCCGGTTGTGCAGCGTTTTCTGCCACACTTTTTCCTTCCCACAGACGTCCCACTGAGGTGTCTTGATACAGCACTCTGGGAACAGACTATGAGCTCAGAGATTTCTTTCTGTTTCTTACCCTTTTGCTTGAGGGTGTCAATGATGGCCTTCTGGACAGCAGTCAGGTCGACAGTCTTACCCATGATTTTGGTTTTGAGTAATGAACCAGGCTGGGAGTTTTTAAAAGCCTCAGGAATCTTTTGCAGGTGTTTAGAGTTAATTGGTTGATTCAGATGATTAGGTTAATAGCTCGTTTAGACGACCTGAACATGATCTGCTAATTTTTTGAGATAAGAATTTTGGGTTTTCATGAGCTGTATGCCAAAATCATCAGAATTAAAACAATAAAAGACCTGAAATATTTCAGTTGGTGTGCATTGAATCTAAAATATATGAAAGTTTAATTTTTATCAGTACATTACAGAAAATAATGAACTTTATCACAATATGCTAATTTTTTGAGAAGGACTAGTATATATATATATATATATATATATATATATATATATATATATATATATATATATATATATATATATATATATATATAATGATTTTATAAAATTATACATACATGTATGTATGTGTGTGTATATATATATATATATATATATACACACACACACACATACACACACACACACTGTAGTTAATGTGATTAATACTGATAAGTAATAACCATGAAGTAGTTATTTTTCCCCAATAAGGCTGACACTCATTAAATCCACACAAATAAATAAAATATTCTGAATCACTGCCGAGATTTAAAATGTTTGTTTAAGTTATAACTGCATTTTTTTGTGCAGTCTCTGGGGGGAGGGGGTTGCGTTGCCATGGTGAAAGGGTAGATTGATTTAATGGGCGTGTAAACAAAGAACTGCAATAAAAGGACAAAAACAAGAAAACAGTTCGTGGGGGATGGGACAGGAACAAGAATGAAGACAGATGGCATTCCACGGAGAGGCATAAGAATGGGTATGGGGGCAAGGGAGATGAGTAATTACAAGTTTCACAGCTTGATATGGTTCATAATTACCTCACAGCATCCACAGAACCAATATTTCTGGGTGACATTAAGGACATTGAAGTCAATGGAGGTGTTCTGAAGAGATGTTCAACCGAGTTTGAACAAATAATGAGGGCATAAGAGAGAAAGAAGAATGTCGAGAAGTGAGGAGTCATGAATGACTAAACCTACCAAGGCCAAATAAAGATGAAATCATATCCTTTTCATTGACTGTGTCCACATAATCAAAAGGTTTTTTTCCCCTCTCTCGTTCAGCCTACATTTTTCCTTGCAGGGAAGCTGAGACACAGGAAAGCAGAGCAAAAGTCATGCCAAATAGGTCAACATGGGCCTGTGATGAAGAGCGCTGAAGGATCCAGGTCAAGGCTGAGACTATACACAGGTGAACAAGACTCCGAGAACTGCAAGTGTTACCATAGCAACTTAATTTACAACACAAGTCAAACTGACTTCTCGAAGAACCAAGCCACCTCCCACTCAGCCTGGCTTGAACCAATACCGCCTAGGTTTTCAATGGCATTAAATTACAAGCCATAATTTAATTTCATTATCGCAAGGAAAGGGGAAAAATGACCAACTGCATGGTTTTGCTGTTATGACATCAATAAATGAGGCAATTAATGAAGCTTGACCAAAAAACAAACAAAAAACAAAAAGAAAATAAAAGAAAAAAAAAAAATGGGGGACCCACACAGAGTTTTGATATAATTGGTGTCGAGTTCACAAGCGAGACATTCATCTTGCTCAACACCACACTGCACAGTAATGCAGTTACCTTCAACAGGGACAAAAACACAGAGTTTGGAGTCGTGAATTTTTCATTCCTCTGATTCATGGACAACATGCATTTTCTTACCATGCTGAACCATAACACTCAGTTCATCTCTTACCTTCAAAATGGGCCTTGTGTTTTCCTGATCATCTATCCAACATCAAGTCTCCGGTCAATCATAGCACGAACCGGTAAAGTCAATTAAACAAAGCATACAGGACACCAGAGGAACACCAGTTTAGGTATAATAAAAGTAAGAGATCGTTAAAGGGCAGAGCGCTGTACAATCTCCAGAATAGCACTGAAAACCAGAACTACAAGTCGCACAAACTGAGCACAGATTCCCTCATCTATGATCATACAGCGCTGAAATACAGCACAGACAATTATATAAATCAACTCTAAAGTGATCCTGAGCAAGAGACCATGATACAGCCTTGCATGGTTGGGAGAAAAAGAATAGTTGGCCTCACTAGGTGCTCCTTCTGTTCTCTGCACAGTGTGACTATTACAAGTCTGTTGCACCAATCTGTGACGGTCTGAAAAGACAAGATGGCTGGCTTTATATGAATCATAGGAAGCTTGCACTAGCGATCATGCTATGTACATATTGGCATAAATAAAAGACATCCCCGTCAACAACCGATCCCTGGCACGATATCGGTGCAGCACAAGTATTTCAAAAAAGGTCAAGTCAACACATTACCATACAGACCATGCAATCAGCAGAGCATAGAAATACTTTACAAACACAAACAATGTTTTTGAATGAAGCAGTCACATAAAAACCCAGACACTACTCCGAACACAGCCGGAGAATGTTTCAACCAAAGAGGCAAGAGCGTGGGACAAGCTAGTGGTGATAAGTGATTGATCTGAGAAACGATGGCGCTCAAGCACAAGTCAGGCATTCAACTGTGACTTGAGAAAGTTTCCTTTCAAATCTTGAAGAACACTGCTGTTACTGGAGCTGAAGAGGCACAGCAAGTTCAAGACAATCACCAGTGTTTGCTGAAATATTCACTCGAGTTGTCCCCAAGTTTAAATAAACTATTAAAAAACAAACAATCTAGAAACCACATTCATAATTCAGAATGCAGTTTTTTGCTCTGGGGGGAAAAAATGCTATTGATCGACTTGCATACATTTCTGCATCCTTCACATACATTCATGTGAAAAAAAATTAGGACACCCCATGAAATAATCATCTCTCAAGAAAATGTTTACATATCTTGTACATCTCATTTTTATCTATTCATGGAAAAGAAAGTGACTTAATTTTAATTAAACATAAATTCACATTTTTACTCAAAAACAAAAAGATATGAACAACAATAATAATGCATATTTCAGTGGAGGGAAGAGGGGGGAAAAAAAAAAAAAAAAAAAAAAAAAAAAAAGACACCCACACACATTTCCCCATTTAAAATGACCATAATCACACAGGAGTATCAGAACATCATTACGCAGCATTTTGAAGTCGGCTTGACCCATTTAAAACTCAGGAAATTTAGTTCGGTGCCTCTGTCTGTTCAAGTGAGACTGAGCACCACACTGAGATCCAAAAAGCTGTCTGAGGACCTCAGAATGGGCATTGTGGCTGCTTACGAGTCTGGGAAGGGATTTTAAGAGAAACAAAATAATTTTACAAGTGGATGACATTCAAAACAACTGCCACCATGCCCAGATCTGGCCATCCAGACAAGTTCTCCCCAAGAGCAGACTGCTCAATGCCAGAAGTAGTCATCAAATGTCCTAAAGACATCACGTGAGCGACAAGAGGCTCTTGCCCTGGTCAATGTGAACGTGCATGACTATCAAAAGGAGACTACACAAGTTTGATCTTCAAGAGATTTGTGCAGGGAGGAAATAGTTGCTCGTGAAAAAGACCATTAATACCAGACAGAACATGGACAAAGACCAGGTCTTCTGGAATAAATGTTCTTTGGCAAGATGAGTCCAAAGTTTAATTATTTGGATACCAGAACAGAAGACGTGTTTGGCAAAAACCAGATAGAGCATTCCATGGAAAGAACCTCATACCAACTGTGAATCATCGAAGTGAAAGTGTCATGCTTGGGGATGCTTTGCTGCAGTAGAACCTGTCCAACTCACCATCAGAATTGACCATGAATTCTACTGTGCATCAAAGGTGGCTTGAAGAACATGAAGACCCACCTATAAAAAATTAAAGCAGAAACAGAACGGGACAAGGCAACATGATACTGACCCAAAACATAGCGAGTCCATCAAGGACTGGATGAAAATTAAGTGAAGAGTCCTGGAATGGCCCAGTCAAAGCTCGGATCTCAATTCTATTGAGATTCTGTAGGGTGACTTGAAACGAGCTGTGCATGCAAGAAACCCATCAACCATCTCACAGCTGAAAATTCTGCATTGAGGAGTGGGGCAATATTTCCTCAAAATCATCTCAGAGACTGAGAGATGGCAACAAGAAGCATCTCACTTTAGTTATTTCAGCCAATGGGGTAACAAGTTATTTAGGGATAGGATGTCCTGATTTATTACTTTCATCAAAATGCACATTGTTCATATTTATGATGAGTTTTTTTTTTTTTAATGTTAATTTATGTTTAATTATAATTAAATCACTTTCTTTCCCAGAAATAAATTGAAGCAAGACTGGACATTATGTAAAAATTTCCTCAAGTGTTGACTATTTCATGAGGTGCCTGAATTTTTTCACATGACTGCAGGTAATGTAATATCTTCTGTGGCTAGAGTGGTTGCGGATAGCCTCCTCGTCTAACCGATCTGAAATGCATTCCACGGTCCAAGCCTGTAAGCCAAGGCTATTTAATTAATTTGGAATGAGGGCCAGGTCATGAACAGTCCAGGAAAATGAGCGGTCACAATAATAGGCACAAGCACAGTAAAGTACAACACTGAACCGAATACACTGCTTTCTAAATGCATAATAACCTGAGTACACTGTATTCTCTCACAAAAGCCCAAAACATTTCTACATTCAAATCAGACACCACAGTGCGTTATCAATCCACATGAGCCATGTCAGAAATGTAGAATTTATAGCCAACTGAACAGCCACTTCACCCAAGAACAAGAATTAAGTGATCAAGAAAAGCCGTTCTTGGAATTATCCTAGGAGAAGGGTGAATAATAAGACTTTTGTTTTGGGAAGGGAAATGAAGTCAGGTGTATCGTTTTGCATTGTATACGTTGTCACAACATGCAGACAGTGGTGCGGATGGAGTGAGAAATGTGGAAGTATGAGACTAAATGGCATTCGTGTGAACCAAAACACGAGCACAACAATGGAGAACCAGAACCCAGTGAGACAATCATGTCAGAGTTAATGTGGGGTGTTTTTTGTACTTTCTTTTTTTTAATCACTTCTGAAATACCGATATTTACTCACGCTGCACAGCAAACAAGCTTCAGACATAAAAACATCTGACTAATCTGCGTGGTTTCCCAATCAACTTCCTTTTTATTCACTATTTTTTAAAAATAATAAAATTTGAAACAAGACATTTTTCCAAATTACCAGGCTACTGCATCAACAATAACAGTGCAGTAATACCTCAGCTAACGAATTTAATCCGTTCCGAGGGCAAGCTCGTAAACCAAAAGGTTCGTTAGAACAATTAAAAACAATTATTCCCATAATAACAGAAAACCAATTAACCCGTTCTAACCCCCTCCCAAAGTCATCAACTGCCACAAACATGTCAAAACAAATATTTCACAATAATACTACATGTACATTAACAAGAATAAACAATAAGTCAAGTAACCCTTCTGATCATCGACTGCGGCAAAGATGTCACGTGGGCAGGCAGGAGGCGGTGCATAACAGGAGGAGAATTTTGTGCGTGTGCACACTACAAATGTGAGCGAGGAAAGGCTTGTGGTAAGCTCCCACAAGGCCAGTTCTTCTCAAACAGTGGGGTGCGCTCCCTCTTGGGGATGCGGTGTGATGCCAGGAGGGGTGCATATGATCCTGGGGAACATGCTGGGGATTTTTTCTTCCTTCTTCCTCGAGGGGGCGTCACAGAAAATAATTGAGAAGCACTGCACAAGGTGTTCTCGGGGCACGGAGGAATACATGCGGAACCATACAAGGCTAATCAGCCCAGAAAAGCCATTTTGAGGAGAGCTCGTAAAGTGAATTTTTGCTGGTTGGATGGAGCAGACTTTTGGTGAGTTCAAAGTTCGTATCATGGAAAAATCATTATAAGGGACACTCATTAAATGAGGTACCACTGTATTGGCCATAAACCGTGAAGGCCGATATCCCAAACATCATGTGGTTAATGATAGCAACTTGTGCCACAGTGAGGCGGAGCTAATCTGGCGAGAAAGAGAAAAAAAAAAAAAAAATCATCCCAATATACCGACAGTGGTTTTTACTTCAGCTAACTTGTCTGTCAAAGGCGGGCCATGTCTCTCACCGTCTATGGTGAGAGGCATGTAAAACAACCATTGCTGGCTTCATAAAGAGTAGGCTGCAAAACCGTTAGCGCGTTTCTGTCCCTTGCTAAAGGGTTATGACAGGAAGGGCATCCGACGTAAAAACCCATGCCAAATCAAAAAAATGTGCGAATCAGATGATTCGCTGTGGCGACTCCCGAGAAAGGGAAAAAGCCAAAAGGAAAAGACACTTTACTTCAATGAAAAGAGTGGCCAACTTAAAATGCCAGTGCAAAGTGTCTCAGTCCAGAATGCAGGACGCCAATGAAATAGCTTGGCTTGAAGCTATAATGAAAGATTTCATTCAAGTCTCGCACCGGGTACAAAACACACAACCGAGTGTTGGGCCGAGTGAATTAACCAAGAACAGAGTTATGCATAATGTCGTACACACCGCTCATCATTTTAATTAAAAACACAGTATGTTGCGTTTTCATATTCATGTAG
>CM045735.1:8109660-8132160 GCA_024760905.1 Plotosus lineatus | reverse complement strand
CCTTTTTTTTTTTTTTTAGACAACTGAGCAGTTGAGTGTTAAGGGCCCAACAGTGGGGACTGAACCACTGACCTTCTGATTAGTAACCCATCGCATTATCCACCAAGCCACGACTGGCTGAAAAGATCAGTTTGGTACACCAGCTTTCGGGATCCTCTTTAGTGAATATTTTTGAATGCAATAGTCACTTCGCGAATTTAAATTCGGCCTAAGACGGTGGAAAGTTTTAAGAGAAAAATCTCTTTTTTTTTTTTTTTTTAAATCATTGTCCATACACAATATGACCGAGAAGCCTGATGGACATGGATGTTCTGGTAGTGAAGTGCGTGTGGTGAATTCTGCTTTTGAATCTTCCTGACCTCCGTAAGATCTGCAGCGAGTGTGAACAACGCCACTCGCTTTCCTGCCGCTTTTGTATACAAAAAAATCACACGTCAACTGTAAACCAGGCTCCTTTGTGCTGGAACACATCATACTGCTTCAGTGTGGCTCATCCTACAACACTACTCTTCCCCAGGACTGGAAAGTCAGTGCAAGGGTACTCTTTTCAAAAGGTCGTAAAATAAGAATAATAACCAAAAAACCCACCAATAATTAAGACACCCACTACTTCATAGTCCTCAATGAAGCAAAGCTAAGACAACCCTTGAGGCCCACAGTAATTGGTGGAGACTGTACCTTGACAAAGACCATTAAGCCATAATGTCATATCTATCCACACACACACACCATTCAGTGGAAAAGCACTCGACATTCTCCTGAACAAACAACATCACAGTAAAGAACTAACTGTTCCTTAAATGCTTTATTTGAAAAACGTCTCTATTTAAATGCCACTGCAGCCATAATAACGCACACAGCTTTCGTAAACTACTCAAAAGCGCTTCAGTCATTGAACCACAACATAAGTGATGAGCAATTTGCCTCAAGAATGTTGAACCTAGATAGTTCCTAATAGAACTATTATGAGGAACTACAATGAATACAGAAATGAAAAGGTTTTGAGAGGCTTCGACTGTGAACATGGAACCAGCACTGAGAAATTTGCAAAGCCGAGCCAAGTGTTATCTCCATCCCAACTTCCCTCTTCCCTTTCCTCTGCCATATGACTGAACAGATGGGGAAGAATTTCATCGCTCCTCAGTTTCTCCAAATCCTCCTCATCTCTCACTTGGGCATGCGTTGGCATTCTCTCACTTTCTCTCTCTCTCTCTCTTTCTCTCCCACTAACATGCACATTTAATGGAGAGATACTTTACAGCACAAATCAACAAACAGGGATGTACGAGTGCATGCAATTGTTTGTATTATACACATACAGGTTCTGATATTTTCAGATTCAAAAGTAACTGGACAACTGATTTCCAAACACAGCTAGCTTCCTCATAATTCAGCAATAAGGAGTATGTTTAAAAAAAATTCAAAATTGATTTTGAGTGTTGAACTTGCATTTGGCAACTGTTGATCCTAACTTAAAGTGTAGTCGAAAGAAATGTTGGTGCAGTAAAAGAGGGGAAAAAAAAAAAAAAAAAAAAAAAAAAGTTTAAAAATATCCCCTCACCCCCAAGTTAGCAAACAATGGTGTAGTTCATACCTTGCTCATGCAGATACTCCCCACTTTACATTCATTCGTTTTACGGGGGGTTTTTTTATGGTCATATTTTGAGTTTAGCGTGCTCTCTGTAGTACGAAACGTGCCTACGTAATACGCCACTTACGCAGGACGCTGCATCCATTGTTTACAAACGGCAGACTGAACGTGCTCCTCCTTCTTCCCAGTTCACTGCGTGTTGCCCTTGTGTTAAGATGTCGTCTCTGTGATATTTGTGTTTGCACTGTTTTGCATACTTTTGTAACCCTCAGCAAATATGGTTGGTCAGAAGCATAAGCCTACCAGTGATAGTGGTAATCAGAAAAAGCGGCAAGCCATTTCGTTAGAAACGAAGACGGCCATTATCAAGAAAATCGATGCTGGTGAAAAACCTGCGACCGTTGCACGTTTCTTCCAAATGGCTCCGTCGACCATCGGAACCATTTACAAGCAGAAAGATCGCATCACAGAGCATGTTCAAGGTTATATTTGATTAGTGAATTTGATTAAAATTTATCTCTTTGAAATTGTTTTGCTTGAATTTAATTTATTTGAAATTAATGTTGATATTATTTTACAATGTTATATTTATAATAATTGACTTAGGGGTGTCTTATGAGATACGGTAATGGTATTTATGGATGTACAGTACAGTAAGAACGTCATACGTCACTGGAACATACAGTTACAACTTGCGTTCTTTTTCACCTCACATTCGGCCGTCCAGAACCGAACTAAAATGTAAGTCAGGGAGCATCTGTACTTCAATTCAGTGTGTGATGTGTCATGAAAAAGAACATGTACGACTCAATTTCCGTACAAATACAGTATACAGTTGTGTTCCACTATAGTCACAGCCCTAGTGCCAATCAACCACCACGGACACTTACATCCACACACACACACAAGGCTACCCTCACACGCATTGCTCGAGTTACATCTTCAGCAGTGTTGCACTCTGTTCGACACGTATGCTTAGACTGCCACCCCTGCGATCTGACCCGAGATTAACACCACGCCAGGTAAGCGTTCGGGGGCACTCTAACCAGATGCCAGAGCCGCCTCAACTGGCTTCCGTCCTATTCCAAGCTCTCTAAAGAAGAGCACCGCCACCCTTCGAAGGAAGCTCATTCCAGCTGCTTGTATCAACGATCTTGTTCTTTCAGTCACTATCCAAAGCTTTTGACCATCAGTGAGGGTAGGACCGTAGACAATAATCAAATATTGCAATTGGAGGTCTCAAGAAAACTGACGTATCGCTACATTCCAATTATTAATTCATTCTCTGAATGAACCGGTTAATCCTAATTAGGGTCATGGGACGGTTGGGACCCATCTCAGTTGACTCTGGAAGAAGGTCGAGTACACCTGGGACAGCTTGCCAGGCCACCACAGGGCAGAAACATGCTGAGGACGATAGAGCTACTCTTGAAAGTCAAGTCAGTGGTTCTTTTACATGAACCTCACATCACGGACAGTGAGAGACATGGCCGGCCTTTGATAATCCAGTTAGCTGCACTGGAGGCATTCGAAATAACGACAAGGTGATTCATTCTGAGGAGTTTAGTGTCGAGGCAATCCAAAAGTGAACTGTGGTTCTAAATCTAAACATGTCTGAAAAGGCAGTCCTTAATGAAAACCGCATGGCCAGGGTGTTAGCAACGTGGAGAGCGTCACAGTAATTACTATACATGCCAGAACATATCGTATGCTAATGAAATAACTACAAGATACACAACAGATTAAATTTGGTGTTGGAAACCATGGAAATGCTTCATATGTTGAAAGAAAAAAAAAAAGAAACCGTTCTGTTAATCCTTAGAACCAGGTGCACCCTATAAGTCTGAAAACTACCCGTAACTTTACACCAAATGGACAGAAAAAACACAAATGAAACAGAGCATGACAAGGAATCTCAATGACATGATGAGAAACAAGGAATTTGAAAACTATTAAAGTAGCAGACATTTAACAATCCACTCAAAACCATCCTTCAACCTCTCACTCATAAGACGCCCCTTCAGTCCGGAATTAATCACGTCAATAAATCCTTTCGTGTTAAGAGTTGCTTGACAACAGGGCCTTTTATTGTTATTTTTAAGTAACACATTGACATTTTTATATTACATAAGCTTCATTTACTGATCATTAGACGATTCCCAAAAAAAAAAAAAAAAAATTATATATATATATATATATATATATATATATATATATATATATATATATATATATATATATATATATATATATATATATATATATCTATCTCTCTCTCTCGCTGGTAACATTAAATGGGAAACATTCAGCAGCACTTTCGTGTGACTCATCCAATAGATTCTGAAAGGGCTTTTCAAAAGTGCCATGTACAACAGCTCTTCAAAAAAATAAAAACTAACAAGTGCTGTATGTGCCCAGACTAAATAATGTTGCATGAACTTCCTCCCGATCAAAGAATTTTAAAAGGATGACAACCTCTTTTCCTTTTGGCTTTTTCCCTTTTTCAGGGGTCGCCACAGCAAATCATCTGATTCGCATGTTTGATTTGACATAGGTTTTTCCGTCGGAGGCCCTTCCTGACACAATCCTTTAGCCAGGGACAGAAACACGCTGACGGCTTTGCAGCTACTCTTTGCTAAAGTCAGCAATGGTTCTTTTACATGAACCTCTCACCATAAACAGTGAGAGACATGGCCGAGCCTTTGATAACCCAGTTAGCTGCACTGGGCTGACCGTGACAAACTTGTGAAGAATGGGACTCGAACTCCCAACCTTAGGATCAGCGATCCAGAACCCTTTACCACCCACCAGGCCATCATCTATTGTTGATGCTCAAGACATGGGAATGTTTTTAAAAAAAGCCCGACAAATCATTAGCACCCAGGAAGGCATGTACCATATTCACGCAATAGCTTCTTGATATAGGAAAATGTTCAAGACATGAGTAGTAACTCTGGTGCTCAGGTTTTAGTTAAAATGTTTTCTTGTTCATAAAAAAGCAGCTGCAGATAAAAGACCAAGACCTTCAATTAATGTCAAGCCATGAAAAGAGAAGAAAAAAAAAAAAAAAAAAAAAAACCATGATCAGATAATATCACTGACAACTCAAGTACAGTGATTTTGATGAGAAAGAAGATCTGAACATCCTGACAGGAAGTTACAAGTAGAAGTACAAACAAGTACTCTTCACAACTGTGATAAAATACAAAGGTCCAGGGATCCCTCACTACTTCGCGCTTCAATTCATGCAGCTTCAGTGCATTGCGGTTTTTTTGTTGTTTGTTTTAAATATTCATTGAATTTGAAAAAAAAATAAAATAAAAAAATAAAAAAGGAAATTAAGGAAGAATAGGGGGAAAAGTCAAGGGAAATGCCACAAATACAAGGCCAATTATCCAAAAAACCCTAACCAAAAAAAAAAAAAAAAAAAAAAACCTCCCATCAAAACTCCTTACATTCTTGTGAGGTGCGCACGTGCATCTGCATGTCTGTATTTATATTAAAAATGTTTAATTGTTGTTCTTATAAGCATTTATAGCATTGAATATCTCTCAATAAATATATATTCAATGCTATAAATGTTTACAATAACAACTACGTTAGTCGGGTGGGGGTGGGTGATCCGACCTCGCGGATTTCGGTGGTCACAGGGGATCTTGGTCCCAATTAACCGTGGAAAGTGAGGGATCCCTGTATCTCAGATTATCACACATCAAATACTCAGGCTGTAACAGTATTAAGGATTATGGAAGATGCAGGTTGATTGGAACAACCACCAAAAATGTACACAAGATTCACAGCATCAGCCAAACAGATTACCTCAGATCACCAAAATCAGGAAATTCATGTCTCAGAAGTGTAATTTCAGTTCGTCATCTGGTTATGTGGGCATTATTATCTTTTGCTCAACAAGTGAAGTAACAAATTGAACATGAAGCCAATGGGAATGTTGAGTTATCATTTCGAAATTAAAGCCAAATCGGGGGAAATTGGGCATCACAAATCGCAATGCATCAAAGTTCACATGGTTAACTTGTAAAGTGCATCTTGATCCATTTTCAATTTCAACCGCAAACATTTTGCATGCTCACGCATCCTAAGATGAGTTTTCTTCCCGTTTGCCCAATGGAGGAGGGGCTTAAATGGGGAAAATTTAAATTTAGCACTTTTCCTAAATCTGACCAAAATACATAAGGGATATTGAACAGCAAACCAAGAATTGCTAAATAAATCACAACAGGATGCTGAAGGGGATTCTTCTCTGAAAATAACTGGTTTGAAATAAGGTGAACACAATCAACCCTATTCGGCTTTGGCGGGGAGCCATACACCATACTCAGTTATCCCAAGTCATTTCTTTCCAAAAAAGGTATCGCACTAAAAATCCATAAACCGAACATTGAAAAAATGACCTTGAAACAAGGTCAAGGTGACACATATGCCGTCAACCCTTTTCAGCACGAAACAGGACCCACCCACCAAATTTGGCGATGCTGTCACTTTCTTTCAAGTTGGTGTTCTAACAAGTCAGATAGATCCTCTTTCTGTAACTCACTGTCTACTCGCCTATAAATTTAAAAAAAAAAAAAAAAAAGAAAGAAAGAAATTGTCATGCAGTGACAATATTCAAACAATGTCAATGTTGGTAGAGTATGAATGTACTCTTGGTACCATGTGACCCATCTCTAAATACCAGACATTTCCCACCACAGTAACACTAATTATCTAACTTCAGGAATTCAGTTACTGACTTGTATCCATCAAGGTCATGCAAGAAAAATCAAATGGATAACATGAGGTAATAAAATGAGAACTCAAAACAAATACTGGGTGCTATTTCAACACGTCGTAGCAATTAGACATTCATAGGATTTTTGTGCTTTTATTTATAAATACAAGGTTTAAAAATGCCAGAACTGACCAATTAGAATGCAGGAATCAATAGGGTCTTGGAAATAAGTGATATCTAATTATATAGGGTTGAGTCATGCATGCCATTTTTGAATAACAGGCTGTAGAGTATAACTGGTGGGTTGGTACTGACAGCAAGTCAATTACTAAAGATCTGATCTTTCAGAACCCACTGACCAACATGGTGTAAAAATAAAACCCAGAAGAAAGTAACCCTGCAACAGGTGAAGTCCAGACAAGTTATACATATAAATTTAAAAAATGCTCAATCCTATAAAAAAGCTGTTAAGATTCATATACAAGCAGAAAGATGCTCCGTAGCATGTGGGTGTGTGGACATTCATTACAAGTTGCATGCTTTCAGTGGTGAAGGAATTTTAATGTCTTGGTTGTTTTTAATGAATCACTCCGCAGGGACCGATATCACTACAGTCATGCTTACTAGTTGCTATGGTTCCTGACCTGACTGGGGGGAGATGCCAGCTCCAAAGTCCAGTCTGGGGGGAAAAAAAGCTGACCATAAATAATAGACATCATTGAGAAATATGCCCACATCAAGTTTCATACAATCCAAGGGAGAGAAATCAGGGAAGCTGTTCTAGTTCCAAGCTGGACAAACATTTACGGAGGGTTGAGTGACCTGCAGAATAAAACCATTTCATCTGATGAGGTCTCATTTACTGTCATGAACCAGAGTGGAAAATTGTCAATTTTTTTCCATTTTTATAAGTCAAACTTTTTTTTTTTTTTTTTTTTTTTTGGGGGGGGGGGGGGGGGGGGGCCTACCTTCCCTTACACCTTCAAATCCATAAAGTTACAATTCCTGATAAGGTGCCACCAGTTGGAGGATTATGGTTCAGTGCTCACTTTCCATGTTTTAATAATGTTTTGGACTTTTGCCATCACCTTGTTTATTTTATTTGCTTGACGCAGGTCAAGCCAATTTGAGACAATGTCATCCTTGGACCGACCACAGGATACAGCTTCCGAAATGTTGGGTTTTTTTTTTTTTGTTTTTTTTGGGGGGGGGGGGGCTACTCACGACATCAATTACAGATAAATAACATTCCCACCAGAAACATTAACCACAACAGCAGTTATCACATCAAAAGGTCATTGCCCATTGTCTGAATAAAACAAAAGTGGTAACTTTCTTTTAGAGAAGCAATGTACAAGTTAAATATCAGAGTATAGCGAATAAAGTTACATTTTATAGACTGCGGATGAGTTTTAATGGTTTGGCCTTGATCTGGTTAATATGCATCAGGGTTTCCCATATGGGGCAGCAAAAATGCACGTTTAAAAGGAAAGGACAAGAAAAAAAAAAAAGTGAGGAAATCTCAAGGAACGGGAAGTTGATGGTAATAAAGCCAACAGGTGAACATTTAGAACAGCGGTCGCCAATCTTTTTTTGCGCCACGGACCAATTTCATGCAAGTCAACATTTTCACTGACCGGTTTTAAAACAAAAACAAAGTACATAATGACACAACCCATCATCCCACTGAAAATGAATTAGGTGGAGACTCTCCAAAGACACTTTTTTTCTAGTCTTTCACCAGCTTGTGGGTTTTTTTTTTTTTTTTAATGTGCTACATCAGCTGACGAGCAGTTTTTCACAATAAAATGTCTTTCAGCCTGTGACAATTCATAAAAATAAAAAAAAATTAAAAAAAAAACTCATTCAGCCATTGGAGGGGCCTCGTACCAAATGACCCAAGGACTGGGGTACTGGTCCATGGTCCAGTGGTTGGGGACCGCCAATTTAGAAGCATGACATGAAGTATTCTGTATCATTTTGGTGCATGTCCCAGCAGTATGTGTGTATGCAACACTAAGAAACCATAAAGAAATACATTGAACCCAAAACAGAGACCGCAAATAAAAAGCGAGCACACCAGAAGCTGAGTGCTATGTTTAGCTTCACAGCCAAATGTGCACATCTTACACTGGATGTGTACACACACGCCCCTCAACTTCTTACAAGGACAGGCAAAAGGCAACCCAAGAAGACACTAACAAGCTGTCACCAAAATAAAGAGCAATTAGTTAAGCGAGCTGTTTCAATGCACCGTATCCAATGAACAGATCAGTATCAGACAGCAGTCATGTGACAGCACAGCACTCTCCACTACACAGTCTTTTAGGTCTCAGTTTGAAGTAGCCTTTCTTGGTTACAAGGATTATCTGATCTCGGAGTTTAATGACAATCAATGTCAATTCATTGCATGCATTGTTCAATAAGAGCTCGGTCTTGATTCGGTCTCTAATCAGCAGCTGAAATGAAAGCACTTTGATCCCAGTTATATTCAATACCCGTTGCCTTCAACAGCACAGCAGTGCCATCTGCTGTATATGACGCACGTTCCAAAAAGTCATCACTTTTCTTCTGGTCGTACAGGGTACGTCTTTGATTCTTTAAGATAAGGAATTTATAAATGACCCTCAAATTTGATGAAATTATTTTTTAAAAATTCTCAATTATCCATATTATTTTACTCCTGGTATCCTACTGGTTAAAAAAATTAATATACTGTGCTTGTTGGCATCATGGGCAGCAGTGTTGATATCATGACTATAAATAGACTAATTGCCAACTGCTGCACTTATGTTTTTCTCATTCCTACAACACTCGCAACAAATGTAAATGTGACTATGTGACTAGATCTTTTTAAATAACCTATATCAGTTCATCACCATGTCCCAATCACAACTAAGTTCTACAATCATCACCACATGCTGAGAAAGTGAGTGGCCAGATGAATGGTGCAGTGGTTCACGCCACTGACGCGCAGCAAAAAGCTCCAAGTTTGAAAATCATATCTGAGCCTTTCGGTTTGAAGTTCTCTCAAATGGAGATGTGGGTTTCCTCTAGATCAGGGGTTGGCAACCCGTGGCTCTGGAGCCATATGCGGCTCTTTCACCTCTCTGATGTGGCTCCATGGCTTTTAAAAATAATGACTGTACTTTCACATACAAAAACCACTGCATAACAAAAAACAACTGCAAAAAGAAAATACTGCTATTTCCTCACAACAGAATCACTCCGGGCTCCCAGGGGTAGAGAGTTAAACCAGTTTTCACCTGAATGATGGGAGAATCTGCCTAAGGCAGAGTCCTGCAATGGTTAGGTACCCACAGATACCCAGCACATAACCTTGCAAAAATGCTCTTTTAGGGTTGAAAATTACATAGATGAAAATTAACAGTCACGGGTGCAGGCGGATATTTATTTGGTGCGGGCGGGATGATTGTGTGTGTGTGTGTGTGGTCTTGTGGACATGGCTATCGTTATATTAATCAGCTCCATTAAAAGACTCCGTGTTTTTGATCTGTTGCATTGGTGGAGGGAGCATGCGATGGTATTTCCAAATCCTTGTGCTCATGGCAAGGAGTGTTCTCGCCATCCCATCAGCACAGCGAGTGGGAGAGATTTTTCCACCACCGGAGTTTGTAATCGAGGAACAGAACTCAGAGCTGAAGTAAGAGACAGTGGATAAGATTTGGTTTATGCACAGCAATCTCCGAAATAAATAACTCTCCTCCCAGTGATAAAATAAAAGACTGGGTGTGGTTCCATCTCCACTCTGAGAATGGGTCGATCAGTGTAGTTTCATGCATTAATAATATTTAAAAGAATGTTGAACATTAACTTCTTAAAATTAGTCTTCATATACTTTTCTGTGTTGCTGTCGTTTTTGTAAATTAAAATTATGACAAAACATTCAGAGATGAAAGCGTTGAGGTTCTTTTTGGGAGTAACGAGGATGGATAGGATCAGGAATGAGTACATCAGAGGGACAGCACATGTTAGATGTTTTAGAGAAAAGTCAGGGAGGCTAGATTGAGATGGTTTGAACATGTACAGAGGAGGGATAGTGAATATATTGGTAGTAGGATGCTGAGGTTGGAACTACCAGGCAGAAGGCCTAGAAGACGACCAAAGAGGAGATTGATGGATGTGGTGAAGGAGGACATGAAGGTAGTTGGTGCAAGAGAAGAAGATGCAGAGGACAGGGAGAGATGGAGGTAGATTATTTAAATGTGGCGACCCCTGAAGGGAACAGCTGAAAGGAAGGGAAAAAAAAAAAAAAAAGGAGGACGACAATACATTAATATAACGAATAAAGAAAAGAAGATCCCACGAAGGGAGTGATGCTGAGGTAGGCTACCCAACTCGTTAACACATCTGACTGCACCCGGTCCCGCCCTTCGTGGGACAGCTGTTCTTTTTCTTTATAAAAATAGAAGGACTCAAACACATTCATTTATTTTCTGAACCACTTAATCTTAATTAGGGTGGGGGGGCGGCTGGTGCCCATCCCAGCCGACTCCGAGCGAGGGCAGAGTAAACCCTGGACATCTTGGCAGACCACCGCAGGGCAGGAACACACTGATGGCTATGCAGCGATTCTTGCAAGTCAGCAATGGTTCTTTTATAGCCTCGCACCATAGACAGGGAGAGACATGGCCAGCCTTTGATAACCCAGTTAGCTGCACTGGGGGGGAAGACAACCCGTGGAGAGTGGGGCTTGAACCTCCAACATTGGGATCAGTCATCCAGCACATTTAATCACCAGGCCACTACTACCTCAGGACTCAAATAGACATTGGAAATTTTCATTGAAAGTAACTTTTTATTCAACGTCTTTTTTAATCTAAATGTTTTTGTTGCAAGCAGAATTGTAATTTAATTGTCTCTGCAGTTTAACTGTTCAAATCAATGCAACACATTGTTTTTATATTAACATGAAGGAAAAAGGGGAAAATCATCATATGCAATGTTATTTGATTTTAAATATCAAATAAGGATTTGTGGCTCCCAATGTTTTCTTTACTGTGGAAAACGGGTCCAAATGGCTCTTTGAATGGCAAAGGTTGCCGACCCTTGCTCTAGACACTCCAGTTTCCTTCGACATACCATGAACACAAGTTAGGTGAAGTGGCTACTCAGAACTGTGAATGCAAGTGTTGATGGTTGTTTGTCTCTGTTCACCCTCCAACACATTCAAAAGCGTCCCCTGCCTTCATCCAGTGTTGGCTGGGATTGGCTCCAGTGTCCCTAATTCAGAGGTATGGATAAAGAAAGGATGTGCCCAGAGCTGAACATTAAAATAATGGTGACCATGTCCGGCTCAGAAGCAAAATGGTTCTTGGTTCACACCCCAGGTTTCGGCATTTGTGTGGGGGTTGCAAGTCTTCCCCATGATTACGTAGATTTCCTGAAACAGTCCAAAAATTTGCACATTAGGCTAACTGGCTGTTCCAAATTACCTCTCGGTGTAAATGTCAGCAACAATGGTTCGGTTTGTTGGTCCCGTGATGTACTGGGTAGCTGTCCAATGTGTATTCCACATTCGCCGAGCATCAGCCGAGACAGGCTCCAGCCTCCCTGCAGGCCTTATAAATTAAGCAATTCAACAAATAAATGAGTGGATGTGCCAAGAAAAAAATGTGAACTGACCCATCCATGGCCAGGAGTCCATGGGAGCTAATTGGCCAAGCTCTCATGAGACGGAAGGACTGCATACGCTCACTTCACTGGCAATCGCCAGCCAATCATGGGTATCCGAGTTCATTCGTACGAGGGAGCAGATGGCACTTCCCTGCCGAGTGTGCTCAACCACGCCCAAATGTATATGCGCCGCAGTTCGAAAAGAGGCAGGTGGCTAGCATTGCATGTCACAGAGAGGACGTGTGCATGTTTTCACCCTTCCCTGGTCAGTGGTGGTCGTGTGACAGGGAAGGTAATACTTGATGGGTGGGAATTAGATATGACAAAATTCGGGAAACCATGGGGTAGGGTTAAAAAAAAAATAAATTGCTTTGTTAAATTTTATGAAAGTGTGATGAAAAGGCAAATTAATAAAAAAATAACATTTTAAACAGCAAGACTGTCAGATCATTTATTCTGATTATATAAATAGTGAAAATAAAATAAATACTTCCGAGGGGTGGGGACTTAAATATTTTTTTTTTAAAGGCTATTTGATTTAATTTACGTAATACAAATATAATAATTATTTAAATAATAAAAAAATAAAGAATCCCTGACCACTCAAAGAAAGCATGCAAGCACAAAAACTTTCAATAAGACAGTAGGAAGATCATACAGTGAAGATTTCATGCTTGTAGGTGTGTCTTACATAACACACTACGACTACAAGGACATTTAAAGCGCAGGAAGTGTTTGCGTGCTTGTCCTGAAATATCAGCTCAGCAGATTTGTCATGCACTTACCCAGAGTTACATTGTTTTGTTTGAGGCTTTTAAGTTTGACAGAGTAAAAATCCTGTGTGAGAAACTGTGTGTTCAGCAGTACCTGCTTGGCCAAGTTGACAGAGTCTGCTGTCAGCCGGTCTCTGAGGTGGGGATCCAACTGTGCAGCCGGAGCGATCTCCACCACCTTCTGGTGTCTCCTCTGGATCGAGCAGTCCCTCTCATACAAGTGAATCACATTCCCGTACTTATCACCTGAAGAACACAAGTGTACAACCTTCTATTTTTAAGATCCTCACTTCAGAGAAACACCAAATATTGTGTAATAAATAAATGTTTACATGTTCACTATTCAATCCGTCAATTCCGTGAATGAGATGACAAATTGACAAAGCACCTACGAAGAAGGTACTGGGCTCAAGTCCCAGAAGTTTCTCGAGTTTCCAAATTTTCCTTGTTCTTGCATGGGTTTCCTCGATATACTCAGACATTGTCCAGAGATACCGTCATTTGGCTAACTGGCGGTTCCAAATTGAGTGGAGTTGAGAATGGTTGTGTGCCGACCCTGCGATGGTCTGGTGAGCTGTTCAGCAACATTGGCTAAAATCAGCTCCAGCCTCCGTGCAACCATAGCAGGATTAAGTGTTATGGAAAATGAGTGGAACAAGTTATCTGCGATTTCAAAAGCTAGCTTGCAATCTCTGGGTCACAAATGACTCGCCTTTTACTTAAAATACATTGGATGCCACCACCTAGTGGATGGAAGGGGAATTGCGATTTATGGGCAAGGTTGATTTGGATCAACATGTTCTCTGAACGCTCTCACGGGCAACATAAAAAGTTGGTGGGCCGGATTCGATTTAGTTTGACACCAGTGGATTGATTGTAGAGTCATATCATTTTATCCCGTCTAATTTACATCAGGACAGAATGTACAAATGTCTCTATGAGGGTATGTTTGGATATTTTCCTCGTAGTTCATGCTGAAATAGCATTTTTAAAAAAGGATAAATTATGCTTAAGCTCGTGCCAAAATGCCAATCATGTCACCGAAAGTCACAGCACCTGACAGACAGCAAACGAGTCACTTCTAATCGCTGAGAAAGTGGAGCATCATGAAGAGCTGACTGCATGTTACAAAGCAATTAATTAGCACAGGGACGTTTGCTCCCGTGAGGACCATCTGCTAGTAACATGTTAAACCATCCTAGAAAAATGACAACGATTCCTCACCAACAAGGGAGCTCATCTGTCAGCCAGGGAACCGTGCAAATATCTGGAATGCTGACGAATAACAAGCTTGAGGTTTATATTGTACAGTATTATATGAAACCTCAGGCACCTCTTTTTTGTACAAATTTGGTAATCGGGTTTTATTTTATGCCCTGTACCTTATGAAGCTATCAACACCCATTACAGATGACCAAATATTAGTTTTCAAGCCAAAGAAAATGGGGAGAAAGAGCTCCTGTGTGTTTCTCTGAGGAAATAAAAAGGCAAGTCCAGGAGTTAAAATTTCCAGAAGAACCGTGGCTGGATCAATAATCAAGAAAATACATGTCGATTCTTTAAAAGTCATTCAACTGCTTGTTAAGTGATAGATCATTGATTTTGGTTTGTTTTCAGTCGGTCCTTCAAAAAGGAAATTTTCCATACCACTCTCTCCGACAAGAGTCTTGGGGAGGCTGGAGCCCGTTCCAGCTGAAACTGGACGAAGTTAGGGTGCAACCCTGAACAGTTTCCCAGTACATTGCCGTGCCAACATACAAAACAATTCATATTCTCATTCATACATGGAAGAATTTTGGAGCCGCTTCTTCTTTTCTCCTTTTTTCAGGGGTCGCCAGAGCGAGTCATCCGAATCATATGTTTGATTTGGCATAGGTTTTTACATTGAATGCCCTTCCTGACACAATCCTTTAGCAAGGGGCAGAAACATGCTGACGACTACACAGCCACTCTTTACAAAAGTCAGCAACGCTAATTTTACATGCCTCTCACCATAGACCGTGAGATATGGCCGGCCTTTGATAACCCAGTTAGTTGCAATGGGGGTGGGGGGGGGGGGGCAGTGACAACCTTGTGCAGAGTGGGACTCGAACCCCCAACCTTAGGATCAGCGATCCAGCACCCTTTACCACCAGGCCACAATTTTGGAGCCGCTATTTCACCTAATGTACATTTCCCCAGAATGTGCGAGAACCTGAAGCAACTGAAGGAAACCATGCCCATCAAAACGCAGCAGAATCACAACCCATTTCTTTTGGGGGTGAGTAATAAATCAATCTACTGGGGGCACCTTTGGATCACCAAAGTATTGTGCATTTCATACACACACACACAAAACGTGCGTGTGCATTTTATATACAACCACACGTTGATATAAATGTAATGCAGAATGACTTCACCTTATTTTATTCACAAGTTTATTACTTTTTATCTGACTTGGTAATCTACTATTGGTATAGTGTTGTTGTTACCAGCATCTTGCGTCGACAGCAATATCCTATTTATGCGATTTTTGTACTCCCACAAGAGTGACATGAACTACAAATGGCAGCCTATTCAAACAGGCTCATGCAGACTAATGAAAGCAATTGGACATAAATTAAAAAAAAAAAAAAAAAAAAAACAAGAAGAAATTACAAACTTTTGTGCAACAGGAGAGTTTGGAAGGCTTTTCAATCCACTTGAAAAATAAAATTAAAATCCATTTGCAGTATAAACAATTATTTATCTCCGGCTCAGTGGAGGTTGTTGACCATGATGGGGGTCAGGGGGAGACTTGGCAGCATTGACCTTGCCGTCAGCAAATAAGTGTTCATCAAACAAGACTGCAACCGAATAAGATTGCACCATTGCACTGGGGTCCTGCACATAAACAGTTCTACAGTACTTATGAAATCCAAGTTTTCAGAGGATATCATCTGGGCATGTAAACAGTGCATTTGGAAAAAGTCAGGAGTTTCTTGCAGTTTGCAAATCATGGATTTATCCCAACATGGACCATTTAGTTTCATTGGCCATGGAAACAGCCTATGAGAAATATCTCAATTGAATTTCTACAACCACATATTTAAAATGTCATTTCTTTCAGAAAATAAGCTCATATCATGTAATATTCTGAGTTTACCTTTGTATACACATCGTGTTTTCTTTCTATAAGCTACATCTCTGCTTGCACAGCTAATAAACCCTCTTGTCTCCACTGCCACATTTCATGATCATTTTTAAACAAAACCATACTTCACAATGTCAATCTGCCAGAACCCTCAGAGAGACGCCTCTGGTAGTCAAAAAAGCTAATGACAGCATGTGTGGAGAGGGGGGAAAAAGAAAAAAAACAAAAAAAACAAAGTCTGCTCTATTCTCCAGGAGAGAACGTTATAATTAAGGGATAAAAGAAAGAACCATAAAAGCGAGAAAATGGTGAGGTGAAACCAGAGCTGGATTTAAAGCTTTTTAAGCAGTGTACTGAGAGACTGCCTGAGGATCATCTACTTAAAATCATTCAACTCACCCAGGATTTGTACTTCAATGTGCCTCGGCTTCTCAATGAATTTCTCAACAAACAGAGCGCCATTGCCAAAGGCAGCCAGGGCTTCAGAGTACGCCCGCTGGTAGTTTTCTTCCAGCTCCTACACACACACACACACACCAGTGATACTGAATTAAACTGCACATGGGCAAGAATACACTTTAAAAAAAATCTATTACTACTACAAATCACCGCCATCACTATTATACCTTTTTCTTGGGCTGCTATTCCAATTAAATGACCATTATTTCTACCATCATTATTACTGCGAATACTGTCGTCACCACTACACATTTGTTCAATAAGCCTAAAATATCGTATTAAAAAGGAAGCAGTGGAACGACATGATTGAATCAGGTTGTAAACCTTTCAGTCAATAATTGCATTTCGTTACATGATCCCACATTAAAATTTAAAAACATGGGAGGTAAGTTTTTTTTTTTTTCCAATATACCGCAGCTCAATGATGCGAGGAGAGACAGAACTGAGCAAGAGAATTTCAGCCTTGTAATGGTTAACATGGAGACCAAAAAAAAAAAAAAAAGCATGAAAGGAACATGGGATGATGTTTTGGCTTTGGCATTAACTGTATACTCTATGCACTTTGTGAAGTACAACTGTGAGGAAACGGTCTGCTGATCCAGAAATTATGTTCGTGATGGACCACTGAAGCGAACCATCTTTGTCACACCGTCACCTGAACTATCGTGAGCAGCAATCCTCAAGCAAGCGAGTGTCAGCGAACCTTCAAGCTTTGCATGATGCCAGCTTGCATTAAGAAAACTGCACCCAATGAACAAACTGGTGCATCCTTCCCAGCTTGACTTGCCTCATACTCCCGCACTACCCGCATGCCACGGCCTCCACCCCCGTACGCCGCCTTGAATATGATCGGAAAACCATACGTGTTGGAGAACTCCTGTGCTTCTTGTAAAGATGAGATAGGAGCGTCTGTTCCAGGAACCACTGGTACACCTACACAAAGAATTCAGAGAATCACAGTTAACACTGCCACAGCTTATTCCGGGCAAGTACAAGTAAAGGTGATGCAAATCATTACGTCACAAAAACACAATGTGGGGATTTCTTATCGTTGTCGAGTTCCTTCTCTCGCTGGTTCTGAGCGAGTTCTAATCATCTCGTGGATCAGTCGTTCTCTGTCACCCAGAGCTCTGGGGTGGCTTGCAATAAAGGGTCACGTTCTTCATTCACAAGCTCACCGAAGCTTTCGGAGGTCAACAGAGTATTTATAACATTTACAGTATTTATGGGTGGGGGGTGGAGGTCATAAAACTAGAGAACCCTTGTATGACCCAAGGTATGAGAAAAGTCCTGCCCAAGGTATGACCCCTGAGCTCTAAAGACAAAAGAACAGCTGGCTAAACAGGACACAAAGTAGACGCAAGGAGCCGATTACAAAAACAATGGTTTCTCACAAAAGAAGGAACAACATCTGGGTTACAATACTTAGGAGAACACTTTTGTGCTTTTCCATCAGGAAACAAACGTAAATACATAGTTAAAAGATATCAAACACAAAAATAGAAATTACTGCAACTCTGAAAACCCCTTTCACACAAGATGATAGCACAATATGCTAATTTTTTGAGAAGGACTAGTATATTATATGCGTGTGTGTGTGTGTGTGTGTGTACATATCTTGTGTACTTTTGAATTTTCTAATATTAAAAAGATTAAATTGATACAACTAATTATTTTGAAACATGAAATTTATTTTAATACAGTCGGTCCTCTTACAAAATTAATCCGTTCCCTGGATTTTTCGTAAGTTGAGGCGCATTTTACATGTAAAACACGTGATTCGTTCCAAGTCGCCCAATACTACCCCATAAACCCTTTAAAAATGATAAAAGTACACCAATTTTGTATGAAATATGTGTTAAAAGTAAAAATATATATGTATTTAAACCATTTAAACATTAACATTATTTATTTAAACCATTATTAAACATTTAACCAATTTTTTAATTCACCAAACCAAACAAGATGAAACATTTGTGACGAGTGTGGGTGGTGTCGCGGCTGACAACGGAGCTTTTGAGGCAGAACGCGGCTTGTCTGGACTTCCGATCTGTCAAGTAGGTAAGTGCACTTTGAACTTGTTTAATACTCTACATTCACTTGTCTGCTTGAGAGATCGGAGGTCCGGATGAGCTGCGCCCTGTCTCGGGGGCTCCGGTGTCAATCGCGACGCCGCCCACACTAGGTGGAGTGCGCCACATTTATTCAACATTTACTTAAACAACTTAAAAAACGAAAAATAAACTGCAATGAGCACTCCAAAAAAAAAAAAAAAAAACCCTCACGAACCAACAGTACAGCTCTCCTTTTCTCGTGTGACAAACAAGCTTTATGGGTACAGTACTATGGAGATTCAGCTCCCTCCTGGCCAACGGCAGGCCAGCAGGGCGGGATGCTGGGAGACAGCCAATGAGAGAGAAACTCGCGTATTGTTTGAACGGTGCGTTTGGTGCTTTTTTTCGTAAGAAGAACTTGTTTCGTATACAAAGGAAAAAATTGAGGAAAATGTTTTTTGTATACTGGATTTTTCATATTCTGGGGATTTCATAGGAAGAGGGCCGACTACAAATATTAATCAGTGTCCTGATAAAACTGCTGGAATACATTTAATACATGCAAAGTTTCATCAATCAGCATAAATATCAAACACCAGCAGCATCAACTTGAACTGGTTGAACTGGAACGTTCACTAACTGCCAACATTAATACCTATAACTCCATCTAGTCGCTATAACGTTATTCTGATAATTAAATGTAGAAGCTTCTTCCATAATTTTTATGATATACTTGTTGTAAATCAAGCTTATGCATGTTTAGTATTCCAAAGTTGTCTTCAAACAAACATTCTGAACATTTTAGCATGTACCCATGCCGTGTCAGCCATTTTTGTTTACGACATATGAACCCACTTTCGGCAGTGCACACCATCACGCACTGCATTACGAAAGTGAAATGTGTGCGCGACAGTTACATCGTTCGCGGGTTTCGAAAGACCACGGACTGTCAAGTCACATCAATTGTCAAGGCTTGTTTAATATGTCTCAGCATGACTGGTCCAGATGCTTTAAGCCCATTTGTAGGACAGCGGTAGCTCACTGGTGAAGGTTCTGGATCAGAGGTTCAAGCCATTAACAATTACACATTTAACTTGAGAAGAAAGAAAAAAAAAAAAAAAAAAATTTTTTTATACACACACACACACACACACACACATACATACATGCTTTATTTGAAACTGAGAAAGAACAAACCAAAGAAATATATCTGCCTACCAGCTCTGATAGCAATAGCCCGGGCCTCCACCTTGTCACCCATCTTACGGACAACCTCAGGAGTCGGGCCAATAAAGCGCACATCAGCGTCAGCACACGCCTGAGCAAAATCGGCCCTCTCTGACAGAAAGCCGTAGCCTGGGTGGATGGCATCCACGTCATTCTCCTAAAACACAGACAAAAACCATTTAACTATTTTACTTCAGAGGTTAATACAAGGAGACAGGCAGAGGAAAACCACAAATTAGCCATCTTGAAGGAGCGAGCAATACAAGAACTCATCCAAGCTGAGAGAAGCATTTGACGCCATCAAATAAACAAAGCTGAGCTGGAGTTCCAGTCCAAGACCTCAGAAACTCTGCATCCTTGTCACTGAAGTGAGAGGCTGGCCTGAATAAATTAAAGGGGAAAATGAAGCACATGACAATATAACATTGTCTCGCGTCATTTGGTGCTCAATATCACGTTTTTGCAGCTGATCAGTTGAAAATCACCCTGATGATAATGAAAATTTGAAATTCGCGGTTTGAGACCATGTAAGCTGCCATTGGTCCCTGGCTATTTCCTGTGACGTCACTGGGTTGGTGGTCGTGAACTTGTGTAAATATCACAATGGCTAGCAACACATCAAGGCATAATAATTAAAAGCCCTTAAGTACCGGTCATCACTGTAGCGCACCGGGCCGTACAAAAAGCTATTATAAACGTAAAAGGCGTACACTTTCCCCGGCTGCCTTTAAGTAAAGTCTGGCTCAGTGAATTGAAACGTGCCGACCCACCAGTGAATGAAAGCGCACACATTTGCAGTGCCCATTTCAGGACAAGATTATGTACACACATACAAATCCAATGAAACTGGTCCCATGGTGTGGTCCAAAACCGCATCGTTGAAACCAGGATCGGTTCCGATCGTATTTGACTTTTCTGCATATAATATTAAGCAGAGACAGACCAGGCACACTGCAATATAATACAGCATCAGCACACAATTGAAGGGCGGAAAAACGAGCTCTCCAGGCTGAACACACAGAGGTATGAAATATTAGACAACCATAAACAACATGAAAACCAGTGCTGTAGTGGTGGGTACACGCCGTGTATCCACTTGTTTTAGTGGCCGAGTTGCGTGTACCGACTTAATCTGGTCTACTTTATAGTTGATCAACAAATTTCCACGACTGTGTAAATAAAAAACGGCGCTGAAGTGCTAAAGGGTTTCAAAGCCAAAGCTGCACCCTCCCCACGCTCCACCCACTTCGTTGGCTGAGATGCTGCTGCGTGCCTCGGTCGCATCACTGCCATCATGTACTCACTTATTTTTTGACCACTACAGCACTGATGACAACCATAGATAACATGACATGACAATTTTCACTTGATCTGTAAACCTACCGACTATTTATGGGGCATTCAAGGGTTTCAGCATGGACATCTCTCATGGAGACCATGGCCACCTGTAAAATATCCCTTTCAAGGCACCGCATAGGAAACAGTCTGTGGTTTGTTATGCAGTTCAGCTCCTCCTCAGCTCGCAAGAGATGGTCAAGTGCGGCGTCCTGGCAGCGAGGCATTTGTGGTAACGGTGTACAATTGTCACAAGTGCACATAAAATTGCCGATCTGGTCATGTTCACCGGCATGTCTGTGATCAGCAATATCGTGATCACTGTCAATATCCCTATCGGCGTCAGATTCAGCCGGAGTTCCAGTGACGTGCTCCGCCGGAGCTTTTTAGACAAAACGCGGCTTATCCAGACTTCCGATCTTTCAATTAAGAAAGTGAATCTTGAGTACTAAACAAGTAAGCAAAGCACACTTATTTACTTCACAGATCGGTCAGTTGCAACACGACATTCGGTGGAGCGCATCACATCTGCCTTTGGATCCTTTACGCCATATCGCCTTCATCTTCCGAAAAATAATCGTCTTCTGCTGAAAAACTTTGCATGTTGTTGGTGTGAGATTCCATGTTGTTTATATCATATACTATGCTGTGATATGCATGCACTATATTTCATGTGGACTTTGTACCAACCCAGTGATGTCACGGTAACTTTGTGTAGGCGGGCACTAAGAAATGACGGCTTTCGGGTCGATAACTTATACGACAAGCACATAAAAGAAAACCGCTGTGTGTGCAATTAAGCCACAATTGTTTCAATAAACTATACTTAAGCTACCGCCAACTTACTTAGTCAGCGTTTCATTTCCCCTTTCGACATTCAAAACGTCATTTCACAGTTTATTGACTAAACTGCTCATCTGGAACCCAACTCTACAGAGCTCCTGTTTAACTCTGAACTTTGACATGCATTCTACAACTGGCCAAGTTACTACATGTACAAAGACAGAAGGCTGGATGACTCTTACAGGACAAATCCTTCATTATACAAGTGTGCAGTGAACCTTCTGTTCTTTTTGAAAACTGTTACAGGTGAGAGCTGCTTATCACAGTAGAGGCTACATCTAAATATGATAAAGATGAATGGATTCCACTTTGTGATAATGTGCACAAAAGGTCAAAGCACTGATAATGGTACACAGAAGAACGTCATACACACTTTCAGAACCGGCTTCAGTTGAATAAATGAATAAAGCACTTTTAACAACATTATAAACTAAAAGCACATCCTGGAGTGCTTTCAACATTGAAAGACTATAGAAAGAAAGGATCGACTTTGTTACTTTCACGTAACACTGCTTTAGAATGCTCAATAGGTCTTGTTCAAATTTACAATAATTAGTAACTGTTAATTTCAGTCACAGGTTTAAGCTTAAAAGTTTTACCACACACGTATGTATGTGTGTGTAATATATATATATATATATATATATATATATATATATATATATATATATATATATATATATATACATATATATATATATATATATATATATATATATATATATATATATATACACACA
>CM045735.1:8089660-8102160 GCA_024760905.1 Plotosus lineatus | reverse complement strand
CATGTAAGAGTTCCGAGGTGAAAGCCACCGTTTGCAAAAAAAAAAAAAAAGATCAAGGCATGGCTCACTTTTGCCAAGAATCATCTTGATCATCCCCAAAGCTTTTGTGAAATGTCTTCTGGACCGATGAAACTCAAGTTGAAATTTTTGGGAGAAATGCATCCCGTTACATCTGGTGCAAAAGGAACACTGCATTTGCTAAAAAGAACATTGTGCCAACAGTGAAACATGGTGGTGGAAGTGTGATGATCTGCTTCAGGACCTGGGCGACTTATGATTGATGGAACCATGAATTCTGTTCGCTACCAAGAAATCCTGGTGAAGAATGTTCATCCATCAGTTCGAGACCTCAAACTAAAGCGCACCTGGGTTCTGCAGCAAGATCCGAAGCACCGCAGCAAGTCCACTTCTGAAAGGCTAAAAAAGATCAAAATGCGGGTTTTTGAGTGGCCTAGTCAAAGTCCCGCCCTGAACCCTATTTGAGATGCTGTGGCATGACCTTAAAAAGGCTGTTCATGCCTGAAAACCATCCAATCTGGTTGATCTGAAACAATTCTGCAGAGAAGAATTGGCCAAAATTCCATCACAGTGATGTGAAAGACTCATCGCCTCTTATCACAAACGCTTCACTGCAGTTATTGTTGCAAAAGGTGGTTCAATCAGCTATTCGGTTTCGGGGGTAATTACTTATTCAGACAGGCCTTTGTTGGTTCAGATGTTTTTTCCCCTTAATAAACGCAATTGCCACTGAAAACCGAGTTTGCTTGCATTTTATAATATTTAGGTTTGCTTGATCTGAAATAGATGACAGTGACAAATGTGCAAAAAAAAAGTCAGAAATTTTCACATTTTTATATATTTATATATATATATATATATATACATACACACACACATTATATATATATATATATATATATATATATATATATATATATATATATAGTGATACCTCTGCTCACGAACATAATTGGTTCCCAGAAAGTGTGTGTGAGGCGAAAAGTTAGAAACCATTAAAATGAGAATAATCCGTTCCCAGGTCCCCATAAAACAATTTTCTACTAAATAAGCCTTAAAACTACACAAAAATATACCTTATTTTATGTATAATAAATGTGCTATTGTACTGCAATTAAAGAAATAAACTGTACTGTATAATAAAGTCGTTTCATTTACCTTTGTGATGGTAGTTGATGGCTTGATGGAATGGAGTGGGAGGAGGAGGGAGGGAGGGATTTACTGTTTGGAAGGAGTGTTTGGAAACGCCTACTGTTTGGAAACACCCTTAGCCACACACGCACCCTTAATAGCTTCCTTGTTCTTAAGGATGGTGGTAGACTTAGCGTACTGGTACGCTGAGTCACACAAACGCACACCTCGTTCGTGTTTTTCAATGATCTCCGCCTGTGGTGGGGTCTTTTTCGGTCCCATAATAGCAAAAGTACACTCAATATGGTCCAAAATGTCTATCAAACACAAACCACTTCCGCACTCAAAGAAAGGGGTGTGACGAACTGTGACGCCATGAGCGTGCGTCAGCTTCTCGTGGCCGCCACCGTGGCGCTGTTCGACCGCGTGGTTTGATTCGTCCGCCGAAAACGAGTTCGTCAGCAGAGACAATATGCTCGCAAATTTAATGTTCTTGAGGCGAAAAGTTTGTGAGCTTAAGCGTTCGTCAGTGGAGGTTTTACTGTATATATACATATATGTGTGTGTGTGTGTGTATATATATATATTTTTTAAAAAAAAATATATATATATATATATATATCTTCTTCTTTTCCTTTCGGCTGTTCCCTTCAGGGGTCGCCACAGCAAATGATCTGCCTCCATCTCTCCCTATCCTCTGCATCTTCTACTCTTACTCCAACGACCTTCATGTCCGCCTTCACCGCATCCATAAATCTTCTCTTTGGTCTTCCTCTGGGCCTTTTGCCTGGTAGTTCCAACCTCAGCATCCTACGACCAATATACTCACTATCCCTCCTCTGTACATGTCCAAACCATCTCAATCTAGCCTCTCTGACTTTGTCTCCAAAACATCTAACATGTGCTGTCCCTCTGATGTACTCATTTCTGATCCTATCCATCCTCGTTACTCCCAAAGAGAACCTCAACATTTTCATCTCTGCTACCTCCAGCTCTGCCTCCTGTCTTTTCCCCAGGGCCACTGTTTCTAAACCATACAACATTGTTGGCCTCAACACCGTCTTGTACACTTTTCCCTTCATTCTTGCCGATACTCTCCTATCACACATCACACCGGACACTTTTCTCCATCCATTCCAACCTGCCTGCACGCGCTTCTTCACCTCTTTTCCACACTCTCCATTCCTCTGGATTGTTGAGCCTAAGTACTTAAAATCCTCCACCTTCTTTATCTCTGCCCCCTGTGACCTCAAAGTTCCTCTTGGGTCCTTGTCGTTCACACACATGTATTCTGTCTTACTAAGACTAACCTTCAATCCCCTCCTTTCCAGGGCATACCTCCACCTCTCTAGATTTTCCTCCACTTGGTCTCTGCTCTCACTACAGATCACTATGTCATCTGCAAACATCATAGTCCATGGAGATTCTTGTCTAACCTCATCTGTTAGCCTGTCCATCACCATAGCAAACAAGAAGGGGCCGAGAGCTGACCCTTGATGCAGTCCCACCTCCACCTTGAACTCTTGTGTCACACTGACAGCACACCTCACCACTGTCTTACATCTATCATACATGTCCTGCACCACTCTAACATACTGCTCTGCCACTCCAGACTTCCTCATACAATACCACAGTTCTTCTCTCGGCACCCTGTCATATGCTTTCTCCAGATCCACAAAGGCACAATGCAGCTTCTTCTGACCTTCTCTGTACTTCTCTATTAACATCCTCAAAGCAAACACTGCATCTGTGGTGCTCTTTCTTGGCATGAAACCAAACTGTTGTTCACAAATGCTGACCTCTGCCCTTAGTCTTGCTTCCACTATTCTTTCCCATAGCTTCATTGTATGGCTCATCAACTTTATCCCTCTGTAGTTGCCACAACTCTGTACATCTCCCTTGTTCTTAAAAATGGGCACAAGCACACTTCTCCTCCATTCCTCTGGCATCTGCTCACTTTCTAAGACCTTGTTGAATATTCTTGTCAGAAAATCTACTGCTACCTCCCCTAGACACTTCCATACCTCAACTGGTATGTCATCAGGGCCAACTGCCTTTCCACTCTTCATCCTCTTCAATGCCCTCCTCACTTCTCCCTTACTAATCTTTGCTACTTCCTGCTCCTCAACGGTCACCCCTTCTACTCTTTTTTCTCTCTCATTTTCCTCATTCATCAGCTCTTCAAAGTACTCTTTCCATCTTCCCAGCACACTTCTGTCATCAGTCAATACATTTCCCTCTCTGTCCTTTATCACTCTAACTTGCTGCACGTCTTTCCCATCTCTATTTCTCTGCTGTGCTAACCTGTATAGATCATTTTCTCCCTCCTTACTGTTCAACCTACCATACAAGTCATCATACGCCCTCTGTTTGGCCTTTGACACTGCTACCTTCGCCTTACGCCGTGTCTCCCTGTACTCCTGTTTACTCTCTTCGGTCCTCTCAATGTCCCACTTCTTCTTGGCTAACCTCTTCTTTTGTACACACTCCTGCACTTCCTCATTCCACCACCAAGTTTCCTTATCTACTCTCCTTCCAGAGGACACACCAAGTACTCTTCTACCGGTCTCCCTGATCACATTGGCTGTGGTTGTCCAGTCCTCTGGAAGCACTTCCTGACTACCCAAAGCCTGTTTCAACTCCTCCTTGAAGACAACACGACACTCTTCCTTTTTCAGCTTCCACCACTTTGTCTTCTGCTCTGCCTTTGCCTTTTTCACCTTTCTCACCATCAGTGTCATCCTGCACACCACCATCCTATGCTGTTTGGCAACACTCTCACCCACTACTACTTTGCAGTCACTGACTTCCTTTAAATTACATCGCCTACACAAGATGTAGTCTACCTGTGTGCTCTTACCTCCGCTTTCATAAGTCACCCTATGCTTCTGTTTCTTCTTGAAGAACGTATTCACCACAGCCATTTCCATCCTTTTTGCAAAATCGATCAACATCTGTCCTTCTGTGTTCCTGTCCTGGATACCAAACCTGCCCATCACTTCCTCGTCCCCTCTGTTGCCTGCACCAACATGTCCATTGAAGTCTGCTCCAATGACCACTCTTTCACCTCTGGGGGTACTCTGCATCACTTCATCTAACTCACTCCAGAATCTCTCCTCTTCTAGCTTACATCCTGCCTGTGGGGCATAAGCACTAACAACATTGACCATCACGCCTTCAATTTCTAACTTGAGACTCATCACTCTGTCTGACACTCTTTTCACTTCTAGAACATTCCTGACAAACTCCTCCTTCAAGATGACTCCTACTCCATTTCTCTTCCCATCCACACCATTATAAAACAGTTTAAACCCTGCTCCTAAGCTTTTAGCCTTTCTACCTTTCCACCTTGTCTCCTGAACACACAGTATGTCCACCTTCCTCCTCTGCATCATGTCAGCCAGCTCCCTATCTTTTCCTTGCATAGTTCCAACATTCAAAGTCCCTACTCTCAGTCCTAGGCTCACGCATTTCCTCTTCTCTCTCTGCCTACAGACACGCCTCCCGCCTCTCCTTCTTCGACCAACAGTAGTCCAATTTCCATCAGCACCCTGTTGGTTGACAGCACTGATGGCGGTCGTTGTTAACCCGTGCCTCGACCGATCCGGTATGAATTCTGTATTGATCATTTGCATTTTTTTTTTTAAATGTGGCAGAAGTTTTACGCCGGATGTCCTTCCTGTCGCAACCCTCTGCATTTATCCGGGCTTGGGACCGGCATAAGGGGGAGAGACACTGGTTAGTGCCCCCCCGCCTCATGGCTGCATTTTATATATATATATATATATATATATATATACACACACACACACAGGAATCCCTCACTTTCAGTGGTTAATTGGGACCGAGACCCCCGATTTCAGCGAAGTAGGACCAAATCCCCTGACTGACATACGTACATGTACATTATTATTATTATGGATGCTTGTATAGCGCATTATTCATACAAGCGTACGCTCAATGCGCATGAGAATATTGCACCTTTATATATTCTATCCTTTTGATGCTGAGCGCCAAGCAGGAAGCAACAACTCCCAAATTTTAACGTCTTATGGTATGACGCGGCCGGATTCGAACGCCGACTTTCCGGAGGATAAAGCGGACGCTCTGCCAACTGAGCTAAATCCCCGGTTGTACATGTATATATAATATCAATAAATGCATATTCAATGCTAAAAAATGCTTCAATGCTTCAAAAATAACATAAGATGTAAAAAAAATCTAAATACACACACGCGCACACAGATGTGCATCTCACAAAAATCTAAGTAGTTTCGATGGGAGGTTTTGGGTTGTTTTTTTTTTTTTTTTTTTGCATAATTGGCCTTGTTTTGTGGCATTTTCCTTAACGTTTCCCCCTATTCTTCCTTAATTTCCTTATTTTTTCCATTCACACACAAAAAAAAAAAAAAAAAAAAAAAAAAAAAAAACACACTACCACTACCAACTCAGGGTTAAGGGCCCAACAGTTCCAGTGGTGATTGAACCACTGACCATTTGAGTGAATATATGTACTGTATATAAACAGACATTCGGCAATCTAAACAATTCAGGTGAATTATTACAAACACGACATTCTTTTGCCCAGTTTTACTTATTCACATCGTTCTTTACTTCTTCAGAATTCCCCTCCATGCATGACTCGGTTTCTACTTTCCTTTGATTTAGTCTGTCTTCTTGAATATGCAAATTGCCTGTACCTGTCCAGTCTGTTACGTGCACACAAACTAGGACAAAATTCCTCAGACGTGCGACATACTTGGCAAAAGGAAGACGAAACATTTTGCATCACACTTTGATTAGCATTTGAATCAGAATAACATTCCAAGTACGCAGAAATTCTGCAACTTTTAAACCTTGACAGATTCACTTCGAAGAAGATAAAGTAACGGTGAACTTGAAAGAGGTTGATGGGGTCACGAAGGCCAGATCGAACTGCAACTCAACCACCACTCAAATTAAATGTTAACCGAGTGTTGTGACATGACAGGCATACATTAAAAATACCAAAACAGATTACCTCAGATGTTCTTACCTAAAATTCCCTCTGGCTTACCAACACCCATAATGCAATGTTCCCAGCCATAGTTACGTATTGTCCCATTTTTTTAAAACCACCCACAGGCAGAGGCAAAATCTCAAAAGCTGTCTTACAAACACTAAACTCCCGTGAGAACCTGAGCCTTCACAGGGACTGAAGAATCACGAGAAGCCACTTTGCTGTGACTAGATCAGGCTGAAAAGATGCATAAATGCAAAACAGGGCCACATGGGAACGGAATGGCACACCTGGATAAACAAGCGTTTCTAAACGCCGTAGGGGAACATGGAGACGAAAAAAGGGAAAGGGAACACAATGACGAGACAGGTTTCCTGAAAAGTATCTCTGGAACCAAGCGTTGACAATCAGCCTTGGGGAAGGGGGGGGGGGGGGATAGACAAGCATACTCACTTTTTGCTAGGACAAAAGCAACACTCCACTTTGATGGAAACAAGAATATGGGAATTCATAAGCAACGGCAACACTAGACCGAGCAAATATTAAAAAAAAATTAATTCATTAAAAAAAAAAAAGTGACCAAAGTGTCCAATTTCTTTAAGGTACAGCATCTGATCATATCAAGATCATTCTACCCAATTTTCCTGACAGCTTCATTTGGATTAGTCTTAGAAAAACTTGGTGTGAACTAGGAACACACCCTCAGCCGTCATGTGGGTCAAAGAACACAAACATTCCTTCTCACTTGGAACATAAAATAGAAAACAAACACTTTTCTAGTTCATCATTACTTTAAGCATGACAGAGGCCAGTCAGGTTACCGTATTACACTCAGCAAGCAGCAATCCATGACGGTTCCGTCTCAGAGGACAGCTACTTTGCCTTCAATGATGCCATCTCTCACTTTCCCGTGCAGTACGACATCATAATATAAACTTGGATGCAAGCTTTCCAGAAGTGTTTTCTGCACGGCATATTTTTAATTTAATTAGTTTTCATTCTCCAAAATATGTGCACACACACTCCGAGCAGTGAGCTGCCACAAATTGCGGCACCCAGAGATCAGCTGGGGGTTCGGGGTCTTGCTCAAGGGCACTTCAGCCATGAATGTGGAGGAGGGAAGGTGCAGCTCACACCCACACATTTCCATTCCTACTGGTTCGGGAATCAAACCGGCAACCTTCCAAAGCTCCCTCACGAACCACGAGGCCATGGCTGCCCCTACTGGCATCGGAGAGAAGTACAGAAAGTCTCCTATGGAAAGTTTGAATGTTTCATAATCCATGCACACATTTAGAAGTAGAAAATTAATGATGGCAACCACTTTGTGGGAAAGTAACAGTCCATGATTTTCTATTGGTAAAGTTCAAAACAAATTAACTTCACAGAAAAAAAAAAAAAATGACTGAACCATAGTACTGTATTTTTAAACAGGTCTCTGTGAAAGGATAGTGGAAATAAATTGACCACAAGGAAGTGTAATGGCAGACGACAGGTCAGCTTTGCTGGCGTGCAACAACTGTCATGTTACCGATTACTACAACACGAAAAAACGCCCAATTCCAGGTCTTAATTACAAAAGAAAAGTTGATTATAATACTAATCTAGGTCACAATTTCAGTCTCCACTGATATTGGGGTGGGGGGGGCACTCAGTCCACCAAGTGTTAACATTGATGTTAATCGTAAATAATTTATTTCTTTCTATAAGCACGTTTTAAAATGTACCGATGGCATTGAGGGGGGAGAAAAGGGGAGGGGGGAGGGGAGAGGAGAAAAAAAACAAAAAACAAAACAATTGCTCCCTGCCAAGCCTGTAAATAACTTCTCAAAATGACCTACTTCCCTGATGTGGCCTGCTGCTTCAGGATCACATTCCACTGCAGATCAACAATACTCTGACTGTTTTGCACCGACGTGTCAGGATTAAACGGCAGCTGGGAACAAGTGGAAACAGCCCCATAATCAGCGCTACAACTGTTCAGCCCACCTCGAGGCATTGACAGGGTGTTGTAGCGTTTTAGTTTAGTTTCACTAGGACGGGACTGGATTGTCCAAATCCAGTAATCCGGCTCAAACCAGTCTGTTAGTAAATTGAAATTCACACCAAGAAAACGAAGGTGGAGTACAGTACTTCACGGTGACACTGTTACCATGGTGAACAGCTCTGCTTCTCAGAAATACTTCCTTCACCGAGACCCACAGTTCCATAGGCCACACCTTTGAAACTGAGACCGACACTCACAGCCACACCGTCTTCATTGTTACTGACAGCAGAAAAGGTCACACCTCATTGGCACCCTGGCAGACCACACCCCTTTTACTTTAACAGTGGTGTCGGCCAAACCTCTCACTGGTACACAGAGCTATACACAGGCCTCGCCACTTTCACCATGATAGTTGTATCAAGCATCCCTTATACCCTCAGACCGCACCGTTTAAGGAGTGCTAAAAGCATGCACGCCCCCCCCAAAAAAAAAAAAAAAAAAACTAAAAATCTGGCCATGGTATGCGCACGCACAAAAATCACCCTCCAAACAAATGCATTTTGAATTTTGTGCGCCTCATAAATCAACTCTGGACGTCACCAAAGATCGATCAGAATATTGCTGACAAAGGAATAAGCATTTTGTTTTTGTCTTTCCCCAAATTGAAGCATGATGGGATGCCAATCTGGATATTAAGCCTGAAGTCAAACAAATCGGTGGGTGGTGTGTGTGTGATTATGTGTGTGTGGGGGGGGGGGTAATAACGGTGATGACAGCGTCGTTGGAGACTGACATGCTGTGCATGCCCCTCCTCATAACCTTTGATGATTAAGCCGTTTCCTCAACGCACTTTACGCTCGGCTGCTTTGCAGTCAAACTTAGGCAGTGAATCGTACATGCTCGCGACGATATCACGCTGTGATCACTGTACGCTGTGGTGAGAAACGTCGGCTCATTATTTATGCTTGCTGTCTGTCAAGGAGCCGACATCAGGCATAATTTCATCGAGATCGTGCTGTGATTGGTTGGCTTTGATTGCACATTCTGAGATTTCCTTGCATTATGCAGAAAAATAATTGATTCATGGGAGAAAAAAAAAAAAAAGGCACCATAGGGGTACATGCGTGTTGAGAAGTGCTTTTTTTGCACCCAAGGATTTTCCATGAAAAGCCCTTTTCCCTATGATCTGCACAGAGCAAAGCCACACCTCATTTTCCATGACTGACACCAGACAGGCCATCTATAAAACAGACTAAAGCACAAGATGCCTCTTTAAAAGACCTTCAATTTTTTTTGCAATTTAAAAACTGCACTATCGCTTTTTCCCCCTCAAAAGATATGATGAGATCCTTCATATTGACTCACATTTGCCAAACCATTTAGCATCATCAGGTCACAAGGAAGCTAGACATGGTTCCAAGGCAGGGTACATCCACCCTGAACACCACACTCAACCATTCAGTCACACCCATGGGTAATTTGGAACCACCGATTGGTCCAATATGTATAGATTTGGACTGTAGGAGAAAACCAGAACCAAAAACAGGGATTTGGCCCAAAATGTAGAGATTTGGACTGTAGGAGAAAACCAGAACCAAAAAGAGGGATAAAATGCCACACAGAGACACCCTTACTGAGCCCTGGACTCAAAACCTTCTGGCTATGAGGCAGACGTGCTGCTATGGGGTGGGGGGAAAAAAAATCTCCAGTATCAACTGCATTTCAGCTCGAGGCATCAGGTTTAATCCACTGGTATGGGATCAAATTTACTCCCACCTGCTGGCCTTTACAAAATATCAGCTAAAATGAAAGTCCTCACAAAGTCAGACTGTGTACAGTATTCAGTACAAACTGGTTCTATCAGCTCAGGGTTGCAGGGTTTGAAAAACATACACCCCCCCCTTATTTGTTCTAATCTTAACCATCTCCAGTGTTCTTTGAGGTTATGAAAACCAGATGTGTTCTCAAGTCACTAATAAAGTGTATCGTCCACCCAAAATAAAGGCCGTCAAGCCAAGGCTCAGACTGACATTTAGTATTTACAGACTAATCATATAAGAAAGAAACATCCAGGTCTGAATTCTACTTCACCTGAAAATGTTCTACAAATACTCCTTTAAGTTCACACTACAAGATGAATACAGCTATAAAAACATCACAACATCTGGTATGCTGTTGGATCCAAAAAGCTCGACATCCAAAAATTGTACGATAACTTTAATAATACATGTGTGCAAGTTGGAAATCTTGAAAAACCTGAAGAGTCTGACGTAGTCAGACGGGCATGGCGTAGCCATGGGGGTGGGGAGTAAAAGGGGGTGCGTCCCATTTGGGCTTGGGAAAAAAAAAAAAATGAAATCCCAAGTTAAAATGGCTGCCTCTCATACAATCTTTTAACATTTACAGCAATATACAAATTCATATATATCATATCGTGATAAAGTTCATTATTTTCTGTAATGTACGGATAAACATTAGACTTTCAGATATTTTAGATTCATTACACACAACTGAAGTAGGTCAAGCCTTTTATTGTTTTAATATTGATAATTTTGGCAAAAAAGAAAAACCAAAAATCCCCATCTCAAAAAAATTAGCATATTTCATCTGACCCAAAAAAAAAAAAAAAAAAAAAAGTGTTTTTAATACAAAAAAAAAAAAAAAAAAAGTCAACCTTCAAATAATTATGTTCAGTTCTGCACTCAATACTTGATCGGGAATCCTTTTGCAGAAATGACTGCTTCAATGCGGCGTGGCATGGAGGCAATCAGCCTGTGGCACTGCCGAGGTGTTACGGAGGCCCAGGATGCTTCGATAGCGGCCTTAAGCTCATCCACAGTGTTGGGTCTGGTGTCTCTCAACTTTCTCTTCACAATATCCCACAGATTCTCTATGGGCTTCAGGTCAGGAGAGTTGGCAGGCCAATTGAGCACAGTAATACCATGGTCAGTAAACCATTTAGCAGTGGTTTTGGCACTGTGAGCAGGTGCCAGATCGTGCTGAAAAATGAAAATCTTCATCTCCATAAAGCTTTTCAGCAGATGGAAGCATGAAGTGCTCCAAAATCTCCTGATGGGTAGCTGCATTGACTCTACCCTTGATAAAACACCGTGGACCAACACCAGCAGCTGACATGGCACCCCAGACCATCACTGACTGTGGGTACTTGACACTGGACTTCAGGCATTTTGGCATTTCCTTCTCCCCAGTCTTCCTCCAGACTCTGGCACCTTGATTTCCGAATGACATGCAAAATTTGCTTTCATCCAAAAAAATGTACTTTGGACCACTGAGCAACAGTCCAGTGCTGCTTCTCTGTAGCCCAGGGCAGGCACTTCTGCCGCTGTTTCTGGTTCAAAAGTGGCTTGACCTGGGGAATGTGGCACCTGTAGCCCAGTCCACTGCTTCCAAAAGTCCCCCAAGGTCTGGAATCGGCCCTTCTGCACAATCTTCCTCAGGGTCCGGTCACCTCTTCTGGTTGTGCAGCCTTTTCTGCCACACTTTTTCCTTCCCACAGACGTCCCACTGAGGTGTCTTGATACAGCACTCTGGGAACAGACTATGAGCTCAGAGATTTCTTTCTGTTTCTTACCCTCTTGCTTGAGGGTGTCAATGATGGCCTTCTGGACAGCAGGCAGGTCGGCAGTCTTACCCATGATTGCGGTTTTGAGTAATGAACCAGGCTGGGAATTTTTAAAAGCCTCAGGAATCTTTTGCAGGTGTTTAGAGTTAATTGGTTGATTCGGGTAATAGCTCGGTCAGAGTCCCTTTTAATGATATGCTAATTTTTTGAGATAGGAATTTTGGGTTTTCATGAGCTGGATTCCAAAATCATCAGTATTAAAACAATAAAAGACCTGAAATATTTCAGTTGGTGTGCAATGAATCTAAAATATATGAAAGTTTAATTTTTATCAGTACATTACAGAAAATAATGAACTTTCACAATATGCTAATTTTTTGAAAATTCATTCATTTTCAATTCAAATTCATTTAAAAAAAAAAAAAAATATATATATATATATATATATATATATATATATATATATATATATATATATATATATTCATCACACAGAAAAATAAACATCAAGACAATTTCAATCATTTCATGGCACTTATCAGATATCTGAATACTTCCATGGAATATTCTAGTCAAAGTATATAAAATGTTTGTGATGACCGTTGTAGTCTGACAAAATATCTGTCACAGAATAGTTACAGCTGTCACTTTGTCTTGATTCTTTTGCACTGATGTGAATCACCAGCAGAGCAGAGAGTTCTTTCTTTTTCTGGATTCGGATTTCATTGATTTTACAACTCTTTGCTTTCTCTAATTTCAGTAACCGAGTATGCATGGTAGAT
>CM045735.1:7904660-8084660 GCA_024760905.1 Plotosus lineatus | reverse complement strand
AGGCCCAGAGGAAGACCAAAGAGACGATTTATGGATGCGGTGAAGGTGGACATGAAGGTCGTTGGAGTAAGAGTAGAAGATGCAGAGGATAGGGAGAGATGGAGGCAGATCATTTGCTGTGGCGACCCCTGAAGGGAACAGCCGAAAGGAAAAGAAGAAAGAAGAAGATTTCAAATCATAATCTATGCATTCACCTGACCAACCGCTTCATCTTAAAACGGTCATGTGGAAGCTGAAGACTATCTCAGCAAACTGTGGTTGAGAGCAGGGTATATCCTGAACAGCTCACCAGTCCATCCATTATCAACAGACACAACGATTCACACTCACACTCCTAGGGGCAATTGGCAGCAGCCAGTTAGCCTCATACTATATCTTCGGACAGTCAAAAGCAACCCACGCGAGCACACAGCTAACATGCAACCTCCACACAGTAACATCCTCACCACCACAGAGACTCGCACCCAGGACCTACAGTCAAGGCCAAAAGGTTTGGCAGTGATACAAATTTTATGTTTTCGCAAATTTTGTTCATTGGTTTTGTGAGACCCACCCACCCCACCCACGCACCCCACCCACGCACCCCACCCATGCACCCACCCACCCCACCCACGCACCCACCCGTTTTTCCAGTATGCCTGGGAACAATTACACACATTTTACATGTTTTAGAGACTTTTTGGCAAATACATTTATTTTCTTGCAAGAGTCAATATTGACAGTGTTGACCCTCCTTCTTCAAAACTTCAGCAATTTGCTTTGGCATGCTGGATATCAGATTCTGGACTCCATGCTGACTTATTGTGGCCAATTCTTACCTGATCAGTGCTCAAAGTTGCTCACAATTTGTGGACTTCCACTTGTTCACCCGTTTTTCTGAGGATGGACCGCTGGTTCTCGATTGGATTAAGATCTGGAGTTTTCTTGGCCACGGATCCAAAACATCAATGTCATGATCTTTGAGCCATTTCGAGATCACGTTTGCGTCATGACATGGTGCTCCATCATGCTGAAAAATTCACAAATTTCTTTCGTTCACCTTTTCTTCTCCTGACAACCACTTTTCCAGATGTCCCAGATACGTATTCTAAAGGGGGTTTCATCAGCGAAAAGAACTTTGCACCAGTCTTCTCCTTGCCACTCACTATACTTCCTGCAGAAATTTCTGTCCGTCCTTGATGTTTTTCTTGGACAGAAGTGGCTTCTTTGATGACCTTCTTGATACCAGGCCTTTGTTCAAAAGTCTTCGCCTGACTGTGCGTGCAGATGCAGTCCCACCTGCCTGCTGCCAATCGTGAGCAAGTTCTGCACCGGTGGCAACAAGATTCCATAGCTGACTCCTGAAGAGGAGACATTCCTGCCGCATGCTGGACACTCTGGAATGTCCTGAAGCCTTCTTTGGTGCAGATGAACCTCTCCTTGAAGTTTTTTTATGATTCGGTAAATGGGTCTTTCAGGTGCAATATTCTTAGCAGCAATTTCCTGAACATGTGACGCCATTTTTATGCAATGCGATGATTGCTGCATGGGTTTTGTTGGCGGGAACCATTGCGAACACAAGAAGATAATGATTTCAAGCATGTTTCTGACTTTTATATCAATTCGTCTGCACCTAAAATAAAACAAAAATGGTCGCGTGACTTCAACTGACTTGTTCTCACTGACACTTCCTTCTGTGCTGATAATGAGAGCGACATGATGTTAGATGCTAATCATTTTGCACCAGGACCAAACACAGTGAAAAATCTTTTTGTAATAAAGTAATTTTTATACCCAAGAAGTTCTTTGCAATTCATTAAAATGCTTGCATAACAGGTTTGAAACAATGTGAATCACCACCACAAAATTGAAGCAAAAAAACGTGTAAAAACACAACATTTCCATCACTGCCAAAACCTTTGGACATGACAGTACTTGCTGTGAGGCAGATGTGCTCACCACTACATCAACATTTCACCCGATAATTCATAACCCTGAACTACAATAACTGCAGTTGACATGACAGTTTTGTGTCACATCAACACTACAGCTCTTTACGGTCACGAAAGTCCAGATTTAAGTTGACATTTTTGCTTATACTGTATATAACCAAACACCCTGACAGGCCAAATTTCAAACCAGAATTGAAATGGCTCCATTATATACAGTACTTCTAACCATTTTCACATGCAGGAATCATAAAATAATTGTCCAAATTGAGTTCTCATACAGGATCTTCTTTCATCTAATCAATTTATAGTGTGAAGGAAACCATGATTGGTTGGATGTATGTGGTTCAATTGACAAATATATTAATAAAGCACAAATACCAATAATTTTAGCTTGTGGAACAAAAAGGCTTCAATTTTTTTTTTTTAAAAGACAAACCAGTCTATTAGAGATCACATGATTTAATAGTGATGCAAGTCTAATGGAAGAATGCACTTTGATGACTGAGAAACTAGAGGCAGGTTACTCATGAGGTTAAATTTCAAAAACAGTATTCAGTAAACACATGTCAAACTATTTAGGCTGCAAGGAATTGTTATCACCATTTACATAAACACTGCATTTTCATTTCTTGTTCTCATTTATGGCAGATAAAAGAAAAAAAAAAAATTACATTCTTCATTCTAGTAGCTTCCAGAGAATCATGAAGTCAGGGGAAAAAAAAAAACACCAGTTCTGATTCTATTCATATTGTGAAAACAGCAAGACAGTCTCCTGGTCCTAAACACTCAAGTTACACAAATTACTTGGGTGTTGTAGGTCATGGTTGGGACCACAATGCCACCGATTTTTGGACCAATCACAAATACGAGCAGCAGGAACGCACATACAGGTGTTTTCAAAGAAGGAAAAAAAAAAAAAAAAAAAGCAGAATTGATCCATGGATTCTTCCCATAAGTTTTCTCGGAATGAAAGCCACACCACCCCAACTCTTGACAGTGCACCCTTACTCTGAAGTATTCTTCAGAAAGTGCCCGGAGCACTCATGGAACTCCACTAGTTGACCTCTTGCAGACAATCAAATCAAATGTGATTCATTTCATGTGAGAATAGGACATAAAAAATGGATTAAAGACACAAGAGTCTCGGTATAGAAACACAAGTCCCAGAAGTTTATTTTGCAAGAATAACAGTTCTGCAATGGAACGCATAACTTCAATGTTCCCTAAAATGACAATATGAGCAGGAAAGAAGGAAGGGTGTTTCTTCCAGATTTTAAGCCCAATCTTGGCCTATACCAACAAATTCTCCAGTGAAACGCCTTTTTAGTCCCAAGTTCCGGCTTATACTGGAAGAGCAGCCCTTGGAATAAACAGTGAAAATTACATTTAAAAAAATACATTCATAACAGTAGAAAAGACAGATTGTCGCTATAGAGGATGCAACATTTTAAGCACAGTACATCACCCTTCCTGCAGGTTTTGTCCATGCACCAGCCTCTATAGTCGACTTGAATGTATATTTATGCTCATTATTAACTATTAAGTTAAGCAGGTGCTACAATGAAGGAAAATCTTGAAGTGTTGCACACTGAAGTTATATTATTGTAATTATCCTGCCATTAATCATTATTCCCATCATCTCCTTTCTGTCAGTGCACCATACACACTGCAGGAATACCTGGTAGGAAGAGTGTTGTACACAGCTTAAGTGCTTTTATTCCCAACCCAAAAATTCTCGACTGAACCTGCATGATATGAACGGATGGACTGGACACAGTGCAGCATAAAAATCTAGAGACCATACGTTCACGTAAAAGTTTATTTTACATCGTCAATACGAAACTTACACACAGCAACCGCTCAAAACAACTAGATTCAGTCAATTGAAGAGGGGAGGGGATGTGTTGAACAGCTGGGAACTCCTTCAACATGAGCCATCGTACTTCAAGCCGAGAACAGATTTGGCATTTACTTGGGGCAGGATCACTCAAGCTGTTTCAAGAACAAGCTTGGGTTTAAGACTAAAACCCTGTCGTTTAGTGTCCACCTTTGTCCTTAGCTTTTCTAGAAGTAGTACACAATTCTTTGCAAAATATTACTCTTCTCTTCCAGCCTGGGCTCGGCCAAATCCCGCCCCCCCCCCCCCCCAAAGAAAAAGCTCTCAGTATCTATTCGGTGTGGTTACTACGGACTCAATTACACTAAACTGCAGCTAATCACCTAAAACTGCGTGTACATTTTTGGACCACTTATCATTAAAAGCCCCTGATATCCAAGGATGGTTGTTTACCATACAGATCTAAGACCACTGAGCAGAGGCTGCATGAGAAACATGCAGAGTTAAAGGAGAGCGAACAAGTTCGAAATCAAGGCAAGCAGAGAAGCACAGAAACATGCTAAAACCAAATAAAGCATGCATTTGCTGTTCGCCATAGTAGATATATGTTATATAACTTTTAAAATATTGATACATGTATTACATCATATATTTTATTTCTTTTTAACTTTGATTATATGTAAACAGGTTCTTTTTTGAGTTCTATGGAATAACAACAAGGTAAGGACGAGGATAACGAGTTGTAAGAAAAAACAAGCAGAGCAGAGCACAGGAGAGCACAGCAAAACTGAAGGAAAGAGGAAAACGGGCATGAGAACTAAGTGATGGAAAGCAGTAGGAGGACAGTGTGGATGCTTGAAGGTTGACAGTGAGAGTGCTGCCCACTGTTTGGTCTGCTGTAGTCCTTCATGGTTCCAGTTTTACTTTGCGGTCATCATCTGGACAAACTCTGCAAACGGAGAGGGGCAGAAAATATTTTTTGAGGAGGGGGGCATTTGGGGGGGGGGGAACAAAAAAAAAAACACTTCTCACTAAACTGAAGTCATCGTAATTATCGTATCGTATATTCGTATCATATCGTATTATCGTAAAACATCGTATAGTAAAACTACATTCAGGACTATAAATCAGAAAACTTAATGTCTGATCTGTATACATTTAAATCAGGTGTTCTAATTACAAAAATTGATTGAGCGCACTATGAATTTTGACTTTGTCCAAAGTGAATTCCATTTCGTTTTTGTTGCGCCTGAACTGCCCGACATTCCCCAAACTCTGTACAAGCAACACATTCCATCAAGAGTTTGCTCCTTAGATATTAATTACTAACCTTCATAGTTGACCTGTCCATCACCATCGATATCCGCCTCTCGGATCATCTCGTCTACCTCCTCGTCGGTCAGCTTTTCCCCCAGGTTTGTCATGACGTGGCGCAGCTCTGCAGCACTGATGTAGCCGTTTCCGTCCTTCGTATCAATAATATGTAATGAGTGACTTTGCTTCAAATTTTTACCAACCCAGCACAGACAGAACTTGTCATTTATTACCTTATCAAAAACCCGGAAGGCTTCCCTGATCTCCTCCTCACTATCCGTATCCTTCATCTTTCTAGCCATCATGGTGAGAAATTCAGGAAAATCGATTGTTCCATTACCTTTGGGTTAATTAAAAAAGGAGCAATCTAATCAGACACCATTACTTTTTCTGGGAATTTGTAACCAACTGCGCATGTAGCCTTCCCCTCACCATCAGCATCGACTTCATTGATCATGTCCTGGAGCTCAGCTTCTGTAGGGTTCTGCCCTAGGGAGCGCATCACTGTCCCCAGCTCTTTGGTGGTAATGGTGCCATCACCGTCTTTATCAAATAGTGAGAAGGCCTCCTTGAATTCTTAAATACAAACGAGCATAAAATTAGTCAGGAATAATTATAAGACAGTATATGGGGGGAGGGACCCCATGTTGATTAAAATGCTTTAAACATGTTTAATTACCAGCAATCTGCTCCTCAGTGAGTTGATCAGCCTGTTAACAAAAACAATAATTAGAAAGTGTGGAGCCCACGAGCTTTATTACACAACAACGTTTCATAATGGTCTACAATTTCCAATCGTAAATTCCATATTGTTTTAACACGTGATTTGCTTTCACTTCACTTCCTGATGGTGGTCACCTCAGATTAATGAGCTGTGCTTTAACGGCTATTCAAGGGCTCTAATGGACTACAGTAGATTTGCATCTACACTGCAATCAAAGCACAGCTTTCGTGTGTAGAAATGCACCATTAAGACACACCAAGCGTCAGTTAATACCATCCTGTATGTAACCTCAAGAACGAGTGAGATACTAATGATGAAAATGGAAAAATGGAACCATTAGAATTAATCTCGACTCATGTTTGCTTTCTTTTATTTGCCCCATCATTGTATAGTTCACCTATAGTTTATAATAGAAACGACATACGTCTGTATTTCATTATATTTGTTGGCCCGGCGATGTGAAATGTCGACTGCGTAGCTTAGCCAGTTAGCCTTAAATACGCATACATCCTCTTTAGCATCATTAGCTTTAGCTTTGCCATCTAGCAACTGCCGGTCTACCGCATTGAGTGTGCTACGTGAAACCTGAAACTAAATTCAATTTCCCCGAATTAAGTTTTAGTTAAATAAAATAATTAATGATGAGCCTGGGGTGGGTGGGTGATCAATATCGATTTACATGAACCGTACGCAACAGTAGCCAGGTTAGCATCCTGGTGAGCTAGCCGCCTAGCTAATCTGAGGTAATGCATTGCAGCAGTCAATTCAATTGTTAGCTAGCTTTCATTTTAGCTTAAATGTTTCACTCAAGAAATACGTGTTAATTTCATGTGGGAGGGAGAAAAAGGTAAACACGCCGATACTTACCATTGTCACCGTTTGTTATTCAGAAATTATTCCGTGATCTGGGTGAATGGATTTTGCAGCTAATACCGCGTTACTTCCCGCAGCTAACCGCTGTGCGCCCAAAATTCAGGATCACTCCGCCTCCGTTCTTGGGTCGAAAGCGGGCCGCCGCACCCCCTAGCAACCAAATTGTCGTTATGGTGAGCCTGCGCTAGATCACCACAAAAAAGAGAAGCAAATCCGAATAAATTCAACAAATCGACGCGCTTAGTATTCTGGTGCGAAACACCAAAATATGCTGCTTATAACTATTTTACTGAAAAATTGTTGTACTACTGGACACACGAAATAAATAATATAAACTTTCCCCTGGAAATTTGAACGGCGCTATCAGCGGATTTATATATATAGGAAGGCGGTTGGCGCGTATCAGCTGACCAGAAAGAAACGATTTGATTGGTTCCAGTCCACCTGCAATGCGTCAGGGAGACAGCGAGGGGAGGAGGGGATGCGCAGGATTCTTAAAGAGACAAGCCCATCCTTTGCAGTCCACCTCCAGGAAGGTGTTGAAGTCTTGTCGAAGTAGCCTATATCTTATTTTTTATTTATAATATAAGGTCTGACTGGTACAAAATAAACATGCTACGAATAAAAAAAAAAAAAACAAGAGAAGGGAAACCAGACTCATCTCAATGACATTTCAGCATCAAGGATGTCATTTTCACCCCCAGAATCTTATCAACACATTCCCAGCCCTGTCCCTGGACAACCCTGCTGTACGGACACATTTCAATTACTTCTGCAAGGCAGGGTTGGAATTCTGTTCCCGAGGATTATCAGGTATCCCTGAGTATCAGATACATTCCATAATAAATCAGGGCATGGATTATTAAAAAAAAAAAAAAACCTTCTGAGATCACAACAATGCCTCCATCAACCATCCTTCAGAACTGGCACCATCATGTCTGATGATTGATGCAGTGGGTAGTTTTTATGTATGACTCACTGACCAGGATCTCATGGACTTCCACCAAGAACACCAGAGACAAGGCTTCCTAATATCAACCAAGAGACTTACTGATCACTCTAATGTACCTATCAGGTCTTATTGGCCTGTGAGCCTCTGAAGACAGCAGACAGGTATCGGCAGGCCAAACGTGCCACAGCCCGAACTGTCATCGATGCAAAATCTCGGGCATGGGAGGAGTTCTGTTAGGGCTGGGAAAGCAACTATCGGTTGGCCTCAAAAAGGTTCTGGAACACCATCTGATGCCTCAGGAGCCCTTCCCTCTAAATACTGTATAAAGTGGAAGTGGGGAGCGGCTCACCTCGAACGGGGATGTCGTCAGGAGGTGTAAGGAATACATTGAGGACCTCCTCAATACCACCAACACACCCTCCATGGAGGAGGAAGACCGTGGGGGTTTGGGTGGGGGTCCGCCCATCACTGCAGCTGAGGTCATTGAGGTGGTCAAAAAGCTCCCCGGTGGTTGAGCTCCAGGGGTGGATGAGACCCACCCTGAATATCTTAGGGATCTGGACGTTGTTGGCTTGTCTTGGTTAAAAACCTCTCTGCAATATCACATGGTCATCCGGGGCTGTACCTCTGGATTGGCAAACCAGAGTGTTAAACCCCCCCCCCCCCCCTTAAAAAGGGGTACTGGAGGGTGTCTTCCAATAATCGTGGAATCACACTCCTCAGTTTACCTGGGAAAGTCTATGCAGTGGTGCTGGACAGGAGGATCCAGCCGATAGTTGAACCTCGGATTCAGGAGGAACAATGTGATGTACATATTAGCAACGGCACTCTCAAACAACTCTATAAATCCTACAGGATCCTGGACGGGGCACGAGTTTGTCCAATCTGTCCACATGTGTTTTGTGGATTTGGAGAAGGCTTTTGACTGTGTCCCTCAGGCTATCTTGAGAGGCATGCTCCAGAAGTATGGCATTCCGGACCCGCTGCTACAGGCCATTCGGTCGCTGTATCACTGGAGCCAGAGCTTGGTCCGCATTGTGAACAAAAGGTCGAATTAGTTTCTGGTGAGGATTGGAGTCCGATAAAGCGGTCCTTTGTCACCGATTCCCGTCATAATTTTTATGGACAGAATTTCTAAGTGCAGCCGAGGCATCGAAGGATTGTGGTTTGGTGGCCATGGGATCTTGCCTCTGCTCTTTGGGGATGACGTTGTCCTTTTGGCTTCATCAAACCGGAACCTCCAGCTCTTATTGGGGCGATAGTCGAGTGCGAAGCGGCTGGGATGAGACTCAGCACCTCCAAATCCGAGGCCATGGTTCTCAGTCGGAAAAGAGTGAAATGCACCCTCTGGGTTGGGAATCAGTTCCTGCTCCAAGTGGAGGAGTTTAAGTATCTTAGAGTCTTGTTCACAAGTGAGGTAAAGCTGGAGCAAGAGATCTGCAGGCAGATCGCTGCAGCCTCTGCTATAAAGTGCAGCCTGTACAGGTCCGTTGTGAAGAGGGAACTGAGCTGCAAGGCAAAGCTCTCAATTTACCAGTCGATTGATGTTCCAACCCTCACCTATAGTCATGAGCTTTGGGTAGTGACCAAAATATTGTAGCGACATGCAGCTAAAATGAGCTTCCTTCATTGAGGGGCGGGGCTCTCACTTAGGGATAAAGTGAGATCAGCCATCCAGGGAGAGTTTGGAGGCAGATCCAACCTGGAAGAGACTCCAGGGTCGATCTAGACCACACACTGGAGGATCATGTGTCTGAGCTAGTTTGAGAATGCCTGCACCCCGACCCCTCCCCTGGAAGAGCTGGAGGAAGTGGCTGGGGAGAGACATTTGGACCTCATTGCTTAGGCTGCTGGACGATGATAGTAACCTGCAAGGGACCATCCAGGAGCAACTTCTTGTTGCTTCACACTCCAGAAACCAGGATCAACGCCAATTCTGATCAGCTAGGCAGAACTACCCCCCCAACACACACAGGGTATGGAGAGAAAAAAAAAAAACCCACACGTACACAAACAAAACATTATTTCTTTTTATTGTTATTTTTTGCACTGGGTTTTGCTCAACCCATCAAAAAAATGCATTACAACCATAACTTGGAATGTTTTTATTCCTCTTAAATAAAACGGAAGGAAGCAACCATCAAAATTTTGGTCCTGACCTCTATTTGTGCACACATTTTCTAATGTATTTATAACCAATTCTTCCCATTTAACGATGGTAACAGTATTTTCATTTTAAACAAGTACACTACCCATCCACCACATGTTTCAACTATAAAGATGTAAACATCCTTTTTTTTAAGCAACGTAAGAGAATTTAAGCAGAACAGCCTGTTTTGGCTGCAGCTCTATACCAGCCATGGAAACAGATTTTCCAGGAGCTATTGTGTTATCAGTGCTAACTACAGCTTGAGCTTTATCAGGAAGCATTTTATGATTTAGTTTCAGTGTGGTTTTCTCACTGGGAGAAAAGTTGAATGCAGCTATGTAGCGCTCACTCTGGTCCCATGAGCGCAGATATGCGAGAGCACTGCTGGTGCTGTACAAAGGAGTATAATTTCCATACAGTAAGGAGCGCTCTTTTCCTCTTAGCTCACTCACAGTCTCAAAGAACAAACGACGAGACTTCCATTGTTCTTGCTCAGACTGCAAAACAGGAAAAGAAAAAAAAAAAAGAGGATTAAAGAAAGTAAAAACATGTCTTTAAATGTACAGTACATGAAAAGCAAGAAGCAACTTAGCTATCTCACCAATCTATACATTTAACTTGTATGAAATAGCTTTCAATAAAGGACTTTGTTAGTGCCATAAGTATGGGGGTGGGGGAGGGGTGACTGTCCTCCATATACACACAGTATACAAATTCATGATATGGAAAAAACACCAACTGGAAGATATAAAGCACCTCAGTGGGTGAGAAAATTAATTTTGATTAAGTACAAGGGATGAAAGATGATCAAATTATTTACATGTATTAAACTATCAATGAAGTTTTATGTATGTTATTAAAGATTAGCAAATCGCAAAACGCTGGTTCTGACTCTATTCAGACATGGAGAAAATTTCTGAAGGCAGTCATGGCTCGACAGGTCCATGTCAGGTGGAACAGCAGCTACTTTCCACCGAATAAATAATCTGAAGGGCTTCAAGGGTGAGTATACACTCATGATTTAAGGTTATAAGAGAGACAAAAAGGAAAGAGTGGGGGAGGGGCCAACATGTCACCAAATATTGCCAAACAATGAGATCATCCAAAATCATAGCCCTCAGCACTTCCACTGATTGAGCAATGGGCATAAACTATAGCCAGGGATGTGAAATGGCAGAAGAAGAAATCCGAGGAAAAACGTTACGGACAGTTTTAAGGAGTCTGAGTGGCAAAGCCCCCCCAGAAGCCAGTGGTCTCAAAACTTGTATGTTGTGGCACCTGATATTTCATTAAATCAACTGGGATTTAAAAAAAATTCACATTCCAATAATCAATAAAAGATGTATATAAAGATAAAAGATTTGTGATTTTCTTCATAAACTTAAAAAGAATCACATTATTGACAGGTGATTGTGTGGTATGAAATCAAAATATGAACAATTTCTAAAATATCAACACCTTAACTTTGTGGAAATATTGTCAAAATTGTATATTCAAAGAACAAAATTTATCAATCACATACAAAATTTGAAAGACATGCATCATTAGGTGTATTACATAAACCTAAAATAATTTGCCAAACATGACAATTTATCTGATATGAACTTCTTACTTATAGTTCCAAAGTCGTCCACCAGGTGTCGGTAATTGACAACTGTACAAAGATGCAGTACTGTACCCCCAACTACCATTCAGACCCTAATGTTATATATATCTCCACCTTCCTGCAACCACACCAAGTTCGTCAAGCGCAGGGCATTCATATTGTGGTTGGGTGACCAACTGACCCTAGCCTCTCCAAATTTCATGCATCCAAGTAATTATGAATAAAACCTATTGAAGGATATAATCTCTCTCTCACACACACACACACACACACACACACAGGAATGATGGTGATTTTTTTTACCTTGTCAGTCTCATTTGTGGGCAAAATCCCCATCTCAGGGTACACAGTCATCTAAAATCAAGAAGAAAGTCAGTCGGTCACTTTTAAACAAGAGCATCGTTATTTAAAAAAAAAAAAAGGGGGGGGGGGTATTAAAAAAATAAAACAAATGACACATTCTTACATCTTTCAGTCCAATTTCATCCCCATAGTTGAAGACAGGAGTTCCAGGCAAGGTGAGCAGCAGCAGCTGATAAAACTTTATAGTTCCAGGTTCTACCACATCAGCCAGGTGCCCCTGAACACGGTGGCCCAGGTTCCAAGCCAGTCGGAACCCTTTTTGTGAATGAAGACTGTCCACCACTTGATTAATTGCTGCACCCGATTTCTTTGACAGGACATTAGAAACGAGCAAATCCACACCGGTCCGGTTTAACAGGTTGCTCACGTCTTCAAGGGACGTGGCCTCGGTAGCTCCAATTAAAACCCTTCAAATAAAGGAGGGGGGCAAACAGACTTATCAGAATTGGTAAAATGGATTCTCACAACACTGAGGCAGTATCATTTCGACCTGATTTTTTTTTTTTTTTGGGGGGGGGGGGGGATGAAATGTGAGTCAGGCTTACTTTTTCTTCTCTTCTTTACTGTGATTACTGACAGTCTCTCTTATGCTTGCCCAAACTGACGGTGCAACTTTCGCTACACATCCCACATCATATAGTAGGATGCCATCCACGCCTTTTTTCAGCCAGTAATCAGTGGCAACCTGGGGGATTATTTACATATTAAATGAATAAACCAATAACGTCAACCACACCATAATCAATGAACAATAACACCATAAATATACTACTGAAGCAAGTACTGTTCATTTATACCATGACTTTTTCTGCCACTGCAGTCACGGAATCGTTGGAGAACCACACCTCAGCGCCTTCGTAGTTTGGGGTCAGGTCCAAAACTACCGAGATATCTAAACCAAGGCAAATGATTATTGCAGCAGCAGCATAAAAAGGCACAAAGAAAAAAAGAAAGGGGAAAAAAGTATTTTATTGTATAGGTACATTATTCAACAGTGCTCAAATGGAAATCCTCACCCTTTTTGTGTGCCGCCCTAATAAGATCCTCCAGATCAGAGACACTGCCAGCAGATGGTACAATCTCCGTCAGGTTCAGGCTTTCAGGTTGATCAGGAGGGGACACATGAATGGGACCAACAATCAGGCCCTTCACCTTCAGTTTACCCAAATCAGTAATATTTTTTGCTACACCTGTGGAAAAGCAGAATTGTAGAATTCAGGCGAGCTTTAATCAGGTGACGGATAAAAGACAACTTGGTCATTCCCATAAGCTCTCACAGGAAACAGACCAGTTTTCACTGCTACAAGCACAGAATATTTTGCAAGAGCAGCAGACACACAAAAATATATTAAACATAGAAAGAAAGAGTTTTTGAATCCAGGATATAGCAAATTGCAATAAACTATCTCAGTCACTTGGTGATAAACTTTTTCCATTACAATTTTACCTTGTATTTAAGTAAAATCCTCAAATTCCAACACAGGGAAGTTGTCAGATCATTTTGAAAAATTCAACTTTCCAAGTAGGATTTACAAGTTACTCAAAAAAAAAAAAAAAAAAAAAAAAAAAGTTACCCTTCTTACTGGGAACTCGGAAACTTTGGCACAAAACTATGACTAATACTGTAGTGCAAAGCACTAGTGGATAGGGCAGGATCACTGATCCTAAGGTTGGGGGTTCGAGTCCCCACAGGGTTGTCTTAGCTCATTCAAACAACTGAGTTTTCAGGCAGTTGATTGGTCAATATGTGTGCTCTGTACAGAAGACTGACCAATCAACTGCCTGAAGACGCTTGTCAGTTGTTTGAATGAGCCAAGTCAGGTCTGCTGCTACTTGGTTGAAACAAAAACCTGCAGCCACATGGCCCTTTGTGGCATGAGTTTGACACCCCTGGTGTACTCTGCCCTTATTCAGAGTCGGCTGAGATGGGCACCAGCCTCTTCCAAAAAAATAAATAAAATAATTAAAAAGTGGCGCGTCATCGCAATTTGGATAAAACTTTAAAAGGAGTGTAATTCTAGGGTGTATAAGGAAGAAACCTAAGTGTAACTGATTTAGGCACTAGCTTGACAAGAACAGGAAATGCCAGTGTGTGTTTAAGCATAATTCCTTCTTCTGAGGTGGAGCAGTATAATTATTATTCAATGATTCATTATTATTCAGGTATACATATTCTCTTACCTTTAAGGCCAGATGGCCCAGCAAATGCTTGAACGTCTCCAATCTGGTACAAGGACCCACGATCCCACCAGTTTATTTCAGGGAGCGGTTTGCAACGTGGTGCCTGTACAATGATTGCAATGGCACCAGCAAGCATGCCAAGCCAACCCAGCCAGAAGATGATCAGGAGTGCCCATCGGGCTCGCACCCACCTAGACACAAAACACTTATTATATATACACACAGGTATTTATAACACACACACACAGATATAATACACACAGTACTGTATATAACACTCATGATGGATACAAAATAGATGATTAAATGAAAATATAGGATTATAAATGGTGTATATTTTGAAGAGAGATGTACCCTGGTGTCCCAGCAACTTTTAACAGCTCCTCTTTAGTCAGTCCAGTGAATTTCTCTTCTTTCTCGTCAGGGATCTTGAGGTTCACCATGCCGTTCTTCACCGCATCGTGAGCTGAACCGTTTCCCGCGTTAATGGGCTGCCTTTCAGGGTCTTCGTTCAAGGCCACGTCCTTCATGTCGACCTCGGTGTCGGTGGACATCTTCAGTGCTTTCTATGAGTACAGCACAACCTAGAAAAGTAATAACGGGGTAAGTCACACACCAACGTGGAGCTCACGACAATCCCACATGGTATTGCATCAGTGCAACAGGAAGTTACGTCAAATTCAAGCTTGTGAGGCAACAAAAGGTACCAATAAATTATAAACGAATATATATTTTTTTAAACTTCAAAGGGATGGAGAGGATATCTGACTTTCAATAAAAAAAATATATATATATTTTTTATTGAACAGTTATCTATCGAGATAGATAAATACCGAATAAAGTGCATCGTCTAATGAACAGCATACAAGAAGCATCAATGAACTCCAACCACATTTTTTGAAAATTTAAATTAAAAAAGCACAGCAATTTCCATTTTTTAACATTAAGAGACCTAAAAGTGTTTCAATCATCATCATCATCATCTCCTCTATATACTGTAACTCGGGAGTCCTCCCTTCAGGGGTCGCGCGCGCGTACCCGCTGTGTGGAAAACCGGACCAGACTGGTTCATTCATCAAGCATCATATAGTGATAAATACCGAATAAAACTCCCAAATAAACAAACAATTGAAACGAATTACATTATTTAACCATGCAAAAACACAATACAGACATTTTAAAACTAATTCAGCCACAGACGAATAACAAACAACTATTAAACACACATCAATGCCTTAAAATTATTATTATTTTTTTTAGTTAAGCTCAATATAAACTTGCATACTGCGAGATTTACCGTCAATATAATAATAAAAAAAAAAATAGAACACCAACAGCACTGTATTCCATAAACAAAAATCAACCGCCTCTTGTTTCCACTCCAGTCAGCTTCTCACTGAGGTTTTATTCCCATTTCATATAAGGGGGTCGATCAAGCCACGCCCCTATTTAAGGTGGAAATAATTTCTGGAGTTGTGGCGTGCCTGGTGTCTCTTAGCTCACCCTTTAAACGTTTTTATCCCAATAATGCTGTCGTTATTTTGTGCTTTTTAAATATAATTCGTAATTGTGTCGTTTTATTTCTGTTATATGCTCTACCATAAAAGATAAAAAAAATGTACCTAGAATGATCTGGTCTGTCTCAGATGCTTTTTTGGATCCAGAATTCGAGGGAAATAGTCATAATGATCGAATTAATTGGCTCCTTACAGTCATTTCCCTCAATGCTACCAGCCATTTATTATAATTTGTATAAATTCATCTGTATATAATTGTTAAAATGTCGTCATGACGAAAACATTGTCAAAACAAAAGTCCACCTTAAAAGGGTCTTTTATTAGGAGTCACGTGTGTTCAGTATAAACAGATAAATAAATCAAGAGACACCAAGTGTTGGATTTCGTTCTTGGAAAAGTCATAGTAAGCAACTCTTGATTTTTATAGGGGTGAATTCAGTAAGTAAAAACTGCCTCTACAATGTCCAATCACTGACTGTGATTTTTTAAACGAGGTCAATGCAGAGATATATTTTGATCAACAGACAAAATGATGTAATCAATCAGTGGAGTACTAGATTGCTTTTCAAGTCAATACATGATGATGTAATTATTCTCAATGGATTGTGTATGTATGCCTAAATCCAGGCTTTTTTATGTCATTGACTTACATGACAGTAAAAAAAAAAAAAATTTAAAAAGTTTGTCAAGAACAACATGTTCATGTCAAAAATTGGCCTGAACTCACAGTCTGTTCCCTAAACTGCTGCAATAAAGTGAAGGTTCCAGGAAACTGCAATCAGATCTAGTACTGAAGTCTCAAGCTAGTGTGTGTTAGTTGTAGTATTTTAGGAAAATAAGGAGGTCAGTCATGTGAATTTCGCTCTGGGATTAATAGACGATCTACTGTATTTATCTATCAACAGTAATTAGGACAAATTCATATATGGGCTTATAATAAAAACATGGGGTTCATATTTGTTTTCTACTTCAATTCTTTAACAAAAACAAGGTCATACTCGTTCATGATGTAGATAGAATACCCTCCTCTCCAAGAATGAAGTCAGGAAAAAGGATCACATATCATGTAAACAAGCACAAGTGTCATGTGATTCGGTGCAGAGCTAAAAAGGGAGGCAGTGGAAAGGAAAGGCATGCAGTAATGAATAGCAAAATCAGCTTTCAAAATCACTTATTAAACAGGCCCGGTCACGGCCCAGATATACCGTATTACACAAACAGGACTGAATCACAGTGATCTTGAAGGAACTTGTTGGATTCATGATGATCATAGGGATTATTATGATTATTATTACAATTTGACTGCAATCGTGATAGAATGAGCGTAACAGAGTAACAGTCCTTGGTGCACCATCGCAGAGGATCTTGATGAACTCAAAAACATGATTTTTTTTTATTTCTTCTGTTGGATGCACCCTGAAGGGTAGTGGTGGCCTAGTGGTATCACTGATCCTAAGGTTGGGGGTTCAAGCCCGACTCACCACAAGGTTGTCACTGTCCCCCCCCAGTGCAGCTAACTGGGTTATCAAAGGCCGGCCATGTCTCTCACTGTCTATGGTGTGAGGTTCATGTAAGAGAACCATTGCTGACCTTTGACAAGAGTAGCTGCAAAGCCTTCAGCATGTTTCTGCCCTGCAATGGCCTGGCGAGCTATCCAGGGTGTACTCTGCCCTCACCCGAAGTTGGCTGGGATGGGCGCCAGCCTCCCCACAACCCTGATTCGGATGAAGCGGTTAGAGAAAATGAACTGATGCACCCTGCCCACTTTTTATCCCACAATTGTGATGCACGTGTGGGAATCTTGCGAAAATCATGGTAATAAATTATGGAGTTCTATGCTTTGTTTTGAATTGCAGAGATTGTGGACGTTGTGTCTCCAGTGTAACGCCAGGGTTAACACTCGATCTTGGACTTTTTGCACTCTTTTCAAAAAGACGAAAGGTTATGGTGTAAACACGAGGAAAATGAACTGATGCACCCTGCCCACTTTTTATCCCACAATTGTAAACACGAGTTGATCCCTTCGGCACATGGAATTGTTATTTTAAAGAGACACAAAATCAAAACAAGAGACGGAACAGATAATTAAGAGATTCGAAGCCCATGAGCTGGTGGGGTCATTCCTTCATCATTAATTTTCTGTAACCGCTTAATCCTAATCAGGGTCACGGGGAGGCTGGTTCCCATCTCAGCAGACTCCAGGAGAGGGCAGAGTACACCCTGGACAGCTCGCCAGGCCATTGCAGGGAAGAAACACTGACGGCAATGCATCCTGTCAAAAGTCAGCAATGGTTCATATACGTATAAGAATGTATGTAGCTGCACTGATGGCGTAGCGCACTGTCCAGGGTGCATTTTGCTCTCGCCCAGACTTGGCTGACTGCAATACCTGGAGGAAAGTCACACAAGGAGAACATGCAGAAATGCTCGAGCTGGGAATCAAACCCACACATACATACAGATCCATTCACTGGGGGCAGCCACAGCCAAATGGTTAGCAAAGCAGCTTTGGGACCAAAAGGCCGCTGGTTTGATTCCTGAAGCAGCAGGAAAAACGCGTGGCGGTGGGGGAGGAAGCAGCACCCTCCCTTCCTCCATATAAACAGCTAAAGTGCCCTTGAGCGATGTGCCTAACCCCAAACTGCTCTCTGGACCCCCCCCCCAATATGAGTAGCCAACTACTCTGTGTGTGTGTGTTCACTTTGGATGAGTTATATTGTCTATCATTCATTTTCTGTAACTGCTTAATCATAATTAGGGTCACCAGGAAGCTGGCGCCCATACCGACTCCAGACAAGGGCAGAGAACACCCTGGATAGCTCGCCAGGCTATCGCAGAGTGGAAACACACTGACAACTTGGCAGTCTACTCTTCTCGAAAGTCAGTAATGGTTCTTTTACATGGACCTCACTCCACAGACAGTGAGAAACATGGCCAGCCTTTGATATCCCAGTTAGCTGCACTGGGGGGGGAGACACACACAATGACAACCCATGGAGAAAGGGGCTTGAACCCCCAACCAGTGGAACCCCCATCAGTGATCCAGCACCTTTACCACCAGGCCACCACTGCCCATGATGGGTTAAATGCAGAGGAAATAATTTACCTTACAGAATTAATACCGTTTGTCAAAAAAAAAACATGTGGGAATTATTTTCTGAGCCGTTTCATCCTAATTCGGGTCAAAAAAGGCTGGCACCCATCTCAGCCGACTCTGGACAAAGGTAGAGTACACCCTGGACAGCTCACCAGGCCATCACAGGGCAGAAATATGCTGATGTCTATGCAGCTACTCTTGATGGAAGTCATTAATGGTTCTCTTACAGCACAGGTGTGGGGCCGGTGGTATAGTGGTTAGGGTGCTGCGCTCATGACCAGGAAGTTGTGTGTTCAAATCCCAGTTAGACCCTCACTCTGCAAAGACCCATGGGCAAGGTCTTAACCACAAGTGTGCCTCTGCTCACCAGGTAGTATAAATGGGTACCAGTAAAAATATACTGGGAAGGTAACCTGCGATGGACTAGCATCCCATCCAGGAGGAGTTGAACACTGTGGAAACCATGAAGCACTGGCCTAATGAGCCACTAGGCTTTGGTGTAAAAAGCCCAACAGACTTTTTTTTTTTCTTAACAGTACAGGTGTCAAACTCAAGGCCTGCCATTTTCTGTGGCCCACAAGTGCTTTCAAAGAAATCCATTTTTGCACCAACCATGAAATCTAATTCATTCTTCCACTAGGTGGCAGCAGCCTATTTCAACAGCTATTCACTGACAACTCAAAAAAGATTGTAGGTTCACTGTTTAGTGTTCAGAAAAAAAGCTAGTGAATCAAGAAAAAGAGAACAAATGCCTAAACAATCCATTTTGCGTCGCAGATTTCATTGTTGCACTTTTACAATCAATGTTCAGTTATTAATCGGCCCTTGAGCACCTTGAAATTTATTGGTGCGGCTCTTGGCACAAATGAGTTTGACTCCCGTTTTACAGCCTCCCACCATAGACAGTAAGAGACATGGCCAGTCTTTGAAAAGAAGACCAGTTAGCTGGAAGAAACGTGCAACATTCACGTGTTTTTCATCAGCATCAATTTTCTTGATAATAGCCATCTTCGTTTCTAACGAGATGGCTTGCCGCTTTTTCTGATTACCATTATCACTAGTAGGCTTACACTTCTGATGAACCATATTTGCTTAGGGTTACAAAAGTTCGCAAAACAGTGTAAACACAAAGATAACAGAGAAGCCGTCTTAACACAAGGGTAACACGCAGTGAACTGGGAAGAAGGAGGGAAACATTCAGTCTGTCGTTTGTAAACAATGGACGCAGCGTCATTACGTCTTTGTGTCATTACGTCAGCGTACTACGTAGCTACGTCTCATACTACCGAGAGCACGCTAACTCAAAATTTAACATTATGAATTAAAAAAAAAAAATCGAAAAATATGTAAAACGAATGAACGTAAGTCGGGGAGCATCGGTACCAGTGAGAGAAAAAAAAAAAGGGATGTGAGACAAATCAGAATGCCACTACCAACTACTGTAGCATGTTCTGCAGGGTCATATGCACCCTCCACACCGTGTGTGTGTGTTTGTTGCACGCGCGTCTCATCTCTGTACCGTGTCTGTGCACTCCTCACCTCTTTACCGTGCGGTTGTGTGCCCCAAAGGTATCCTTTAACCACCTGCAAAACCGATCTTCATCTTTCTTCAGCACCAGGAACTGACCGAGAACGACATACGCCTGTGAGAACAAAGTGAAAGAGACAAATTATTTTCCACTTACAAATAACAACACTTCCAATAGCTGCTCATATCTACAGACTACACATCCTGTATTGTAACCATCTCAGCCTTTGGCATACCAGATCTCCCACAATCAGATTGCACTGGTTTCAGTGATGTTTATACAAAAAGTCTCAGATTTCCGTTTCTTATCCGAAAAAAAAGTGTCTAGGACGACTTTGGCCATTCTGGCGGATTTTGGGTGAGGTCTCTTGCAAAAATATGGGTGGAGGAGATATGCACATGCCTGGGATGACAGATGTGCATCCGCAATGCATACGTTATCAAAGCATTCATGTCTAACAGCTGTAACTGTGATGCGGACGTGGCAGTTGCTGTCCCATGAAGATGTTTTCCAGCCCGGAAATCTAGAAAGTAACGGATTTATATGCGTCACGGATGCCTTCTCGGTTGCAACAGTTGAACTGATCCGGCGCTTGACCCACGGTGCTTTTCAGCAAGTCCAAACGTTCCATGAATGGAAGGCACACACATTTTTTTCATGACACTCACTGGCTCTCACATACTTGCATATGACAGACCTTTGTGGAACATTTGAAGGACAGATGACCCCAGAAGACAAACATCACAAATAAATGTATAAATAAATAGCTTAGAGGAGGAGCGAACAGTCAACTGTGAGCAGCACCGAGTTTGCAATGTACAAATTCAGAACAATTTCATAGCTGCCAACTAGTATGTATTAAAATTTTTTTTAAAAAAGTACTTCATACGTTTTCTTGGGTCCGAGTACAGAAAGTACGTTTTTGGGTCGGATAATACGGTTTCAAATAATAATGCCGGCTATTTCCTGAAAAATGAACAAACCATAAACTTTTGCTACGAAGAATGCGAATAAGAAAATGTACAAGCCCACTCAGAGTACCGTCCCTTGCAAAATTTAGCGACTGTGCATTTGTATGGACACTGTTTATGCCAGAAGTCGGGCCATGAACTAGCACACATCTGTGAAGTAGTCGAGAGTGGATCTGCAGTGATGGAGAAGTTTCTTTCTTCGGATGGTTCTTCAAAACCTAAAGCTCGTGAACAGACTTTCTCGTCCAAATATTCGGAAGAATTTCCTTTCATTTGTTTGTCAAACGTTTCAGGGGAACTTTTGCAAACCTTGCCAGTGTGATTTTGTGATTTTTCATGGAGGCCGTACGGACATCGTTCAGCACTGTAAGAGCAAGGTGCATGAAAGGGCTTTCCAATCTGAATCGGAGGTAGGACGTGATCAAACTTGGTTAATTTCTTTCACATCAAAGACAGAAAATACCAATACTATCAAAGCTGAATGTTTGTTTGCAGTCTTTGGACCACATGGGTAAACTGCTCCAGGCAGCATTTCCAAATTCAGAAGAAGTGAAACAGTTTCATGCTGGATTTTCATTCAGGTGAGGAAGAATAAGACAGACTACAGGGGATCACGATCAGATGGCATGCTGTCTGCCCGACTTCAAAAATCAAGAAAAACACCCGGTCTGAACAAACATTCACTGCCTCCTTCCTGAAGGCAACAAAGGCTGCTACAAAGTAAACCGTCAAAAAGCATCAGTGAGAATGATAATAGCTTGGCTTTGACATTTTTTTTTTTCAAGTGATGGGATGTCGACACTATGGAGTTAGGATTGCTTTGTGGTGAGTGAAAATGCTTAGTACTAGGAAACTATCCTTTACCGTTTGTTGCATTTCATGTGAATCACCTTAAAACGGGTGTCAAACTCATGCCACAAAGAGCCATGTGGCTGCAGGTTTTCGTTTCAACCAAGTAGCAGCACACCTTACTTGGTTCATTTGATTAACTGGTCAATCTGTATTCTCTGTACAGAGGCGAACCAATCAACTGCCTGAAGACTCAAATCAGTCAATTAAATGAGCCAAGTCAGGTGTGCTGCTGCTTTGTTGAAACAAAAACCTGCAGCCACACGGCCCTTTGTGGGATGAGTTTGACACCCCTGCCTTCAAACATGTTGACGAATTTTATTCTAAAAAAAATATATAGAGATATATATATATATATATATATATGGGGGAAAGGGGGTGTTTTGTATTGATCAATTTTAAAACATCCAAAATCACCAGTGAATCGACTGATTCTGTTTCATTTCCATGTTATTTACTTGTTATAAATCCAGTCTGTGTATTATGAAGTAAGAGGCCACACACTCTGTGTGACTAAACAACATTTGTTCCCCTTATCGTAACCCTTTCTCCTCCAGTCTCCTTCCGAGCACTTCTCCGATCCCAGCAAGTGCCATCACTGACTTCTCGCCCATGGGTCCAGCCATGAACTCCTGATGTTTTTGTGTTATCGATGACATTGCTGTTGTTCTTCCGATTCCCCTTTCAAAAGATACTGCACTACAAAGACAGAGGGAAACAAACAACAGCATTGCATTTACATTCCTGTAGTGCATCTGGATCGTACTTCAGTGTCGTATACTATGAGACGAAGCTGAAGGACAAGGTTGCGATGTATGAATTCATAATCGTGCCATTCGAGTACATCACTGCTGAGAGATTTCGTAAAAAAAAAAAAAAAGAAGTGTGGTATGGTATTAATAACACACAGCATGTTAACTTGCATAACCATTTTAAGTGCATTCACACTACAAGCCCACAAGAGCCAGACTTTAAACGTAACTGATTCATTGTTCATGATCTGAACTGCAGACATACTCAGTTTAACTAAACACACCCAAAGGACTTCGATTTGTATAACCAGCCGGACTACTTTTTGGAATGTAAAGAATTTCTCATACACACATACATATATTAACCCCCCCAACTTAGACCATAACTGACTGATACTCATTATAAAACATGCTTACGTTTAAAAGCAATATGAAATGCTGAAAATCAAGCTCTCCACACTATGTCCATTGTTGGGCACATTCTTCCTGTCATTGCAGACGCCCTGCCCGGTATTAATCTGACTGCTTTGACAGTTTTACATGAAACGTATCCATGCGACACTAAACTGGCCTTGCTGAGCAGTACACTATATATTCAAATTTAACTTGAACTAACACTCTGGTTAGTCACCAACTGTAGAAAATCTGCCGGTCCTGTTCTTACTTCTCTTATATTAATCAGCAAAAAAAAAAAAAAAAACCTCTGAATTGAGTTTACTTAGACTGAGACCAAGATAAAGTCAAATATAAATCAAGGATGAATAATATTGTACAATTTCATAAATGCGTAATAATTTCACCAGTGAAAGAATCAAATATTTATAAGTCAATGACTGAATATAATTCATAAATCCGAACATGTTGGAAGTGATTTCAAGAGACTTTACCCCATTAACAATAACTAACTACACCTGCAATAGAAATATGAACTCATCCACACGTGGGTCGGTTCTCATCATAAAGATTCGACTCAAAGATCCGAACACCATATTACTGAATAGTTTGTCATTAATTCTGGTCTTTTCTCATTGATCATGAGATAAAAAACACCATTCGCGTATGTGACGTCATACATGGGGTTTTACTTCCGCGTACAGAGCTCGTGGATTATCTCGATTCACGGGAGGGCTTGGAAACGAACCCCCGCGAATGTCAAGGGCCGACTGGTCACGTGACAAGAAAATTGAAAAAAAAAAAAAAAAAAAACAGAAAAAAAAGTGCCAGTTTTGCACTGGCCACCAGGTGGCAAACAATCTGGAGGGGAAAAAATGACAGAAATTCGGGACAGGAAACAGAAATACAGTCGAGTTATAAATGCTTGTGAGGGCATTGGTGAGCTTTCAGTTCAGGTGAGCGTGTTGTGATGGCGAGAAACTTCACCAGCTTGGTAATTAATGTCTTTATTTTGGAATTCTATTCAAAAAAATTTTATATGTATATATATATATATATATATATATATATATATATATATATATTTAACCAAAAAAATAAAATATATATATATATATATCCCCTGAAGTCTGTCTCATTCTTCCTCACCTGAATGAAAATCCGACATGAAACTGTTTCACTTCTTCTGAATTTGGAAATGCTGCCTGGAGCAGTTTACCCATGTGGTCCAAAGACTGCAAACAAACATTCAGCTTTGATAGTATTGGTATTTTCTGTCTTTGATGTGAAAGAAATCAACAAAGTTTGATCACGTCCTACCTCCGATTCAGATTGGAAAGCCCTTTCATGCACCTTGCTCTTACAGTGCTGCACGATGTCCGTACGGCCTCCATGAAAAATCACAAAATCACACTAGCAAGGTTTGCAAAAGTTTCCCTGAAACGTTTGACAAACAAATGAAAGGAAATTCTTCCGAATATTTGGACGAGAAAGTCTGTTCACGAGCTTTAGGTTTTGAAGAACCATACGAAGAAAGAAACTTCTCCATCACTGCAGATCCACTCTCGACTACTTCACAGATGTGTGCTAGTTCATGGCCCGACTTCTGGCATAAACAGTGTCCATACAAATGCACAGTCGCTAAATTTTGCAAGGGACGGTACTCTGAGTGGGCTTGTACATTTTCTTATTCGCATTCTTCGTAGCAAAAGTTTATGGTTCGTTCATTTTCCAGGAAATAGCCGGCATTATTATTTGAAACCGTATTATCCGACCCAAAAACGTACTTTCTGTACTCGGACCCAAGAAAACGTATGAAGTACTTTAAAAAAAAAAATTTTTTATACATACTAGTTGGCAGCTATGAAATTGTTCTGAATTTGTACATTGCAAACTCGGTGCTGCTCACAGTTGACTGTTCGCTCCTCCTCTAAGCTATTTATTTATACATTTATTTCTGATGTTTGTCTTCTGGGGTCATCTGTCCTTCAAATGTTCCACAAAGGTCTGTCATATGCAAGTATGTGAGAGCCAGTGAGTGTCATGAAAAAAATGTGTGTGCCTTCCATTCATGGAACGTTATAAATCCGTTACTTTCTAGATTTCCGAGCTGGAAAACATCTTCATGGGACAGCAACTGCCACGTCCGCATCACAGTTACAGCTGTTAGACATGAATACTTTGATAACGTATGCATTGCGGATGATGCACATCTGTCATCCCAGGCATGTGCATATCTCCTCCACCCATATTTTTGCAAGAGACCTCACCCAAAATCCGCCAGAATGGCCAAAGTCGTCCTAGACACTTTTTTTTCGGATAAGAAACGGAAATCTGAGACTTTTTGTATAAACATCACTGAAACCAGTGCAATCTGATTGTGGGAGATCTGGTATGCCAAAGGCTGAGATGGTTACAATACAGGATGTGTAGTCTGTAGATATGAGCAGCTATTGGAAGTGTTGTTATTTGTAAGTAAGTGGAAAATAATTTGTCTCTTTCACTTTGTTCTCACAGGCGTATGTCGTTCTCGGTCAGTTCCTCGAGCTGAAGAAAGATGAAGATCAGTTTTGCAGGTGGTTAAAGGATACCTCTGGGGCAAATTCCGAACAACAAGGCGACTGTTATAGATGCTTGCGAGAATGGTGTGACTCGTTCCTGTAATTAGGTTTTTTTGTTGTGAGTTAGTGGCTTTTTTTGTTTGTTTTGGTGTTTTGTTTGTTTTGGGTTTTTTTAATGGATTTCCCTTTTCAAAAGATACATCAGTAGTCGGCACAACTTTAGCACTACAATGTGAGTAGGACTTGTGTGTTTTTATGTATTGGAACATATACACAGATTAATTTGTGCCAACATTTGAGTGTCTTCCACCGCAGTCACACAACCGCAATTCTACATCATGCTGTTCACACCATCCATGTAAGCTGTTTCGATTTGTACTGAACGTTAAAAATACAATCTGCTCCTTCCTGGGACTCTTCTCGGAATACACCGCATCATTTTAAGACCTCGTACTGACTACATGTTTGTTTCCTTCTCATCTGTCTATCTTCCTTTCGGCTTTTTCCCTTTTACTCAGGGAATTAGCCACAGCGAATCATTTGATTCGCACGTTTGATTTGGCAGAGGTTATTTTTTTTTACGTCGGCTGCCCTTCCTGTCACAACCCTTTTTAGCAAGGGACAGAAACACACTGACGACTTTGCAGCCTACACTTTACTAAAATTAGCAATGGTTCTTTTACATGCCTCGCACCATAGACAGTGAGAGACATGACAAACAGTTTCATGTGCCTAAGCGCACATGTCACAATGACAAGAAGAACAGGAAGCTTTAGATACACAGAAGTTACAATACACACATAGTTGCATCTCATTTATCCTATCAATTTATTCCATCAATCCCCTCTTTTATACTATGAAATATGTATAAATTCTGTAGCGGCACGCCGGAGCCCTCTCTTTCTTGTGGCATTCCAGAGGTGTTTTTTTCTTCGTGTGGAATGTTGGACACTGTAGGGAAGAAACCAGGCCGTGGTTGTGCCGAGGCTGGTGCTTGAAGGGCAGGCAGAGCCCCATCGCCCTTCGCCCACGTACCTCGGGGCTCCGGTAGCCTTCCCGTCCGGATGTATCCAAGCATTACACACACACACACACACGATGTATTCTTGGGTCCGTAGTCATCGCCGGATGTATCCACACGACGTATTCTTGGGTCCATAGTCATCGACAGAGGCGGAGGGCAGGCGGGTATATTGGGGTTCGCTGAAGGAACTGGCCAGGACCCAGATTCGATTCATCAAACACCTAAAAATACAGGGTCCAAACACACAAACCAACAACAAACAGATACATACAGGAACAAGCATGGTTAAATACGGGGTAAACATGCCGAAAAGAGAGTGGGGGAATCCCCAGCCATAGTTTGGACTTTCGTCGCGTCGCAGTTGCGTCCGCTAAATCACGCATTTTTTGTGAGTGGTGTATTTGTCCCGTGCTGGGGTTTATACATACGGGGTTCCTCCATCATGGGGAAAGAGAGAGCATACAATACATTCTTCCTGGGTCACATCTCGTTTTACCGTGAAATTTAAATACTGCCAGAACATGTTATTTTCTGGATGACGGTAATGTGTGCACCAACCGGGACCACGCATAGTAGCCCGATTAAGAGCAAGGCATAAGAGGTATACATAAGTTGGATTTTAAATGGGCGTTATCCGACCCGTGTGCGAGAGGATGTGGTGGTGATACTTAGGTATCTGGATCAGGTCAAGGCAGTAAGTCATTCACCCCAGAAGGGCTGGTATCTCGAGACCTGAAAGAGAGGTAATGAGGACAAAAATTTCACATATACAAAGTGCACTTAATACACCATTGCGGACTTTTCTTCAGTCTGGTAGCATGGATCCACTGTGGAAAGAGGTCGGTTAGTACGGCGGTATGAGTAACAGCGAGTATCTCCGTGGGCTCACTGTAAGGGGTGTCTCTCAAAGGGGAATTTAGTTTCGCAAATTTTTTGACCAGCACCTTGTCTCCTACCTTGAAGGCGTGAGTGCTTGTGTCTGCCGGGACCGAAGTATTCTGATTAGTGCGTTTCCAATAGTCGTTTAGGACCTTAACAAGGTCCACGGCATACTCGCTCATGTGTATATCTAAGTCTTCCGTCCCCAAAGCCTGCTTTCCCTTCCTCCAAGGAGCAGGAAAGGGTCTCCCATTACCACTTCGTAAGGAGATAGATTCCCTAAGGCCACCTGCGAGGTCATTCGCAGATCCGCCAAAACCACGGGTAGTACTGAAACCCAATTCCTTGATCCAGTGGCATGCATTGCCTTCCGTAATTTCCTTTAATTGTTCTGTTTGTTCGTTCCACGATTCCGGAGGACTGAGGGTGATATGGGACATGGAAACGCCAATTGATCTTTAGCTCTTGGGCCAACAGTTGAGTGACTTTTGAGGTGAATGGTGTGCCTTTGTCTGAAACAATTCCCAACGGGAGGCCATATCTGGGAATAATTTCCTGTGATAACTTTTGAACCACTACTCGGGCGTTTTCGTTCCCACATGGGAAAGCTTCGACCCACCGGGAAAATTTATCCACGATAACCAATAGATATTTAAAGGGGCCCTGCCGGGGCATGTCAGTAAAATCTATCTGCCACTCCTGGAAGGGAGTATCTGGTTTCGGCAGATGCTGATGTGATGCGTGTGGTTTGGACACATTGTTCTGTGCACAAATCAGGCATTTGTCCAGAATGCTGTGTAGTAGAGGCTAGTTGTCGTATACAAAAATCTTTTCCATATCTGTCACCACCCCTCTTCGACCCCGATGTGTAGGCCCGTGAAACTTCGCGGACGAGGAAAGGAGGACAGTGCGTGGGCAGACATAAGCGACCGGTCGAATCGAGTAGAATGCCGTCCCCGAGGGCTGAGAGCCATCTGAGGACCAAAAATCAGTGTCTTCTGTGGGCGCCGAGGACTGAAGGGATTTCAGATCCAAGTCAGGGAGGAGGGCGCTAAGCATGTGTGAGGTTGGCACCAACGGGCTGCAGGAGCGGCGGCATGGAACCGAGCAAGGCAGCCTGTTTAGCTGCGCGGTCAGCCAAAGAGTTACCTCGTGCCTCATCAGTGTGGTCAGAGGAATGACCGCGAGTCTTTACGATCGCTAAGCGGAGCGGGAGATTGCAGGACACAATAAGGTCCTGGACTAAGGTGGAATGTGAAATGGGCTTACCGTCAGCAGCAGTGAAACCACGAGATTGCCAGATACGGCCGAAATCGTGCGCCACCCCGAAAGCGTAACGAGAGTCAGTGTACATAGTAACATCCTGGTCGGCAGCGAGAGTGCATGCCCGAGTGAGCGCGTATAACTCCGCTGCTTGAGCGGAATTAAAGGAGCGATGCGCTTCCAAAACTTGGTCGGTAAGGAACATACCGCGTAGCGGCAGAGGAACACTCCGTCGGAGGGTTTCGAGCATGACCCATCTACAAACAGGGAGAGACCCGTGGAGAGAGGCGTGGCTAATAAGTCGGACCTAATACTGGTGTCATGGACAATGGTGTCCATGCAGTCATGTCCCAACGGTTCGCAGTCATCTTGAGCATTAAGCAGGCGCTGTAGGGCCTGGGCCACGTTATCTAGGGAAGAGGAACAAGAGATGGTTAGATTATCAGTAGCACAAAGGATGGCCTCGTAACCTGAGCGACGTTGAGAAGACATGTGTTGTATGGACAGAGTATTAAGGATATGCCTAACCTGATGGCTGGTGTGTAAAACGAGTGGATGGGAGAGCACTATTTTTTCTGCTTCGAGGACTAACACCGCACTGGCAGCGACAGCGCGAAGGCAACCAGGTAAACCCTGAGCTACAGTATCTAAAGTTTTGGAGAGGAAAGCACATGGTCTCAGTCCCCGTGGTCCTGAGCCAAAACCCCAGAAGCCGTGCCGGCCTGGTGCGCGACATAGAGGTGAAAGGGTTTGGTGTAGTCCGGGAGCCCGAGAGCCGGCGCGAGCATAGGGCCGACTTCAGGGCTTTGAGCAGCGTCCACCATGTCCTCAGTCCTGACCAAGGGTTGGTGGAGAGGGTCAGTGTGAGCCACGGCAGAGCGTAAACGTTTGTCATAAAAAGAGCAGTAATTAATGAGGTCCAGGAAAGCAAGGAGCGCCTGTTTCGTGGCAGGCATCTGAGTGTCCACTATGATCTTGCGGCGATCCTGCGTAAGGTGTTTTGTCCCGTGAGAGAGTTCGTAGCCCAGGTATATGACAGTCAGTAGGCAAAACTGTAGCTTGGGCTTTGAAACCTTGAAACCCTTCTTTTCCAGTAAGAGGAGCAGTTGAACGGTTGCATCAAGACAAAGTTCATAAGTTAGGCCGGACACCAGGAGGTCGTCGGCGTAGGAGTGGACACAGGAACCCACGGGAACGTCGAGAGACCCCAGTGCATCCCTAACCACAGCCGAGAAAACAGCAGGAGAGTCTATGAACCCTTGAGGTAATCTAGTCCACGTGTACTGTCGCTGCCGGTGTGTGAAAGCAAAGAGGGGCTGTGTGTTGGGCTCAACAGGGAGACTAAAAAACGCCGCGCACAGGTCAATCACGGAGAAATGGGCATGGTCGCAAGGAATGGAAGCCATAACAGAGGGCACGTCCGGGATGACCGGCGAGACTGGGATGATGAGCTCATTAATTTTTCTGAGGTCCTGGGTTAGGCGCCAAGAACCGTCCGGCAGGAACCGGGTTCACAGGAGTGTTATAAGGGCTTGTGCACGGCACGATGATACCCTGTTCCAGAAGAGCGGCCAAAATGGTGTCGATACCCAACATTTTTTGAGGCGATAAGGGGTATTGTCGGATGTACACGGGCAAAATGTGCTTAACGGTAGCTTCATACGGAACGCAGTCCACACAACCCACGTCATTCTTATGTTCTGCCCAAAGATTGGTGGGCAGCGTGTCGAGTACAGGGGGCGAGGTGGAACTCGCCACGCATGCCGAATTAACGTTAAAAGGCAAGGGCTGCGCTTGCAATGACAACAGAGAAACAGAGGAGGTGTCGCACGTTTGAATGGTCATGTTCGAGCCCTGGAAAGAGATTTGAAACCCCAGAATGCTCATGAGATCGCGGCCCAGCAAATTAAAAGGGCATTCGGACATATGTACAAAGGAGTAGGATATTTGCAATGTATCAAGCGTAGGGTCATCAGGAAAGCATAAAAGAAGGGGCGGCGTATATGGGGAGGAGAAGGGGACCCCATCTATTCCCACAGAGCTGGTGGACCTGGAGGATACAGCACCCTGATAGTCCCTGCCTAAAGAAGATAGGGTTGCGCCACTATCGATAACAAAAATATATTCTACCCCTTCTAGAACAATAGAAAGGAGAGGCAGATTCTCATTGCAGGGCGAATTAAACACTAGGTGCATTAGGCTACAGGTCACGGGGTCCCTACTCCGCGGGCATCCCTATTCGTGCTCCCTCGGGTATGGCCGTGTTGGCGATGCGCCTGCGGAATCTGAGTGGGGGCGAGACGGGTTGTCTCCCTGGTGGGTCCGAGAGGCAGAATTACATTTGTCTCTCTGTCTCTTTCTACACTCTTTTTTCCAATGCCCTTCCTTCCTGCAGTAATGACAGTTTCCTGCCTTCCAATGCGGCCCCTTTCCCCGATTTTTTTCATGAGAGCCCCCTGTAGGGGCAACAGACAAGCAGGCTCTGTTCTTAACATTCAACAAGCCGTCTGACTCTAACATCCTCACTCGTTCCCCAGCGGTTCTTACTGCGAAGCGCTGACGGTCAGTCCAATGTGGCTTTAGAGCGCTTTGGACCTCCGGGAGGCAGTTGCTCAGGAAGGTGGACAAGAACATTGAATTTGGGCCGTCTATTGCGAGGTCAAACCCTCCGACATGTCGCCAGGTTTCGGTGAAGCGGTTCCAGAAAACTGATGTGAGTTCACCACGTTTCTGTTTACAGTTAGTGATGTGGGAGAGATCACAAGCTCCTTCCCGTCGGGAGACTAGATAAGCCGCAAATTGCGCGCGCAAGGTTTTTAACGCGTCGGGATTATCCCTCCAATAGAGCGAGAGCGATACTTGAGTCTGGCAGCGCCCCTCTTCCCCCCTGTCCTCTTCTATTTTTTCGTTAGTCACCTCATCGTTTCTGGGGTCCAAGCAGGGGACATTCTGGAGGACCACAGCCTCATTGTATGCTTACTTTAGGGTAGACTGCAGGATAAAGCGATAGTCCCCTCCCGTTAGTTGGCAATACCTAGTGGACCGTATAAGCATATCTACGTAGGCCAGGGGTGTGTCCAAGCCAGGGAGCATGGAGATAATGTCTTTGAGTGCGGCCCACGGACGGTGGTTCCACAACAATACCCCTTCCCCTATTTTTGCCATATACAAGCTACATTCTTCACTGCCCAAGGTTTAGGTGGCTTGAGAGAGGAGGAGGATCGGGCTGAGAGCCAGCGTCGGGACCAATGTCCCCGGGTTTTCCCAGTCGAATCCTCATCCCCCGATGTATCTTCAGAGTCCTCCTCATTCACTGGCGGAGGCGGGGAGGGAATCACAACCCTGGGCTTTCCTTTCGGTTTAGCTTTGGGTCGAGCAAGGTTGGGTATAGGGCAGGGACCTCCACTGGCTTAGGGTCAGCGGGGAGTAGCGGGACTATCTCCCGATCCGACTGGATATGGTGGTGGAGCCGAGGGGGGAGTTCCAGGGGACATAGTCTGCACACAGCAAGCTGGACTTTTGGTATTTTTCCCTTTTCCCTTTTCTTTACTCATTAATATAGGTTTGGGGACACTCTGAGTCACCTTCTTGGGCTCGAAGAGCTTTTTAAGATGTAACCAGTATGAGCGCATTTCATACCATTTTACATAAGCCGCCTTCATGTATTCATCATCCCAGGAGGGGTTGCCCAATCCATCATAAATCATGCGATGCGTGGATGTCAGGAATCCTGCATCAAAGTCCCGTCCGAGGGAAGTTTGGCACTTGGTCTAGTCCCTCCGTCCATCCGGCTAGATTACTAAGCCATGGTTCAGTATAATAAGCAAGACCACATTTATTCATCCATTCCTTGGGGGTTTCCCGGGATTAGGCTTTGGGTAGGAATTTCCCATTGTTTACCCTCTAACAACAAAACAACAGAAAAAAATACGTTGGCATACAGGAATACAGGGGCACCTTCTTTTTTCTTTCGTTTTTAGTTTTTTGTTTTTGTATAGCGCTCTTCCCAGTTATAGCAACTGAGGATAACCATCCCTTCTAGAGAAGGGGATAAACCGTCCCTTATAAAAAGGGGATAACAGACGCTCAAATACTGCTAACCAGGTAGTCAAACAAATCTTGTCTTACCTGATCAGGAGTATCACGTCGGGGTCACCAAGTTGTAAGAACTCTCTGTGGAGGAAGCGCTTAGATAAACCTGCACGACCTGGATTCCTGCATCTCAACGTCTAGGAGTACTCCGGGAGCAACAGACAACGAACCACACGAGTGAAATCAGTCTGGTTTATTCATCGGAAGCTCATCGAACACATGCAGTGTCCGCTTATTTATACAGAGGGGTGTGCGTGCAAAGCAATAATTGCGTGTTCACAAAGCATTAACATATATGTTTGTGCACTGCGGCGCTTAACACTTGGGTAATTCCATTTCAAAGCAATTCCTCATTGTTACATTGTTACTTTCCGAATCCCACACCGAAACACGACACAGGAACACCCACCCAACAGTTTCATGTGCCTAGCGCACATGTCACAATTATAAGAAGAACAGGAAGCTTTAGATACACAGAAGTTACAATCCACACATAGTTGCATCTCATTTATCCTATCAATTTATTCCATCAGTTCAGTTGAACAGCTGATTGGATTTTAAGCTTCCAGTGCTCTGTTTGTTTGATTCGAAATGCCTTAATAAAGATGGAATAAATCATACTGTGCAGTAAATGCTGACTGTGACATGGATGAATCCACTGGATGAACCTTGTGTCCTGAACCTTGTGTCCTGAACCTTGTGTCCTGAACCTTGTGTCCTGTTCTTTGACATGTTGTAACATGGTTTTAAAAATGATTTAGTCATTCACAGTTATTTACTTCCGGGTTTGGAGCATGAAAAACACTGGCAACCATTTACTGTGAAAATTATTTGTGTAAACCCCCCTCCCCCCAAATATGCATTTTGCTTCTGAATACAATGATACGCCAAACCACTGAAGCATGAATCCTGTGAAATGCTCTTACCTTCATCACAGTTTGTCCATTTGACAGTCTCCTCTGTTACTCCTGCCTCAGTTGCCATCCTAAATTCTTGACTTACAGAAATGAATCCATTCTGAGGGCAAGCTCGTAAGTCAAAATGTTAGTTAGATGAAACAAAAATTCCCATCGGAAGTAATACAAAACCAATTAATCTGTTCCAACCCCCTCCAAAACGCATAACCTGCCACAACCACATATATTTCACCTAATATATTCAAGATAAACATGTAAAAACAATAAATATTTCATAATAATACATGTACATTAACATTAATAATACGGTCATTAAGAATAAACAAGAAACTTAAATATATTCACGCTGACAAGCTGAGACACACACACGGTAGAGGCGAGGCGTGTGCCTTGCCTTGAACATGGTAAAAAGGCGAGGCGCACAGACACACACACACACACACACACACACACACACACACACACACACACACACACACGGTAAAGAGGTGAGGAGTGCACAGACACAGTACAGAGATGAGCCGCACACAGACACACCCATGGTACAGAAATGAGGTGCGCATGCACACACAGTACTGTACAGAGATGAAGACAGCGTGCAACAAACACACACACACATGGTGTGGAGGGTGCGTATGACCCTGCAGAACATGCTACAGTAGTTGGTAGTGGCATTCTCATTTGTCTCACATCCCTTTTTTTCTCTCACTGGTACCCGATGCTCCCGACTTACGTTCATTACGTTTTACATATTTTTCGATTTTTTTTTTTAATTCATAATGTCAAATTTTGAGTTTAGCGTGCTCTCGGTGGTATGAGGCGTAGCTACGTAGTGCGCTGGCGTAATGACACAAAGACGTAATGGCGCTGCGTCCATTGTTTACAAACGACAGACTGAATGTGCCCCTCCTTCTTCCCAGTTCACTGCGTGTTACCCTTGTGTTAAGACGGATGAAAATACCTTCTGCCTGGTAGTTCCAACCTCAGCATCCTACGACCGATATTCTCACTATCCCTCCTCTGTACATGTCCAAACCGTCTCAATCTAGCCTCTCTGGCTTTGTCTCCAAAACATCTAACATGTGCTGTCCCTCTGATGTACTCATTCCTGATCCTATCCATCCTCGTTACTCCCAAAGAGAACCTCAACATTTCCATCTCTGCTACCTCCAACTCTTACTCCTGTCTTTTCCCCAGGGCCACTGTCTCTAAACCATACAACATCGCTGGCCTCATCACCATCTTGTACACTTTTCTCTTCATTCTTGCCGATACTGTCCTATCACACATCGCACCGGACAATTTTCTCCATCCATTCCAACCTGCCTGCACGTGCTTCTTCACCTCTTTTCCACACTCTCCATTGCTCTGGATTGTTGAGCCTAAGTACTTAAAATCCTCCACCTTCTTTATCTCTGCCCCCTGTAACCTCACCGTTCCTCTTGGGTCCTTGTCGTTCACACACATGTATTCTGTCTTACTGAGACTAACCTTCATTCCCCTCCTTTCCAGGGCATACCTCCACCTCTCTAGATTTTCCTCCACTTGTTCTCTGCTCTCACGACAGATCACGATGTCATCTGCAAACATCATAGTCCATGGAGATTCTTGTCTAACCTCGTCTGTCAGCCTGTCCATCACCATAGCAAACAAGAAGGGGCTGAGAGCTGACCTTTGATGCAGTCCCACCTCCACCTTGAACTCTTCTGTCACACCAACAGCACACCTCACCACTGTCTTACATCTCTCATACATGTCCTGCACCACTCTAACATACTTCTCTGGTACTCCAGACTTCCTCATACAATACCACAGTTCTTCTATCGGCACCCTGTGGTATGCTTTCTCCAGATCCACAAAGGCACAATGCAGCTCCTTCTGACCTTCTCCGTACTTCTCTATTAACATCGCCAAAGCAAACACTGCATCTGTGGTGCTCTTTCTTGGCATGAAACCAAACTGTTGTTCACAAATACTGACCTCTGCCCTTAGTCTAGCTTCCACTATTCTTTCCCATAACTTCATTGTATGGCTCATCAACTTTATCCCTCTGTAGTTGCCACAACTCTGTACATCTCCCTTGTTCTTAAAAATGGGCACAAGCACACTTCTCCTCCATTCCTCCGGCATCTGCTCACTTTCTTAGACCTTGTTGAATAGTCTTGTCAGAAAATCTACTGCTACCTCCCGAGACACTTCCATACCTCAACCGGTATGTCATCAGGACCAACTGCCTGTCCACTCTTCATCCTCTTCAATGCCCTCCTCACTTCACCCTTACTAATCTTTGCTACTTCCTGGTCCTCAACGGTCACCCCTTCTACTCTTTTTCTCTCTCATTTTCCTCCTTCATCAGTTCTTCAAAGTACTCTTTCCATCTTCCCAGCACACTTCTGTCATCAGTCAATACATTTCCCTCTCTGTCCTTTATCACTCTAACTTGCTGCACGTCTTTCCCATCTCTATTTCTCTGCTGTGCTAACCTGTATAAATCATTTTCTCCCTCCATACTGTCCAACCTATCATACAAGTCATCATCGCCCTCTCTTTGGCCTTTGACACCGCTACCTTCGCCTTACGCTGTGTCTCCCTGTACTCCTGTTTACTCTCTTCGGTCCTCTCTGTGTCCCACTTCTTCTTAGCTAACCTCATCTTTTGTACGCACTCCTGCACTCCCTCATTCCACCACCAAGTTTCCTTATCTACTTTCCTTCCAGAGGACACACCAAGTACTCTCCTACCGGTCTCCCTGATCACATTGGCTGTGGTTGTCCAGTCATCTGGAGGCACTTCCTGACGAGCCAAAGCCTGTTTCAACTCCTCCTTGAAGACAACACGACACTCTTCCTTTTTCAGCTTCCACCACTTTGTCTTCTGCTCTGCCTTTGCCTTCTTCACCTTCCTCACCATCAGCGTCATCCTGCACACCACCATCCTATGCTGTTTGGCAACACTCTCACCCACTACTACTTTGCAGTCACTGACTTCCTTCAAATTACATTGCCTACACAAGATGTGGTCTACCTGTGTGCTCTTACCTCCGCTTTCATAAGTCACCCTATGCTCCTGTCTCTTCAGGAAGAAAGTATTCTCCACAGCCATTTCCATCCTTTGTGCAAAATCGATCAACATCTGTCCTTCTGTGTTCCTGTCCTGGATACCAAACCTGCCCATCACTTCCTCGTCCCCTCTGTTGCCTGCACCAACATGTCCATTGAAGTCCCCGTGCACTTTAATCAACCACATCTACCCCACTGACTGTGAACCATATCAACCCATCTACTCTGCACTCAGATACATTACACTTTAATATAGGCCAGTCTATAAAGTTGCTCCATTCTTTTCTTTTATTCTTTTCTTTTATTCTTTTCTTTTATTCTTTTATTGTTTATTAATTTATACTATTTATGTATCTATTTATTTATTTACTTACATAATATATATGTATGTGTGTATGTTTGTACTTGTATCTATTTTTGCACCCCCTACTGATAGTACCTCAAGAGCCTGTAACAGTGAATTTCTCCATTGTGAGATTAATAAAGCTGTATCTTATCTTATCTTATCTTATCTGAAGTCTGCCCCAATGACCACTCCTTCACCTCTGGGGGTATTCCTCATCACTTCATCTAACTCACTCCAGAATCTCTCCTTCTCTTCTAGCTCACATCCTGCCTGTGGGGCATAAGCACTAACAACATTGAGCATCACGCCTTCAATTTCCAACTTGAGACTCATCACTCTGTCTGACACTCTTTTCACTTCTAGAACATTCCTGACAAACCCCTCCTTCAAGATGACTCCTACTCCATTTCTCTTCCCATCCACACCGTGATAAAACAGCTTAAACCCTGCTCTTAAGCTTCTAGCCTTGCTACCTTTCCACCTGGTCGCCTGAACACACAGTATGTCCACCTTCCTCCTCTGCATCATGTCAGCCATCTCTCTATCTTTTCCTTGCATAGGTCCACCATTCAAAGTCCCTACTCTCAGTCCTAGGCTCACGCATTTCCTCCTCTCTCTCTGCCTACGGACACGCCTCCCGCCTCTCCTTCTTCGACGTCGTCGACCAACAGTAGTCCAATTTCCATCAGCACCCTGTTGGTTGACAGCAATGATGGCGGTCGTTGTTAACCCGGGCCTCGACCGATCCGGTATGAATTTTGTTTTGATCATTTGCATGAGAAACGTGGCAGAATTTTTACTCCGGATGCCCTTCCTGTCGCAACCCTCTGCATTTATCCGGGCTTGGGACCGGCGTGAGGGGGAGAGACACTGGTTAGTGCCCCCACCCCGCCTCATGGCTGCATTCTAAGCTGCATGGTAAGGGAATATGGAAACCTGAATAATAATGAAGGTTCTTGCTTAAATTATAATAAATATTCAGCCACAAATATTCAGTAACTTGTTTAAAGAGAAATGCTCTAGCAATCTCTTGCAATTTTCATGGGTAATTGCTGAGTTTTTAATTCCTTAATTTTTTCCGCTTAATCCAAATTGATTTTTGAAGATGCTGGAGCCCATCTCTGAACGAGGGCAGAGTATACTCTGGTCTGGGCAGTTGAACAGTTCATTGCAGTGCTTTCCTTTAAATACGAGGTGAAATCATAATGAAAAATATATAACCAAGTGAGAGATTCTGTTTATTGCAATTTTCTATATTCTGGATTCAAAAAACGGTGCTAAGCTGTGGTTCTCCAACAATTTAGTGACTGCAGTGGCAGAAAAAGTCAAGGTATAAATGAACAATACTTGCTCCAGTAGTATATTTATGGTTTTATTGTTCATTGATTATGCTGTGGTTGACGTTGTTGTTGTCTTAGTCATTTAATATATAAATAACCCTTAAGGTTGCCACTGATCACTGGCTGTAAAAACGGTGTGGATGGTGTCCTACTATATGATATGGGATGTGTTGCCAAAGATGCACCGTCGGTTTGGGCAAGCATAAGCGAGACTGTCAGTAATCACAGTAAAGAAGAGAAGAAAAAGTGAGCCTAACTCACATTTTGATCGCTAATTTTTTCCCCCCTAAATCAGAGGTGGAGATGATACTGGCTTAGTACAGTATTCTGAAAAGCCATTTTACCTGTTCTGATAAGTGTGTGTGTGTGTGTGGGTGTGGGTGTGGGTGTGTGTGTGTGTGTGTGTGTGTGTGTGTGTGTGTGTGTGTGTGTGTGTGTAAGTGTGTGTATCTGTGTGCATGTGTGTGTGTGCCTCCCTCCTTTATTTGAAGGGTTTTAATTGGAGCTCCTCATGTTCACATGATGTGATGACATGAGCAACCTGTTAAACTGGACCGGTATGGATTTGCTCCTCTCTAATGTCCTGTCGAAGAAATCGGGTGCAGCAAGTAAGCAAGTGGTGGATAGTCTTTCTTCATAGAAAGGAATCCGACTGGCTTGGAACTTGGGTCACTGTAGTCATTGAGAAGGCTACTGGCCCAGACTTAATCTCTGCAAGAGCACTAACACAGGCTGCATCAGAATTGGCTAAGCCATTTGCCAGACTTTCAAGCACTACTTAGTAAGTGGTATGCAGTATGCCAAAGCAATGGAAAATTGTCGATGTAATAATCCCTTGCCACAAAAAGAAAAGTAAACACGACCCTAACAATTACAGGCCAGTGTCCCTACTGAGCATCATCAGTAAGGTGATGGAAGCCCTTGTCAACAGGGCTCTGTGGAAGTACATATGCAAAAACAGACTAACATCAGATAAGCAGATTGGCTTCAGAGCTGGATATTCCACTGCAGATGCCTTAACATATACAGTATAAGCCAAAACCAGCATGATGCACTGAATAAGAAGCAAGAGGCAAGGCTGATAAGCCTTGATATTAGCAGGGTGATCGGCAGGGTTTGGCAGAGATTTCGAAGCCAAATTGGAAGCCCTGGATCTAGGAGGCTGTCTTCAGAAATGGATTGAAGACTATCTTAGCAATAGGGAACTGAGAGTAACTATCAACGGAACTGCTTCAAGTGCTAAACTGATTAATGCAGGTGTCCCTCAGGGCTCAATCCTTGGCCCACTGCTGTTCATAATCTCCATTGATGACCTGCCTTAGAAACTGAAAAACACTGCAATCCTGTATGCAGATGACTCATCAGTAATGAGCATAATAAGATACAGACACCTCAGAGCACCAGCAGGAAAATCGCTAAATGAGGCCTTAGCTCAGGTGTGGCCAACCCACGGCTTCCGAGCCGCATGTGGCTCTTTGCCTAGTTTCAATCGGCTGTCACGTTCATATCGAAGTTTGTGTTTTTTTAATGTGTATGTTTGTTTTGCTTTGCTTGAGTTCAAGATGGAATTATTGTCAAATGCTTAGCTGCATGAGATGAAAATACTGCAAAGCTTCAGTATTGTATCTTATTCTAGGCCTTCTGCCTGGTAGTTCCAACCTCAGCATCCTACTACCAATATACTAACTATCCCTCCTCTGTACATGTCCAAACCATCTCAATCTAGCCTCTCTGACTTTGTCTCCAAAACATCTCACATGTGCTGTCCCTCTGATGGACTCATTCCTGATCCTATCCATCCGCGTTACTCCCAAAGAGAACCTCAACATTTTCAGCTCTGATATATATTGTCTGTCTGTCTTCCTTTCGGCTTTTTCCCTTTTACTCGGGAGTCGCTACAGAGAATCATCTGATTCGCACGTTTTGATTTGGCAGAGGTTTTTAACGTCGGATGCTCTTCCTGTCCCAACCCTTTTTAGCAAGGGACAGAAACACGCTGACGACTTTGCAGCTACTCTTTACGAAAGTCAGCAATGGTTCTTTTACATGCCTCTCACCATAGACAGTGAGAGACATGGCCCGCCTTTGATAACCCAGTTAGCTGCACTGGGTGGGGACAGTGACAACCTTATGGAGAGTGGGACTCGAACCCCCAACCTTTGGATCAGCAATCCAGCGCCCTATACCACGAGACCACCACTGCCGTCAGCTCTGATATATATACTAGTATACATACACACACACACACACACACACACACACACACACACACGTCGATATAAACTCTTCCATTGAATATACAGTGGTACCTTGACTTATGAGTGTCTTTAATAATGAATTTTCCCTGATACAAGCTTCGATCCAACCAAAAATCTGCCCCATCCAATCAGCAAATTTTGATTTACGAGCTCTGATGGGGAAATAGCATTTCCGGGCCGATTAGCCTCGTATTCGTCCGCATTTATTCCTTCACACTCCAAGAATGCCTTGTGCAGTGCTTGTCAATTATTTTCTGTGACACCCCCTATAAGAAAAAAAAAAACATTTCACTCCCCTCAGCGCCCTGCACACGACTATAAACAGTGTTTATTGCACTTCATATCGTTTGCTCGGTGATTTTTCCCTAAACAATAGTGCGACAATGAGAATGCAACTACCAACTACTGTAGCATGTTCTCCAGGGTCATACGCACCCTCCACACCGTGTGTGTGTGTGTGTGTGTGTGTGTGTGTGTGTGTGTGTGTGTGTGTTGCACGCGCGTCTCATCTCTGTACAGTACTGTGTGTGCGTGCGCACCTCATCTCTGTACCATGTGTATGTGTCTGTGTGTGGCTCATCTCTGGACCGTGTCTGTGCACTCCTCACCTCTTTACCGTGTGTGTGCGTGTGTATGTGTGCATGTGTGTGTGTGTGTGTGTGTGTGTGTGTGTCTGTGCGCTCCTCGCCTTTTTACTATGTTCGCGCGCACACGCCTCGTCTCTACCGTGTGTGTGTGTGTGTGTGTGTCAGCTTATCAGCGTGAATATATTTAAGTTTCTCGTTTATTCTTAATGACCGTATTATTAATGTTAATGTACATGTATTATTATGAAATATTTATTGTTTTTACATGTTTATCTTGAATATATTAGGTGAAATATATGTGGTTGTGGCAGGTTATGCGTTTTGGAGGGGGTTGGAACAGATTAATTGGTTTTGTATTACTTCCGATGGGAATTTTTGTTTCATCTAACGAACATTTTGACTTACGAGCTTGCCCTCAGAGCGGATTAATTTCGTAAGTCAAGAATTTAGGATGGCAACTGAGGCAGGAGTAACAGAGGAGACTGTCAAATGGACAAACTGTGATGAAGGTAAGAGCATTTCACAGGATTCATGCTTCAGTGGTTTGGCGTATCATTGTATTCAGAAGCAAAATGCATATTTGGGGGTGGGGGAGGGGGGGTTAACACAAATAATTTTCATAGTAAATGGTTGCCAGTGTTTTTCCTGCTCCAAACCCGTAAGTAAATAACTGTGAATGACTAAATCATTTTTAAAACCATGTTACAACATGTCAAAGAACAGGACACAAGGTTCAGGACACAAGGTTCAGGACACAAGGTTCAGGACACAAGGTTCAGGACACAAGGTTCATCCAGTGGGTTCATCCATGTCACAGTCATCATTTACTGCACATTATGATTTATTCCATCTTTATTAAGGCATTTCGAATCAAACAAACAGAGCACTGGAAGCTTAAAATCCAATCAGCTCTGCCAAATCAAACGTGCGAATCAGATGATTCGCTGTGGCGACTCCCGAGTAAAAGGGAAAAAAGCCAAGGAAGATAGACAGATGACAAGGAAACAAACATGTAGTCAGTACATAAAAACACACAAGATAATCCCAATATATGAAAGTCCTACTCACATTGTAGTGCTAAAGCTGTGCCGACTACTGATGTATCTTTTGAAAAGGAAATCCATTAAAAAACCCCAAAACAAACAAAACACCAAAACAAATAAAAAAGCCACAAACTCAAAACAAAAAAAAAACCTAATTACATGAGCGAGTCACACCATTCTGTAAGCATCTATAACAGTCGCCTTGTTGTTGAATTTGCCCCAAAGGTATCCTTTAACCACCTGCAAAACCGATCTTCATCTTTCTTCAGCACCAGGAACTGACCGAGAGCGACATACGCCTGTGAGAACAAAGTGAAAGAGACAAATTATTTTCCACTTACTTACAAATAACAACACTTCCAATAGCTGCTCATATCTACAGACTACACATCCTGTATTGTAACCATCTCAGCCTTTGGCATACCAGATCTCCCACAATCAGATTGCACTGGTTTCAGTGATGCTTATACAAAAAGTCTCAGATTTCCATTTCTTATCCGAAAAAAAAGTGTCTAGGACGACTTTGGCCATTCTGGCGGATTTTGGGTGAGGTCTCTTGCAAAAATATGGGTGGAGGAGATATGCACATGCCTGGGATGACAGATGTGCATCATCCGCAATGCATACGTTATCAAAGTATTCATGTCTAACAGCTGTAACTGTGATGCGGACGTGGCAGTTGCTGTCCCATGAAGATGTTTTCCAGCTCGGAAATCTAGAAAGTAGCAGTTTATAACGTTCCATGAATGGAAGGCACACATATTTTTTTCATGACACTCACTGGCTCTCACATACTTGCATATGACAGACCTTTGTGGAACATTTGAAGGACAGATGACCCCAGAAGACAAACATCACAAATAAATGTATAAATAAATAGCTTAGAGGAGGAGCGAACAGTCAACTGTGAGCAGCACCGAGTTTGCAATGTACAAATTCAGAACAATTTCATAGCTGCCAACTAGTATGTATTAAAATTTTTTTAAAAAAGTACTTCATACGTTTTCTTGGGTCCGAGTACAGAAAGTACGTTTTTGGGTCGGATAATACGGTTTCAAATAATAATACCGGCTATTTCCTGAAAAATGAACAAACCATAAACTTTTGCTACGAAGAATGCGAATAAGAAAATGTACAAGCCCACTCAGAGTACCGTCCCTTGCAAAATTTAGCGACTGTGCATTTGTATGGACACTGTTTATGCCAGAAGTCGGGCCATGAACTAGCACACATCTGTGAAGTAGTCGAGAGTGGATCTGCAGTGATGGAGAAGTTTCTTTCTTCGTATGGTTCTTCAAAACCTAAAGCTCGTGAACAGACTTTCTCGTCCAAATATTCGGAAGAATTTCCTTTCATTTGTTTGTCAAACGTTTCAGGGAAACTAGGATTGCTTTGTGGTGAGTGAAAATGCTTAGTACTAGGAAACTACCGTTTACCGTTTACCGTTTGTTGCATTTCATGTGAATCACCTTAAAACGGGTGTCAAACTCATGCCACAAAGAGCCATGTGGCTGCAGGTTTTCGTTTCAACCAAGTAGCAGCACACCTTACTTGGTTCATTTGATTAACTGGTCAATCTGTATTCTCTGTACAGAGGCGAACCAATCAACTGCCTGAAGACTCAAATCAGTCAATTAAATGAGCCAAGTCAGGTGTGCTGCTGCTTTGTTGAAACAAAAACCTGCAGCCACACGGCCCTTTGTGGGATGAGTTTGACACTCCTGCCTTAAAACATGTTGACGAATTTTATTCTAAAAAAAATATATAGAGATATATATATATATATATATATATATATATGGGGGAAAGGGGGTGTTTTGTATTGATCAATTTTAAAACATCCAAAATCACCAGTGAATCGACTGATTCTGTTTCATTTCCATGTTATTTACTTGTTATAAATCCAGTCTGTGTATTATGAAGTAAGAGGCCACACACTCTGTGTGACTAAACAACATTTGTTCCCCTTATCGAAGCCTTTCTCCTCCAGTCTCCTTCCGAGCACTTCTCCGATCCCAGCAAGTGCCATCACTGACTTCTCGCCCATGGGTCCAGCCATGAACTCCTGATGTTTTTGTGTTATCGATGACATTGCTGTTGTTCTTCCGATTCCCCTTTCAAAAGATACTGCACTACAAAGACAGAGGGAAACAAACAACAGCATTGCATTTACATTCCTGTAGTGCATCTGGATCGTACTTCAGTGTCGTATACTATGAGACGAAGCTGAAGGACAAGGTTGCGATGTATGAATTCATAATCGTGCCATTCGAGTACATCACTGCTGAGAGATTTCGTAAAAAAAAAAAAAAAAAGAAGTGTGGTATGGTATTAATAACACACAGCATGTTAACTTGCATAACCATTTTAAGTGCATTCACACTACAAGCCCACAAGAGCCAGACTTTAAACGTAACTGATTCATTGTTCATGATCTGAACTGCAGACATACTCAGTTTAACTAAACACACCCAAAGGACTTCGATTTGTATAACCAGCCGGACTACTTTTTGGAATGTAAAGAATTTCTCATACACACATACATATATTAACCCCCCCAACTTAGACCATAACTGACTGATACTCATTATAAAACATGCTTACGTTTAAAAGCAATATGAAATGCTGAAAATCAAGCTCTCCACACTATGTCCATTGTTGGGCACATTCTTCCTGTCATTGCAGACGCCCTGCCCGGTATTAATCTGACTGCTTTGACAGTTTTACATGAAACGTATCCATGCGACACTAAACTGGCCTTGCTGAGCAGTACACTATATATTCAAATTTAACTTGAACTAACACTCTGGTTAGTCACCAACTGTAGAAAATCTGCCGGTCCTGTTCTTACTTCTCTTATATTAATTAGCAAAAAAAAAAAAAAAAACCTCTGAATTGAGTTTACTTAGACTGAGACCAAGATAAAGTCAAATATAAATCAAGGATGAATAATATTGTACAATTTCATAAATGCGTAATAATTTCACCAGTGAAAGAATCAAATATTTATAAGTCAATGACTGAATATAATTCATAAATCCGAACATGTTGGAAGTGATTTCAAGAGACTTTACCCCATTAACAATAACTAACTACACCTGCAATAGAAATATGAACTCATCCACACGTGGGTCGGTTCTCATCATAAAGATTCGACTCAAAGATCCGAACACCATATTACTGAATAGTTTGTCATTAATTCTGGTCTTTTCTCATTGATCATGAGATAAAAAACACCATTCGCGTATGTGACGTCATACATGGGGTTTTACTTCCGCGTACAGAGCTCGTGGATTATCTCGATTCACGGGAGGGCTTGGAAACGAACCCCCGCGAATGTCAAGGGCCGACTGGTCACGTGACAAGAAAATTGAAAAAAAAAAAAAAAAAAACAGAAAAAAAAGTGCCAGTTTTGCACTGGCCACCAGGTGGCAAACAATCTGGAGGGGAAAAAATGACAGAAATTCGGGACAGGAAACAGAAATACAGTCGAGTTATAAATGCTTGTGAGGGCATTGGTGAGCTTTCAGTTCAGGTGAGCGTGTTGTGATGGCGAGAAACTTCACCAGCTTGGTAATTAATGTCTTTATTTTGGAATTCTATTCAAAAAAATTTTATATGTATATATATATATATATATATATATATATATATTTAACCAAAAAAATAAAATATATATATATATATCCCCTGAAGTCTGTCTCATTCTTCCTCACCTGAATGAAAATCCGACATGAAACTGTTTCACTTCTTCTGAATTTGGAAATGCTGCCTGGAGCAGTTTACCCATGTGGTCCAAAGACTGCAAACAAACATTCAGCTTTGATAGTATTGGTATTTTCTGTCTTTGATGTGAAAGAAATCAACAAAGTTTGATCACGTCCTACCTCCGATTCAGATTGGAAAGCCCTTTCATGCACCTTGCTCTTACAGTGCTGCACGATGTCCGTACGGCCTCCATGAAAAATCACAAAATCACACTAGCAAGGTTTGCAAAAGTTTCCCTGAAACGTTTGACAAACAAATGAAAGGAAATTCTTCCGAATATTTGGACGAGAAAGTCTGTTCACGAGCTTTAGGTTTTGAAGAACCATACGAAGAAAGAAACTTCTCCATCACTGCAGATCCACTCTCGACTACTTCACAGATGTGTGCTAGTTCATGGCCCGACTTCTGGCATAAACAGTGTCCATACAAATGCACAGTCGCTAAATTTTGCAAGGGACGGTACTCTGAGTGGGCTTGTACATTTTCTTATTCGCATTCTTCGTAGCAAAAGTTTATGGTTCGTTCATTTTCCAGGAAATAGCCGGCATTATTATTTGAAACCGTATTATCCGACCCAAAAACGTACTTTCTGTACTCGGACCCAAGAAAACGTATGAAGTACTTTAAAAAAAAAAATATTTTATACATACTAGTTGGCAGCTATGAAATTGTTCTGAATTTGTACATTGCAAACTCGGTGCTGCTCACAGTTGACTGTTCGCTCCTCCTCTAAGCTATTTATTTATACATTTATTTCTGATGTTTGTCTTCTGGGGTCATCTGTCCTTCAAATGTTCCACAAAGGTCTGTCATATGCAAGTATGTGAGAGCCAGTGAGTGTCATGAAAAAAATGTGTGTGCCTTCCATTCATGGAGCGTTATAAATCCGTTACTTTCTAGATTTCCGAGCTGGAAAACATCTTCATGGGACAGCAACTGCCACGTCCGCATCACAGTTACAGCTGTTAGACATGAATACTTTGATAACGTATGCATTGCGGATGATGCACATCTGTCATCCCAGGCATGTGCATATCTCCTCCACCCATATTTTTGCAAGAGACCTCACCCAAAATCCGCCAGAATGGCCAAAGTCGTCCTAGACACTTTTTTTTCGGATAAGCGGAAATCTGAGACTTTTTGTATAAACATCACTGAAACCAGTGCAATCTGATTGTGGGAGATCTGGTATGCCAAAGGCTGAGATGGTTACAATACAGGATGTGTAGTCTGTAGATATGAGCAGCTATTGGAAGTGTTGTTATTTGTAAGTAAGTGGAAAATAATTTGTCTCTTTCACTTTGTTCTCACAGGCGTATGTCGTTCTCGGTCAGTTCCTCGAGCTGAAGAAAGATGAAGATCAGTTTTGCAGGTGGTTAAAGGATACCTCTGGGGCAAATTCCGAACAACAAGGCGACTGTTATAGATGCTTGCGAGAATGGTGTGACTCGTTCCTGTAATTAGGTTTTTTTTTTGTTGTGAGTTAGTGGCTTTTTTTGTTTGTTTTGGTGTTTTGTTTGTTTTGGGTTTTTTTAATGGATTTCCCTTTTCAAAAGATACATCAGTAGTCGGCACAACTTTAGCACTACAATGTGAGTAGGACTTGTGTGTTTTTATGTATTGGAACATATACACAGATTAATTTGTGCCAACATTTGAGTGTCTTCCACCGCAGTCACACAACCGCAATTCTACATCATGCTGTTCACACCATCCATGTAAGCTGTTTCGATTTGTACTGAACGTTAAAAAAATACAATCTGCTCCTTCCTGGGACTCTTCTCGGAATACACCGCATCATTTTAAGACCTCGTACTGACTACATGTTTGTTTCCTTCTCATCTGTCTATCTTCCTTTCGGCTTTTTTCCCTTTTACTCGGGAGTCGCCACAGCGAATCATTTGATTCGCACGTTTGATTTGGCAGAGGTTATTTTTTTTTACGTCGGCTGCCCTTCCTGTCACAACCCTTTTTAGCAAGGGACAGAAACACACTGACGACTTTGCAGCCTACACTTTACTAAAATTAGCAATGGTTCTTTTACATGCCTCGCACCATAGACAGTGAGAGACATGACAAACAGTTTCATGTGCCTAGCGCACATGTCACAATGACAAGAAGAACAGGAAGCTTTAGATACACAGAAGTTACAATACACACATAGTTGCATCTCATTTATCCTATCAATTTATTCCATCAATCCCCTCTTTTTATACTATGAAATATGTATAAATTCTGTAGCGGCACGCCGGAGCCCTCTCTTTCTTGTGGCATTCCAGAGGTGTTTTTTTCTTCGTGTGGAATGTTGGACACTGTAGGGAAGAAACCAGGCCGTGGTTGTGCCGAGGCTGGTGCTTGAAGGGCAGGCAGAGCCCCATCGCCCTTCGCCCACGTACCTCGGGGCTCCGGTAGCCTTCCCGTCCGGATGTATCCAAGCATTACACACACACACACACGATGTATTCTTGGGTCCGTAGTCATCGCCGGATGTATCCACACGACGTATTCTTGGGTCCATAGTCATCGACAGAGGCGGAGGGCAGGCGGGTATATTGGGGTTCGCTGAAGGAACTGGCCAGGACCCAGATTCGATTCATCAAACACCTAAAAATACAGGGTCCAAACACACAAACCAACAACAAACAGATACATACAGGAACAAGCATGGTTAAATACGGGGTAAACATGCCGAAAAGAGAGTGGGGGAATCCCCAGCCATAGTTTGGACTTTCGTCGCGTCGCAGTTGCGTCCGCTACGTCACGCATTTTTTGTAAGTGGTGTAATTGTCCCGTGCTGGGGTATATACATACGGGGTTCCTCCATCATGGGGAAAGAGAGAGCAAACAATACATTCTTCCTGGGTCACATCTCGTTTTACCGTGAAATTTAAATACTGCCAGAACATGTTATTTTCTGGATGACGGTAATGTGTGCACCAACCCGGGACCACGCATAGTAGCCCGATTAAGAGCAAGGCATAAGAGGTATACATAAGTTGGATTTTAAATGGGCGTTATCCGACCCGTGTGCGAGAGGATGTGGTGGTGATACTTAGGTATCTGGATCAGGTCAAGACGAGTAAGTCATTCACCCCAGAAGGGCTGGTATCTCGAGACCTGAAAGAGAGGTAATGAGGACAAAAATTTCACATATACAAAGTGCACTTAATACACCATTGCGGACTTTTCTTCAGTCTGGTAGCATGGATCCACTGTGGAAAGAGGTCGGTTAGTACGGCGGTATGAGTAACAGCGAGTATCTCCGTGGGCTCACTGTAAGGGGTGTCTCTCAAAGGGGAATTTAGTTTCGCAAATTTTTTGACCAGCACCTTGTCTCCTACCTTGAAGGCGTGAGTGCTTGTGTCTGCCGGGACCGAAGTATTCTGATTAGTGCGTTTCCAATAGTCGTTTAGGACCTTAACAAGGTCCACGGCATACTCGCTCATGTGTATATCTAAGTCTTCCGTCCCCAAAGCCTGCTTTCCCTTCCTCCAAGGAGCAGGAAAGGGTCTCCCCATTACCACTTCGTAAGGAGATAGATTCCCTAAGGCCACCTGCGAGGTCATTCGCAGATCCGCCAAAACCACGGGTAGTACTGAAACCCAATTCCTTGATCCAGTGGCATGCATTGCCTTCCGTAATTTCCCTTTAATTGTTCTGTTTGTTCGTTCCACGATTCCGGAGGACTGAGGGTGATATGGGACATGGAAACGCCAATTGATCTTTAGCTCTTGGGCCAACAGTTGAGTGACTTTTGAGGTGAATGGTGTGCCTTTGTCTGAAACAATTCCCAACGGGAGGCCATATCTGGGAATAATTTCCTGTGATAACTTTTGAACCACTACTCGGGCGTTTTCGTTCCCACATGGGAAAGCTTCGACCCACCGGGAAAATTTATCCACGATAACCAATAGATATTTAAAGGGGCCCTGCCGGGGCATGTCAGTAAAATCTATCTGCCACTCCTGGAAGGGAGTATCTGGTTTCGGCAGATGCTGATGTGATGCGTGTGGTTTGGACACATTGTTCTGTGCACAAATCAGGCATTTGTCCAGAATGCTGTGTAGTAGAGGCTAGTTGTCGTATACAAAAATCTTTTTCCATATCTGTCACCACCCCTCTTCGACCGCGATGTGTAGGCCCGTGAAACTCGCGGACGAGGAAAGGAGGACAGTGCGTGGGCAGACATAAGCGACCGGTCGAATCGAGTAGAATGCCGTCCCCCGAGGGCTGAGAGCCATGCGAGGACCAAAAATCAGTGTCTTCTGTGGACGCCGAGGACTGAAGGGATTTCAGATCCAAGTCAGGGAGGAGGGCGCTAAGCATGTGTGAGGTTGGCACCAACGCGGGCTGCAGGAACGGCGGCATGGAACCGAGCAAGGCAGCCTGTTTAGCTGCGCGGTCAGCCAAAGAGTTACCTCGTGCCTCATCAGTGTGGTCAGAGGAATGACCGCGGGTCTTTACGATCGCTAAACGGAGCGGGAGATTGCAGGACACAATAAGGTCCTGGACTAAGGTGGAATGTGAAATGGGCTTACCGTCAGCAGCAGTGAAACCACGAGATTGCCAGATACGGCCGAAATCGTGCGCCACCCCGAAAGCGTAACGAGAGTCAGTGTACATAGTAACATCCTGGTCGGCAGCGAGAGTGCATGCCCGAGTGAGCGCGTATAACTCCGCTGCTTGAGCGGAATTAAAGGGGAGCGAGTACGCTTCCAAAACTTGGTCCGGTAAGGAACATACCGCGTAGCGGCAGAGGAACACTCCGTCGGAGGGTTTCGAGCATGACCCATCTACAAACAGGGAGAGACCCGTGGAGAGAGGCATGGCTAATAAGTCGGACCTAATACTGGTGTCATGGACAATGGTGTCCATGCAGTCATGTCCCAACGGTTCGCAGTCATCTTGAGCATTAAGCAGGCGCTGTAGGGCCTGGGCCACGTTATCTAGGGAAGAGGAACAAGAGATGGTTAGATTATCAGTAGCACAAAGGATGGCCTCGTAACCTGAGCGACGTTGAGAAGACATGTGTTGTATGGACAGAGTATTAAGGATATGCCTAACCTGATGGCTGGTGTGTAAAACGAGTGGATGGGAGAGCACTATTTTTCTGCTTCGAGGACTAACACCGCACTGGCAGCGACAGCGCTGAAGGCAAGCAGGTAAACCCTGAGCTACAGTATCTAAAGTTTTGGAGAGGAAAGCACATGGTCTCAGTCCCCGTGGTCCTGAGCCAAAACCCCAGAAGCCGTGCCGGCCTGGTGCGCGACATAGAGGTGAAAGGGTTTGGTGTAGTCCGGGAGCCCGAGAGCCGGCGCGAGCATAGGGCCGACTTCAGGGCTTTGAGCAGCGTCCAGCATGTCCTCAGTCCAGACCAAGGGTTGGTGGAGAGGGTCAGTGTGAGCCACGGCAGAGCGTAAACGTTTGTCATAAAAGGAGCAGTCCGGGATCCATTGGCGGCAGTAATTAATGAGGCCCAGGAAAGCAAGGAGCGCCTGTTTCGTGGCAGGCTTCTGAGTGTCCACTATGATCTTGACGCGATCCTGAGTAAGGTGTTTTGTCCCGTGAGAGAGTTCGTAGCCCAGGTATATGACAGTCAGTAGGCAAAACTGTAGCTTGGGCTTTGAAACCTTGAAACCCTTCTTTTCCAGTAAGAGGAGCAGTTGAACGGTTGCATCAAGACAAAGTTCATAAGTTAGGCCGGACACCAGGAGGTCGTCGGCGTAGGAGTGGACACAGGAACCCACGGGAACGTCGAGAGACCCCAGTGCATCCCTAACCACAGCCGAGAAAACAGCAGGAGAGTCTATGAACCCTTGAGGTAATCTAGTCCACGTGTACTGTCGCTGCCGGTGTGTGAAAGCAAAGAGGGGCTGTGTGTTGGGCTCAACAGGGAGACTAAAACACGCCGCGCACAGGTCAATCACGGAGAAATGGGCATGGTGCAAGGAATGGAAGCCATAACAGAGGGCACGTCCGGGATGACCGGCGAGACTGGGATGATGAGCTCATTAATTTTTCTGAGGTCCTGGGTTAGCGCCAAGAACCGTCCGGCTTGGGAACCGGGTTCACAGGAGTGTTATAAGGGCTTGTGCACGGCACGATGATACCCTGTTCCAGAAGAGCGGCCAAAATGGTGTCGATACCCAACATTTTTGAGGCGATAAGGGTATTGTCGGATGTACACGGGCAAAATGTGCTTAACGGTAGCTTCATACGGAACGCAGTCCACACAACCCACGTCATTCTTATGTTCTGCCCAAAGATTGGTGGGCAGCGTGTCGAGTACAGGGGGCGAGGTGGAACTCGCCACGCATGCCGAATTAACGTTAAAAGGCAAGGGCTGCGCTTGCAATGACAACAGAGAAACAGAGGAGGTGTCGCACGTTTGAATGGTCATGTTCGAGCCCTGGAAAGAGATTTGAAACCCCAGAATGCTCATGAGATCGCGGCCCAGCAAATTAAAAGGGCATTCGGACATATGTACAAAGGAGTAGGATATTTGCAATGTATCAAGCGTAGGGTCATCAGGAAAGCATAAAAGAAGGGGCGGCGTATATGGGGAGGAGAAGGGGACCCCATCTATTCCCACAGAGCTGGTGGACCTGGAGGATACAGCACCCTGATAGTCCCTGCCTAAAGAAGATAGGGTTGCGCCACTATCGATAACAAAAATATATTCTACCCCTTCTAGAACAATAGAAAGGAGAGGCAGATTCTCATTGCAGGGCGAATTAAACACTAGGTGCATTAGGCTACAGGTCACGGGGTCCCTACTCCGCGGGCATCCCTATTCGTGCTCCCTCGGGTATGGCCGTGTTGGCGATGCGCCTGCGGAATCTGAGTGGGGGCGAGACGGGTTGTCTCCCTGGTGGGTCCGAGAGGCAGAATTACATTTGTCTCTCTGTCTCTTTCTACACTCTTTTTTCCAATGCCCTTCCTTCCTGCAGTAATGACAGTTTCCTGCCTTCCAATGCGGCCCCTTTCCCCGATTTTTTTCATGAGAGCCCCTGTAGGGCAACAGACAAGCAGGCTCTGTTCTTAACATTCAACAAGCCGCCTCACTCTAACATCCTCACTCGTTCCCCAGCGGTTCTTACTGCGAAGCGCTGACGGTCAGTCCAATGTGGCTTTAGAGCGCTTTGGACCTCCGGGAGGCAGTTGCTCAGGAAGGTGGACAAGAACATTGAATTTGGGCCGTCTATTGCGAGGTCAAACCCTCCGACATGTCGCCAGGTTTCGGTGAAGCGGTTCCAGAAAACTGATGTGAGTTCACCACGTTTCTGTTTACAGTTAGTGATGTGGGAGAGATCACAAGCTCCTTCCCGTCGGGAGACTAGATAAGCCGCAAATTGCGCGCGCAAGGTTTTTAACGCGTCGGGATTATCCCTCCAATAGAGCGAGGAACGATAACGAGTCTGACGACGCCCCTCTTCCCCCCTGTCCTCTTCTATTTTTTCGTTAGTCACCTCATCGTTTCTGGGGTCCAAGCAGGGGACATTCTGGAGGACCACAGCCTCATTGTATGCTTACTTTAGGGTAGACTGCAGGATAAAGCGATAGTCCCCTCCCGTTAGTTGGCAATACCTAGTGGACCGTATAAGCATATCTACGTAGGCCAGGGGTGTGTCCAAGCCAGGGAGCATGGAGATAATGTCTTTGAGTGCGGCCACGGACGGTGGTTCCACAACAATACCCCTTCCCCTATTTTGCCATATACAAGCTACATTCTTCACTGCCCAAGGTTTAGGTGGCTTCGAGAGAGGAGGAGGATCGGGCTGAGAGCCCGCGTCGGGACCAATGTCCCCCGGGTTTTCCCAGTCCGAATCCTCATCCCCCGATGTATCTTCAGAGTCCTCCTCATTCACTGGCGGAGGCGGGGAGGGAATCACAACCCTGGGCTTTCCTTTCGGTTTAGCTTTGGGTCGAGCAAGGTTGGGTATAGGGCAGGGACCTCCACTGGCTTAGGGTCAGCGGGGAGTAGCGGGACTATCTCCCCCGATCCGACTGGATATGGTGGTGGAGCCGACGGGGGAGTTACAGGGGACATAGTCTGCACACAGCAAGCTGGACTTTTGGTATTTTTCCCTTTTCCCTTTTCTTTACTCATTAATATAGGTTTGGGGACACTCTGAGTCACCTTCTTGGGCTCGAAGAGCTTTTTAAGATGTAACCAGTATGAGCGCATTTCATACCATTTTACATAAGCCGCCTTCATGTATTCATCATCCCAGGAGGGGTTGCCCAATCCATCATAAATCATGCGATGCGTGGATGTCAGGAATCCTGCATCAAAAGTCCCCGTTCGAGGGAAGTTTGGCACTTGGTCTAGTCCCTCCGTCCATCCGGCTAGATTACTAAGCCATGGTTCAGTATAATAAGCAAGACCACATTTATTCATCCATTCCTTGGGGGTTTCCCGGGATTAGGCTTTGGGTAGGAATTTCCCATTGTTTACCCTCTAACAACAAAACAACAGAAAAAAATACGTTGGCATACAGGAATACAGGGGCACCTTCTTTTTTCTTTCGTTTTTAGTTTTTTGTTTTTGTATAGCGCTCTTCCCAGTTATAGCAACTGAGGATAACCATCCCTTCTAGAGAAGGGGATAAACCGTCCCTTATAAAAAGGGGATAACAGACGCTCAAATACTGCTAACCAGGTAGTCAAACAAATCTTGTCTTACCTGATCAGGAGTATCACGTCGGGGTCACCAAGTTGTAAGAACTCTCTGTGGAGGAAGCGCTTAGATAAACCTGCACGACCTGGATTCCTGCATCTCAACGTCTAGGAGTACTCCGGGAGCAACAGACAACGAACCACACGAGTGAAATCAGTCTGGTTTATTCATCGGAAGCTCATCGAACACATGCAGTGTCCGCTTATTTATACAGAGGGGTGTGCGTGCAAAGCAATAATTGCGTGTTCACAAAGCATTAACATATATGTTTGTGCACTGCGGCGCTTAACACTTGGGTAATTCCATTTCAAAGCAATTCCTCATTGTTACATTGTTACTTTCCGAATCCCACACCCGAAACACGACACAGGAACACCCACCCAACAGTTTCATGTGCCTAGCGCACATGTCACAATTATAAGAAGAACAGGAAGCTTTAGATACACAGAAGTTACAATCCACACATAGTTGCATCTCATTTATCCTATCAATTTATTCCATCAGTTCAGTTGAACAGCTGATTGGATTTTAAGCTTCCAGTGCTCTGTTTGTTTGATTCAAATGCCTTAATAAAGATGGAATAAATCATACTGTGCAGTAAATGCTGACTGTGACATGGATGAATCCACTGGATGAACCTTGTGTCCTGAACCTTGTGTCCTGAACCTTGTGTCCTGAACCTTGTGTCCTGTTCTTTGACATGTTGTAACATGGTTTTAAAAATGATTTAGTCATTCACAGTTATTTACTTCCGGGTTTGGAGCATGAAAAACACTGGCAACCATTTACTGTGAAAATTATTTGTGTAAACCCCCCTCCCCCCAAATATGCATTTTGCTTCTGAATACAATGATACGCCAAACCACTGAAGCATGAATCCTGTGAAATGCTCTTACCTTCATCACAGTTTGTCCATTTGACAGTCTCCTCTGTTACTCCTGCCTCAGTTGCCATCCTAAATTCTTGACTTACGAAATGAATCCATTCTGAGGGCAAGCTCGTAAGTCAAAATGTTCGTTAGATGAAACAAAAATTCCCATCGGAAGTAATACAAAACCAATTAATCTGTTCCAACCCCCTCCAAAACGCATAACCTGCCACAACCACATATATTTCACCTAATATATTCAAGATAAACATGTAAAAACAATAAATATTTCATAATAATACATGTACATTAACATTAATAATACGGTCATTAAGAATAAACAAGAAACTTAAATATATTCACGCTGACAAGCTGAGACACACACACGGTAGAGACGAGGCGTGTGCACGCGAACATGGTAAAAAGGCGAGGAGCGCACAGACACACACACACACACACACACACACACACACACACACACACACACACACACACACACACGGTAAAGAGGTGAGGAGTGCACAGACACGGTACAGAGATGAGCCGCACACAGACACACCCATGGTACAGAAATGAGGTGCGCATGCACACACAGTACTGTACAGAGATGAGACGCGCGTGCAACAAACACACACACACATGGTGTGGAGGGTGCGTATGACCCTGCAGAACATGCTACAGTAGTTGGTAGTGGCATTCTCATTTGTCTCACATCCCTTTTTTTTTTTCTCTCACTGGTACCGATGCTCCCCGACTTACGTTCATTCGTTTTACATATTTTTCGATTTTTTTTTTTTTTTTAATTCATAATGTCAAATTTTGAGTTTAGCGTGCTCTCGGTGGTATGAGACGTAGCTACGTAGTACGCTGACGTAATGACACAAAGACGTAATGACGCTGCGTCCATTGTTTACAAACGACAGACTGAATGTGCCCCTCCTTCTTCCCAGTTCACTGCGTGTTACCCTTGTGTTAAGACGGATGAAAATACCTTCTGCCTGGTAGTTCCAACCTCAGCATCCTACGACCGATATTCTCACTATCCCTCCTCTGTACATGTCCAAACCGTCTCAATCTAGCCTCTCTGGCTTTGTCTCCAAAACATCTAACATGTGCTGTCCCTCTGATGTACTCATTCCTGATCCTATCCATCCTCGTTACTCCCAAAGAGAACCTCAACATTTCCATCTCTGCTACCTCCAACTCTTACTCCTGTCTTTTCCCCAGGGCCACTGTCTCTAAACCATACAACATCGCTGGCCTCATCACCATCTTGTACACTTTTCTCTTCATTCTTGCCGGTACTGTCCTAACACACATCGCACGGACAATTTTCTCCATCCATTCCAACCTGCCTGCACGTGCTTCTTCACCTCTTTTCCACACTCTCCATTGCTCTGGATTGTTGAGCCTAAGTACTTAAAATCCTCCACCTTCTTTATCTCTGCCCCCTGTAACCTCACCGTTCCTCTTGGGTCCTTGTCGTTCACACACATGTATTCTGTCTTACTGAGACTAACCTTCATTCCCCTCCTTTCCAGGGCATACCTCCACCTCTCTAGATTTTCCTCCACTTGTTCTCTGCTCTCACGACAGATCACGATGTCATCTGCAAACATCATAGTCCATGGAGATTCTTGTCTAACCTCGTCTGTCAGCCTGTCCATCACCATAGCAAACAAGAAGGGGCTGAGAGCTGACCTTTGATGCAGTCCCACCTCCACCTTGAACTCTTCTGTCACACCAACAGCACACCTCACCACTGTCTTACATCTCTCATACATGTCCTGCACCACTCTAACATACTTCTCTGGTACTCCAGACTTCCTCATACAATACCACAGTTCTTCTATCGGCACCCTGTGGTATGCTTTCTCCAGATCCACAAAGGCACAATGCAGCTCCTTCTGACCTTCTCCGTACTTCTCTATTAACATCGCCAAAGCAAACACTGCATCTGTGGTGCTCTTTCTTGGCATGAAACCAAACTGTTGTTCACAAATACTGACCTCTGCCCTTAGTCTAGCTTCCACTATTCTTTCCCATAACTTCATTGTATGGCTCATCAACTTTATCCCTCTGTAGTTGCCACAACTCTGTACATCTCCCTTGTTCTTAAAAATGGGCACAAGCACACTTCTCCTCCATTCCTCCGGCATCTGCTCACTTTCTTAGACCTTGTTGAATAGTCTTGTCAGAAAATCTACTGCTACCTCCCCGAGACACTTCCATACCTCAACCGGTATGTCATCAGGACCAACTGCCTGTCCACTCTTCATCCTCTTCAATGCCCTCCTCACTTCACCCTTACTAATCTTTGCTACTTCCTGGTCCTCAACGGTCACCCCTTCTACTCTTTTTTCTCTCTCATTTTCCTCCTTCATCAGTTCTTCAAAGTACTCTTTCCATCTTCCCAGCACACTTCTGTCATCAGTCAATACATTTCCCTCTCTGTCCTTTATCACTCTAACTTGCTGCACGTCTTTCCCATCTCTATTTCTCTGCTGTGCTAACCTGTATAAATCATTTTCTCCCTCCATACTGTCCAACCTATCATACAAGTCATCATACGCCCTCTCTTTGGCCTTTGACACCGCTACCTTCGCCTTACGCTGTGTCTCCCTGTACTCCTGTTTACTCTCTTCGGTCCTCTCTGTGTCCCACTTCTTCTTAGCTAACCTCATCTTTTGTACGCACTCCTGCACTCCCTCATTCCACCACCAAGTTTCCTTATCTACTTTCCTTCCAGAGGACACACCAAGTACTCTCCTACCGGTCTCCCTGATCACATTGGCTGTGGTTGTCCAGTCATCTGGAGGCACTTCCTGACGAGCCAAAGCCTGTTTCAACTCCTCCTTGAAGACAACACGACACTCTTCCTTTTTCAGCTTCCACCACTTTGTCTTCTGCTCTGCCTTTGCCTTCTTCACCTTCCTCACCATCAGCGTCATCCTGCACACCACCATCCTATGCTGTTTGGCAACACTCTCACCCACTACTACTTTGCAGTCACTGACTTCCTTCAAATTACATTGCCTACACAAGATGTGGTCTACCTGTGTGCTCTTACCTCCGCTTTCATAAGTCACCCTATGCTCCTGTCTCTTCAGGAAGAAAGTATTCTCCACAGCCATTTCCATCCTTTGTGCAAAATCGATCAACATCTGTCCTTCTGTGTTCCTGTCCTGGATACCAAACCTGCCCATCACTTCCTCGTCCCCTCTGTTGCCTGCACCAACATGTCCATTGAAGTCCCCGTGCACTTTAATCAACCACATCTACCCCACTGACTGTGAACCATATCAACCCATCTACTCTGCACTCAGATACATTACACTTTAATATAGGCCAGTCTATAAAGTTGCTCCATTCTTTTCTTTTATTCTTTTCTTTTATTCTTTTCTTTTATTCTTTTATTGTTTATTAATTTATACTATTTATGTATCTATTTATTTATTTACTTACATAATATATATGTATGTGTGTATGGTTGTACTTGTATCTATTTTTGCACCCCTACTGATAGTACCTCAAGAGCCTGTAACAGTGAATTTCTCCATTGTGAGATTAATAAAGCTGTATCTTATCTTATCTTATCTTATCTGAAGTCTGCCCCAATGACCACTCCTTCACCTCTGGGGGTATTCCTCATCACTTCATCTAACTCACTCCAGAATCTCTCCTTCTCTTCTAGCTCACATCCTGCCTGTGGGGCATAAGCACTAACAACATTGAGCATCACGCCTTCAATTTCCAACTTGAGACTCATCACTCTGACACTCTTTTCACTTCTAGAACATTCCTGACAAACCCCTCCTTCAAGATGACTCCTACTCCATTTCTCTTCCCATCCACACCGTGATAAAACAGCTTAAACCCTGCTCTTAAGCTTCTAGCCTTGCTACCTTTCCACCTGGTCGCCTGAACACACAGTATGTCCACCTTCCTCCTCTGCATCATGTCAGCCATCTCTCTATCTTTTCCTTGCATAGGTCCACCATTCAAAGTCCCTACTCTCAGTCCTAGGCTCACGCATTTCCTCCTCTCTCTCTGCCTACGGACACGCCTCCCGCCTCTCCTTCTTCGACGTCGTCGACCAACAGTAGTCCAATTTCCATCAGCACCCTGTTGGTTGACAGCAATGATGGCGGTCGTTGTTAACCCGGGCCTCGACCGATCCGGTATGAATTTTGTTTTGATCATTTGCATGAGAAACGTGGCAGAATTTTTACTCCGGATGCCCTTCCTGTCGCAACCCTCTGCATTTATCCGGGCTTGGGCGCGGCGTGAGGGGGAGAGACACTGGTTAGTGCCCCACCCCGCCTCATGGCTGCATTCTAAGCTGCATGGTAAGGGAATATGGAAACCTGAATAATAATGAAGGTTCTTGCTTAAATTATAATAAATATTCAGCCACAAATATTCAGTAACTTGTTTAAAGAGAAATGCTCTAGCAATCTCTTGCAATTTTCATGGGTAATTGCTGAGTTTTTTAATTCCTTAATTTTTTCCGCTTAATCCAAATTGATTTTTTGAAGATGCTGGAGCCCATCTCTGAACGAGGGCAGAGTATACTCTGGTCTGGGCAGTTGAACAGTTCATTGCAGTGCTTTCCTTTAAATACGAGGTGAAATCATAATGAAAAATATATAACCAAGTGAGAGATTCTGTTTATTGCAATTTTCTATATTCTGGATTCAAAAAACGGTGCTAAGCTGTGGTTCTCCAACAATTTAGTGACTGCAGTGGCAGAAAAAGTCAAGGTATAAATGAACAATACTTGCTCCAGTAGTATATTTATGGTTTTATTGTTCATTGATTATGCTGTGGTTGACGTTGTTGTTGTCTTAGTCATTTAATATATAAATAACCCTTAAGGTTGCCACTGATCACTGGCTGTAAAAACGGTGTGGATGGTGTCCTACTATATGATATGGGATGTGTTGCCAAAGATGCACCGTCGGTTTGGGCAAGCATAAGCGAGACTGTCAGTAATCACAGTAAAGAAGAGAAGAAAAAGTGAGCCTAACTCACATTTTGATCGCTAATTTTTTCCCCCCTAAATCAGAGGTGGAGATGATACTGGCTTAGTACAGTATTCTGAAAAGCCATTTTACCTGTTCTGATAAGTGTGTGTGTGTGTGGGTGTGGGTGTGTGTGTGTGTGTGTGTGTGTGTGTGTGTGTGTGTAAGTGTGTGTATCTGTGTGCATGTGTGTGTGTGCCTCCCTCCTTTATTTGAAGGGTTTTAATTGGAGCTCCTCATGTTCACATGATGTGATGACATGAGCAACCTGTTAAACTGGACCGGTATGGATTTGCTCCTCTCTAATGTCCTGTCGAAGAAATCGGGTGCAGCAAGTAAGCAAGTGGTGGATAGTCTTTCTTCATAGAAAGGAATCCGACTGGCTTGGAACTTGGGTCACTGTAGTCATTGAGAAGGCTACTGGCCCAGACTTAATCTCTGCAAGAGCACTAACACAGGCTGCATCAGAATTGGCTAAGCCATTTGCCAGACTTTCAAGCACTACTTAGTAAGTGGTATGCAGTATGCCAAAGCAATGGAAAATTGTCGATGTAATAATCCCTTGCCACAAAAAGAAAAGTAAACACGACCCTAACAATTACAGGCCAGTGTCCCTACTGAGCATCATCAGTAAGGTGATGGAAGCCCTTGTCAACAGGGCTCTGTGGAAGTACATATGCAAAAACAGACTAACATCAGATAAGCAGATTGGCTTCAGAGCTGGATATTCCACTGCAGATGCCTTAACATATACAGTATAAGCCAAAACCAGCATGATGCACTGAATAAGAAGCAAGAGGCAAGGCTGATAAGCCTTGATATTAGCAGGGTGATCGGCAGGGTTTGGCAGAGATTTCGAAGCCAAATTGGAAGCCCTGGATCTAGGAGGCTGTCTTCAGAAATGGATTGAAGACTATCTTAGCAATAGGGAACTGAGAGTAACTATCAACGGAACTGCTTCAAGTGCTAAACTGATTAATGCAGGTGTCCCTCAGGGCTCAATCCTTGGCCCACTGCTGTTCATAATCTCCATTGATGACCTGCCTTAGAAACTGAAAAACACTGCAATCCTGTATGCAGATGACTCATCAGTAATGAGCATAATAAGATACAGACACCTCAGAGCACCAGCAGGCAAATCGCTAAATGAGGCCTTAGCTCAGGTGTGGCCAACCCACGGCTTCCGAGCCGCATGTGGCTCTTTGCCTAGTTTCAATCGGCTGTCACGTTCATATCGAAGTTTGTGTTTTTTTAATGTGTATGTTTGTTTTGCTTTGCTTGAGTTCAAGATGGAATTATTGTCAAATGCTTAGCTGCATGAGATGAAAATACTGCAAAGCTTCAGTATTGTATCTTATTCTAGGCCTTCTGCCTGGTAGTTCCAACCTCAGCATCCTACTACCAATATACTAACTATCCCTCCTCTGTACATGTCCAAACCATCTCAATCTAGCCTCTCTGACTTTGTCTCCAAAACATCTCACATGTGCTGTCCCTCTGATGGACTCATTCCTGATCCTATCCATCCGCTAAGCATTCCCAAAGAGAACCTCAACATTTTCAGCTCTGATATATATTGTCTGTCTGTCTTCCTTTCGGCTTTTTCCCTTTTACTCGGGAGTCGCTACAGAGAATCATCTGATTCGCACGTTTTGATTTGGCAGAGGTTTTTAACGTCGGATACCCTTCCTGTCACAACCCTTTTTAGCAAGGGACAGAAACACGCTGACGACTTTGCAGCTACTCTTTACGAAAGTCAGCAATGGTTCTTTTACATGCCTCTCACCATAGACAGTGAGAGACATGGCCCGCCTTTGATAACCCAGTTAGCTGCACTGGGTGGGGACAGTGACAACCTTATGGAGAGTGGGACTCGAACCCCCAACCTTTGGATCAGCAATCCAGCGCCCTATACCACGAGACCACCACTGCCGTCAGCTCTGATATATATACTAGTATACATACACACACACACACACACACACACACACACACACACACACACGTCGATATAAACTCTTCCATTGAATATACAGTGGTACCTTGACTTATGAGTGTCTTTAATAATGAATTTTCCCTGATACAAGCTTCGATCCAACCAAAAATCTGCCCCATCCAATCAGCAAATTTTGATTTACGAGCTCTGATGGGGAAATAGCATTTCCGGGCCGATTAGCCTCGTATTCGTCCGCATTTATTCCTTCACACTCCAAGAATGCCTTGTGCAGTGCTTGTCAATTATTTTCTGTCACACCCCTATAAGAAAAAACATTTCACTCCTCAGCGCCCTGCACACGACTATAAACAGTGTTTATTGCACTTCATATCGTTTGCTCGGTGATTTTTCCCTAAACAATAGTGCGACAATGAGAATGCAACTACCAACTACTGTAGCATGTTCTCCAGGGTCATACGCACCCTCCACACCGTGTGTGTGTGTGTGTGTGTGTGTGTGTGTGTGTGTGTGTGTGTGTGTTGCACGCTGCTCTCATCTCTGTACAGTACTGTGTGTGCGTCGCACCTCATCTCTGTACCATGTGTATGTGTCTGTGTGTGGCTCATCTCTGGACTGTGTCTGTGCACTCCTCACCTCTTTACCGTGTGTGTGCGTGTGTATGTGTGCATGTGTGTGTGTGTGTGTGTGTGTGTGTGTGTCTGTGCGCTCCTCGCCTTTTTACTATGTTCGCGCGCACACGCCTCGTCTCTACCGTGTGTGTGTGTGTGTGTGTCAGCTTATCAGCGTGAATATATTTAAGTTTCTCGTTTATTCTTAATGACCGTATTATTAATGTTAATGTACATGTATTATTATGAAATATTTATTGTTTTTACATGTTTATCTTGAATATATTAGGTGAAATATATGTGGTTGTGGCAGGTTATGCGTTTTGGAGGGGGTTGGAACAGATTAATTGGTTTTGTATTACTTCCGATGGGAATTTTTGTTTCATCTAACGAACATTTTGACTTACGAGCTTGCCCTCAGAACGGATTAATTTCTGTAAGTCAAGAATTTAGGATGGCAACTGAGGCAGGAGTAACAGAGGAGACTGTCAAATGGACAAACTGTGATGAAGGTAAGAGCATTTCACAGGATTCATGCTTCAGTGGTTTGGCGTATCATTGTATTCAGAAGCAAAATGCATATTTGGGGGTGGGGGAGGGGGGGTTAACACAAATAATTTTCATAGTAAATGGTTGCCAGTGTTTTTCCTGCTCCAAACCCGTAAGTAAATAACTGTGAATGACTAAATCATTTTTAAAACCATGTTACAACATGTCAAAGAACAGGACACAAGGTTCAGGACACAAGGTTCAGGACACAAGGTTCAGGACACAAGGTTCATCCAGTGGGTTCATCCATGTCACAGTCATCATTTACTGCACATTATGATTTATTCCATCTTTATTAAGGCATTTCGAATCAAACAAACAGAGCACTGGAAGCTTAAAATCCAATCAGCTCTGCCAAATCAAACGTGCGAATCAGATGATTCGCTGTGGCGACTCCCGAGTAAAAGGGAAAAAAGCCAAAAGGAAGATAGACAGATGACAAGGAAACAAACATGTAGTCAGTACATAAAAACACACAAGATAATCCCAATATATGAAAGTCCTACTCACATTGTAGTGCTAAAGCTGTGCCGACTACTGATGTATCTTTTGAAAAGGGAAATCCATTAAAAAACCCCAAAACAAACAAAACACCAAAACAAATAAAAAAAGCCACAAACTCAAAACAAAAAAAAACCTAATTACACGAACGAGTCACACCATTCTCGCAAGCATCTATAACAGTCGCCTTGTTGTTCGGAATTTGCCCCAAAGGTATCCTTTAACCACCTGCAAAACCGATCTTCATCTTTCTTCAGCACCAGGAACTGACCGAGAACGACATACGCCTGTGAGAACAAAGTGAAAGAGACAAATTATTTTCCACTTACTTACAAATAACAACACTTCCAATAGCTGCTCATATCTACAGACTACACATCCTGTATTGTAACCATCTCAGCCTTTGGCATACCAGATCTCCCACAATCAGATTGCACTGGTTTCAGTGATGCTTATACAAAAAGTCTCAGATTTCCATTTCTTATCCGAAAAAAAAGTGTCTAGGACGACTTTGGCCATTCTGGCGGATTTTGGGTGAGGTCTCTTGCAAAAATATGGGTGGAGGAGATATGCACATGCCTGGGATGACAGATGTGCATCATCCGCAATGCATACGTTATCAAAGTATTCATGTCTAACAGCTGTAACTGTGATGCGGACGTGGCAGTTGCTGTCCCATGAAGATGTTTTCCAGCTCGGAAATCTAGAAAGTAACGGATTTATAACGTTCCATGAATGGAAGGCACACATATTTTTTTCATGACACTCACTGGCTCTCACATACTTGCATATGACAGACCTTTGTGGAACATTTGAAGGACAGATGACCCCAGAAGACAAACATCACAAATAAATGTATAAATAAATAGCTTAGAGGAGGAGCGAACAGTCAACTGTGAGCAGCACCGAGTTTGCAATGTACAAATTCAGAACAATTTCATAGCTGCCAACTAGTATGTATTAAAATTTTTTTAAAAAAGTACTTCATACGTTTTCTTGGGTCCGAGTACAGAAAGTACGTTTTTGGGTCGGATAATACGGTTTCAAATAATAATACCGGCTATTTCCTGAAAAATGAACAAACCATAAACTTTTGCTACGAAGAATGCGAATAAGAAAATGTACAAGCCCACTCAGAGTACCGTCCCTTGCAAAATTTAGCGACTGTGCATTTGTATGGACACTGTTTATGCCAGAAGTCGGGCCATGAACTAGCACACATCTGTGAAGTAGTCGAGAGTGGATCTGCAGTGATGGAGAAGTTTCTTTCTTCGTATGGTTCTTCAAAACCTAAAGCTCGTGAACAGACTTTCTCGTCCAAATATTCGGAAGAATTTCCTTTCATTTGTTTGTCAAACGTTTCAGGGAAACTAGGATTGCTTTGTGGTGAGTGAAAATGCTTAGTACTAGGAAACTACCGTTTACCGTTTACCGTTTGTTGCATTTCATGTGAATCACCTTAAAACGGGTGTCAAACTCATGCCACAAAGAGCCATGTGGCTGCAGGTTTTCGTTTCAACCAAGTAGCAGCACACCTTACTTGGTTCATTTGATTAACTGGTCAATCTGTATTCTCTGTACAGAGGCGAACCAATCAACTGCCTGAAGACTCAAATCAGTCAATTAAATGAGTTGTCAGGTGTGCTGCTGCTTTGTTGAAACAAAAACCTGCAGCCACACGGCCCTCTGTGGGGTGAGTTTGACACTCCTGCCTTAAAACATGTTGACGAATTTTATTCTAAAAAAAATATATAGAGATATATATATATATATATATATATATATGGGGGAAAGGGGGTGTTTTGTATTGATCAATTTTAAAACATCCAAAATCACCAGTGAATCGACTGATTCTGTTTCATTTCCATGTTATTTACTTGTTATAAATCCAGTCTGTGTATTATGAAGTAAGAGGCCACACACTCTGTGTGACTAAACAACATTTGTTCCCCTTATCGAAGCCTTTCTCCTCCAGTCTCCTTCCGAGCACTTCTCCGATCCCAGCAAGTGCCATCACTGACTTCTCGCCCATGGGTCCAGCCATGAACTCCTGATGTTTTTGTGTTATCGATGACATTGCTGTTGTTCTTCCGATTCCCCTTTCAAAAGATACTGCACTACAAAGACAGAGGGAAACAAACAACAGCATTGCATTTACATTCCTGTAGTGCATCTGGATCGCATTTCAGTGTCGTATACTATGAGACGGTTGAACGACAAGGGTGCGATGTATGAATTCATAAACGTGCCATTCGAGTACATCACTGCTGAGAGATTTCGTAAAAAAAAAAAAAAAGAAGTGTGGTATGGTATTAATAACACACAGCATGTTAACTTGCATAACCATTTTAAGTGCATTCACACTACAAGCCCACAAGAGCCAGACTTTAAACGTAACTGATTCATTGTTCATGATCTGAACTGCAGACATACTCAGTTTAACTAAACACACCCAAAGGACTTCGATTTGTATAACCAGCCGGACTACTTTTTGGAATGTAAAGAATTTCTCATACACACATACATATATTAACCCCCCCAACTTAGACCATAACTGACTGATACTCATTATAAAACATGCTTACGTTTAAAAGCAATATGAAATGCTGAAAATCAAGCTCTCCACACTATGTCCATTGTTGGGCACATTCTTCCTGTCATTGCAGACGCCCTGCCCGGTATTAATCTGACTGCTTTGACAGTTTTACATGAAACGTATCCATGCGACACTAAACTGGCCTTGCTGAGCAGTACACTATATATTCAAATTTAACTTGAACTAACACTCTGGTTAGTCACCAACTGTAGAAAATCTGCCGGTCCTGTTCTTACTTCTCTTATATTAATTAGCAAAAAAAAAAAAAAAAACCTCTGAATTGAGTTTACTTAGACTGAGACCAAGATAAAGTCAAATATAAATCAAGGATGAATAATATTGTACAATTTCATAAATGCGTAATAATTTCACCAGTGAAAGAATCAAATATTTATAAGTCAATGACTGAATATAATTCATAAATCCGAACATGTTGGAAGTGATTTCAAGAGACTTTACCCCATTAACAATAACTAACTACACCTGCAATAGAAATATGAACTCATCCACACGTGGGTCGGTTCTCATCATAAAGATTCGACTCAAAGATCCGAACACCATATTACTGAATAGTTTGTCATTAATTCTGGTCTTTTCTCATTGATCATGAGATAAAAACACCATTCGCGTATGTGACGCCATACATGGGGTTTTACTTCGCGTACAGAGCTCGTGGATTATCTCGATTCACGGAGGGCTTGGAAACGAACCCCGCGAATGTCAAGGGCCGACTGGTCACGTGACAAGAAAATTGAAAAAAAAAAAACAGAAAAAAAGTGCCAGTTTTGCACTGCCACCAGGTGGCAAACAATCTGGAGGGGAAAAATGACAGAAATTCGGGACAGGAAACAGAAATACAGTCGAGTTATAAATGCTTGTGAGGGCATTGGTGAGCTTTCAGTTCAGGTGAGCGTGTTGTGATGGCGAGAAACTTCACCAGCTTGGTAATTAATGTCTTTATTTTGGAATTTATTCAAAAAATTTTATATGTATATATATATATATATATATATATATATATTTAACCAAAAAATAAAATATATATATATATATCCCCTGAAGTCTGTCTCATTCTTCCTCACCTGAATGAAAATCCGACATGAAACTGTTTCACTTCTTCTGAATTTGGAAATGCTGCCTGGAGCAGTTTACCCATGTGGTCCAAAGACTGCAAACAAACATTCAGCTTTGATAGTATTGGTATTTTCTGTCTTTGATGTGAAAGAAATCAACAAAGTTTGATCACGTCCTACCTCCGATTCAGATTGGAAAGCCCTTTCATGCACCTTGCTCTTACAGTGCTGCACGATGTCCGTACGGCCTCCATGAAAAATCACAAAATCACACTAGCAAGGTTTGCAAAAGTTTCCCTGAAACGTTTGACAAACAAATGAAAGGAAATTCTTCCGAATATTTGGACGAGAAAGTCTGTTCACGAGCTTTAGGTTTTGAAGAACCATACGAAGAAAGAAACTTCTCCATCACTGCAGATCCACTCTCGACTACTTCACAGATGTGTGCTAGTTCATGGCCCGACTTCTGGCATAAACAGTGTCCATACAAATGCACAGTCGCTAAATTTTGCAAGGGACGGTACTCTGAGTGGGCTTGTACATTTTCTTATTCGCATTCTTCGTAGCAAAAGTTTATGGTTCGCTCATTTTCCAGGAAATAGCCGGCATTATTATTTGAAACCGTATTATCCGACCCAAAAACGTACTTTCTGTACTCGGACCCAAGAAAACGTATGAAGTACTTTAAAAAAAAAAATTTTTTATACATACTAGTTGGCAGCTATGAAATTGTTCTGAATTTGTACATTGCAAACTCGGTGCTGCTCACAGTTGACTGTTCGCTTCCTCCTCTAAGCTATTTATTTATACATTTATTTCTGATGTTTGTCTTCTGGGGTCATCTGTCCTTCAAATGTTCCACAAAGGTCTGTCATATGCAAGTATGTGAGAGCCAGTGAGTGTCATGAAAAAATGTGTGTGCCTTCCATTCATGGAACGTTATAAACTGCTACTTTCTAGATTTCCGAGCTGGAAAACATCTTCATGGGACAGCAACTGCCACGTCCGCATCACAGTTACAGCTGTTAGACATGAATACTTTGATAACGTATGCATTATGGATGATGCACATCTGTCATCCCAGGCATGTGCATATCTCCTCCACCCATATTTTTGCAAGAGACCTCACCCAAAATCCGCCAGAATGGCCAAAGTCGTCCCAGACACTTTTTTTTTTTCGGATAAGAAACGGAAATCTGAGACTTTTTGTATAAACATCACTGAAACCAGTGCAATCTGATTGTGGAGATCTGGTATGCCAAAGGCTGAGATGGTTACAATACAGGATGTGTAGTCTGTAGATATGAGCAGCTATTGGAAGTGTTGTTATTTGTAAGTAAGTGGAAAATAATTTGTCTCTTTCACTTTGTTCTCACAGGCGTATGTCGCTCTCGGTCAGTTCCTCGAGCTGAAGAAAGATGAAGATCAGTTTTGCAGGTGGTTAAAGGATACCTCTGGGGCAAATTCCAACAACAAGGCGACTGTTATAGATGCTTATAGAATGGTGTGACTCGCTCCTGTAATTAGGTTTTTTTGTTGTGAGTTAGTGGCTTTTTTGTTTGTTTTGGTGTTTTGTTTGTTTTGGGTTTTTTAATGGATTTCCTTTTCAAAAGATACATCAGTAGTCGGCACAACTTTAGCACTACAATGTGAGTAGGACTTGTGTGTTTTTATGTATTGGAACATATACACAGATTAATTTGTGCCAACATTTGAGTGTCTTCCACCGCAGTCACACAACCGCAATTCTACATCATGCTGTTCACACCATCCATGTAAGCTGTTTCGATTTGTACTGAACGTTAAAAAAATACAATCTGCTCCTTCCTGGGACTCTTCTCGGAATACACCGCATCATTTTAAGACCTCGTACTGACTACATGTTTGTTTCCTTCTCATCTGTCTATCTTCCTTTCGGCTTTTTTCCCTTTTACTCGGGAGTCGCCACAGCGAATCATTTGATTCGCACGTTTGATTTGGCAGAGGTTATTTTTTTTTACGTCGGCTGCCCTTCCTGTCACAACCCTTTTTAGCAAGGGACAGAAACACACTGACGACTTTGCAGCCTACACTTTACTAAAATTAGCAATGGTTCTTTTACATGCCTCGCACCATAGACAGTGAGAGACATGACAAACAGTTTCATGTGCCTAGCGCACATGTCACAATGACAAGAAGAACAGGAAGCTTTAGATACACAGAAGTTACAATACACACATAGTTGCATCTCATTTATCCTATCAATTTATTCCATCAATCCCCTCTTTTTATACTATGAAATATGTATAAATTCTGTAGCGGCACGCCGGAGCCCTCTCTTTCTTGTGGCATTCCAGAGGTGTTTTTTTCTTCGTGTGGAATGTTGGACACTGTAGGGAAGAAACCAGGCCGTGGTTGTGCCGAGGCTGGTGCTTGAAGGGCAGGCAGAGCCCCATCGCCCTTCGCCCACGCACTGGGCTCCGGTAGCCTTCCCGTCCGGATGTATCCAAGCATTACACACCCACCCACACACGATGTATTCTTGGGTCGGTAGTCATCGCCGGATGTATCCACACGACGTATTCTTGGGTCCATAGTCATCGACAGAGGCGGAGGGCAGGCGGGTATATTGGGGTTCGCTGAAGGAACTGGCCAGGACCCAGATTCGATTCATCAACCACCTAAAAACACAGGGTCCAAAACACACAAACCAACAACAAACAGATACATACAGGAACAAGCATGGTTAAATACGGGTAAACATGCCGAAAAGAGAGTGGGGGAATCCCCAGCCATAGTTTGGACTTTCGTCGCGTCGCAGTTGGCGTCCGCTTACGTCACGCATTTTTTGTAAGTGGTGTAATTGTCCCGTGCTGGGGTATATACATACGGGGTTCCTCCATCATGGGGAAAAAGAGAGCAAATAATACATTCTTCCTGGGTCACATCTCGCTTTACCGTGAAATTTAAATACTGCCAGAACATGTTATTTTCTGGATGACGGTAATGTGTGCACCAACCCGGGACCACGATAGTAGCCCGATTAAGAGCAAGGCATAAGAGGTATACATAAGTTGGATTTTAAATGGGCGTTATCCGACCTGCGTAGAGGATGTGGTGGTGATACTTAGGTATCTGGATCAGGTCAAGACGAGTAAGTCATTCACCCCAGAAGGGCTGGTATCTCGAGACCTGAAAGAGAGGTAATGAGGACAAAATTTCACATATACAAAGTGCACTTAATACACCATTGCGGACTTTTCTTCAGTCTGGTAGCATGGATCCACTGTGGAAAGAGGTCGGTTAGTACGGGCGGTATGAGTAACAGCGAGTATCTCCGTGGGCTCACTGTAAGGGGTGTCTCTCAAAGGGGAATTTAGTTTCGCAAATTTTGACCAGCACCTTGTCTCCTACCTTGAAGGCGTGAGTGCTTGTGTCTGCCGGGACCGAAGTATTCTGATTAGTGCGTTTCCAATAGTCGCTTAGGACCTTAACAAGGTCCACGGCATACTCGCCATGTGTATATCTAAGTCTTCCGTCCCCAAAGCCTGCTTTCCCTTCCTCCAAGGAGCAGGAAAGGGTCTCCCCATTACCACTTCGTAAGGAGATAGATTCCCTAAGGCCACCTGCAGGTCATTCGCAGATCCGCCAAAACCACGGGTAGTACTGAAACCCAATTCCTTGATCCAGTGGCATGCATTGCCTTCCGTAATTTCCCTTTAATTGTTCTGTTTGTTCGCTCCACGATTCCGGAGGACTGAGGGTGATATGGGACATGGAAACGCCAATTGATCTTTAGCTCTTGGGCCAACAGTTGAGTGACTTTTGAGGTGAATGGTGTGCCTTTGTCTGAAACAATTCCCAACGGGAGGCCATATCTGGGAATAATTTCCTGTGATAACTTTTGAACCACTACTGGCGTTTTGCTCCCACATGGGAAAGCTTCGACCCACCGGGAAAATTTATCCACGATAACCAATAGATATTTAAAGGGCACCTGCCGGGCATGTCAGTAAAATCTATCTGCCACTCCTGGAAGGGAGTATCTGGTTTCGCAGATGCTGATGTGATGCGTGTGGTTTGGACACATTGTTCTGTGCACAAATCAGGCATTTGTCCAGAATGCTGTGTAGTAGAGGCTAGTTGTCGTATACAAAAATCTTTTTCCATATCTGTCACCACCCCTCTTCGACCGCGATGTGTAGGCCCGTGAAACTCGCGGACGAGGAAAGGAGGACAGTGCGTGGGCAGACATAAGCGACCGGTCGAATCGAGTAGAATGCCGTCCCCCGAGGGCTGAGAGCCATGCGAGGACCAAAAATCAGTGTCTTCTGTGGACGCCGAGGACTGAAGGGATTTCAGATCCAAGTCAGGGAGGAGGGCGCTAAGCATGTGTGAGGTTGGCACCAACGCGGGCTGCAGGAACGGCGGCATGGAACCGAGCAAGGCAGCCTGTTTAGCTGCGCGGTCAGCCAAAGAGTTACCTCGTGCCTCATCAGTGTGGTCAGAGGAATGACCGCGGGTCTTTACGATCGCTAAACGGAGCGGGAGATTGCAGGACACAATAAGGTCCTGGACTAAGGTGGAATGTGAAATGGGCTTACCGTCAGCAGCAGTGAAACCACGAGATTGCCAGATACGGCCGAAATCGTGCGCCACCCCGAAAGCGTAACGAGAGTCAGTGTACATAGTAACATCCTGGTCGGCAGCGAGAGTGCATGCCCGAGTGAGCGCGTATAACTCCGCTGCTTGAGCGGAATTAAAGGGGAGCGAGTACGCTTCCAAAACTTGGTCCGGTAAGGAACATACCGCGTAGCGGCAGAGGAACACTCCGTCGGAGGGTTTCGAGCATGACCCATCTACAAACAGGGAGAGACCCGTGGAGAGAGGCATGGCTAATAAGTCGGACCTAATACTGGTGTCATGGACAATGGTGTCCATGCAGTCATGTCCCAACGGTTCGCAGTCATCTTGAGCATTAAGCAGGCGCTGTAGGGCCTGGGCCACGTTATCTAGGGAAGAGGAACAAGAGATGGTTAGATTATCAGTAGCACAAAGGATGGCCTCGTAACCTGAGCGACGTTGAGAAGACATGTGTTGTATGGACAGAGTATTAAGGATATGCCTAACCTGATGGCTGGTGTGTAAAACGAGTGGATGGGAGAGCACTATTTTTTCTGCTTCGAGGACTAACACCGCACTGGCAGCGACAGCGCGAAGGCAAGCAGGTAAACCCTGAGCTACAGTATCTAAAGTTTTGGAGAGGAAAGCACATGGTCTCAGTCCCCCCCCCCCCCCCCCCCCGTGGTCCTGAGCCAAAACCCCAGAAGCCGTGCCGGCCTGGTGCGCGACATAGAGGTGAAAGGGTTTGGTGTGGTCCGGGAGCCCGAGAGCCGGCGCGGAGCGTAGGGCCGAGTTCGGGGCTTTGAACGCGCCCAGCATGTCCTCAGTCCAGACCAAGGGTTGGTGGAGAGGGTCAGTGTGAGCCACGGCAGAGCCGTAAACGTTTGTCATAAAAGGAGCAGTCCGGGATCCATTGGCGGCAGTAATTAATGAGGCCCAGGAAAGCAAGGAGCGCCTGTTTCGTGGCAGGCTTCTGAGTGTCCACTATGATCTTGACGCGATCCTGAGTAAGGTGTTTTGTCCCGTGAGAGAGTTCGTAGCCCAGGTATATGACAGTCAGTAGGCAAAACTGTAGCTTGGGCTTTGAAACCTTGAAACCCTTCTTTTCCAGTAAGAGGAGCAGTTGAACGGTTGCATCAAGACAAAGTTCATAAGTTAGGCCGACACCAGGAGGTCGTCGGCGAGGAGTGGACACAGGACCCCACGGGAACGCCGCGAGCCCCCAGTGCATCCCTAACCACAGCCGAGAAAACAGCAGGAGAGTCTATGAACCCTTGAGGTAATCTAGTCCACGTGTACTGTCGCTGCCGGTGTGTGAAAGCAAAGAGGGGCTGTGTGTTGGGCTCAACAGGGAGACTAAAAAACGCCGCGCACAGGTCAATCACGGAGAAATGGGCATGGTCGCAAGGAATGGAAGCCATAACAGAGGGCACGTCCGGGATGACCGGCGAGACTGGGATGATGAGCTCATTAATTTTTCTGAGGTCCTGGGTTAGGCGCCAAGAACCGTCCGGCTTGGGAACCGGGTTCACAGGAGTGTTATAAGGGCTTGTGCACGGCACGATGATACCCTGTTCCAGAAGAGCGGCCAAAATGGTGTCGATACCCAACATTTTTTGAGGCGATAAGGGGTATTGTCGGATGTACACGGGCAAAATGTGCTTAACGGTAGCTTCATACGGAACGCAGTCCACACAACCCACGTCATTCTTATGTTCTGCCCAAAGATTGGTGGGCAGCGTGTCGAGTACAGGGGGCGAGGTGGAACTCGCCTCGCATGCCGAATTAACGCAGCGCGGGCGGCTGCGCTGCAATGACAACAGAGAAACAGAGGAGGTGTCGACGCTTGAATGGTCATGTTCGAGCCCTGGAAAGAGATTTGAAACCCCAGAATGCTCATGAGATCGCGGCCCAGCAAATTAAAAGGGCATTCGGACATATGTACAAAGGAGTAGGATATTTGCAATGTATCAAGCGTAGGGTCATCAGGAAAGCATAAAAGAAGGGGCGGCGTATATGGGGAGGAGAAGGGGACCCCATCTATTCCCACAGAGCTGGTGGACCTGGAGGATACAGCACCCTGATAGTCCCTGCCTAAAGAAGATAGGGTTGCGCCACTATCGATAACAAAAATATATTCTACCCCTTCTAGAACAATAGAAAGGAGAGGCAGATTCTCATTGCAGGGCGAATTAAACACTAGGTGCATTAGGCTACAGGTCACGGGGTCCCTACTCCGCGGGCAGCCCTATTCGTGCTCCCTCGGTATGGCCGTGTTGGCGATGCGCCTGCGAATCTGGAGTGGGGGCGAGACGGGTTGTCTCCCTGGTGGGTCCGAGAGGCAGAATTACATTTGTCTCTCTGTCTCTTTCTACACTCTTTTTTCCAATGCCCTTCCTTCCTGCAGTAATGACAGTTTCCTGCCTTCCAATGCGGCCCCTTTCCCCGATTTTTTTCATGAGAGCCCCCTGTAGGGGCAACAGACAAGCAGGCTCTGTTCTTAACATTCAACAAGCCGTCTGACTCTAACATCCTCACTGCTCCTCAGCGGTTCTTACTGCGAAGCGCTGACGGTCAGTCCAATGTGGCTTTAGAGCGCTTTGGACCTCCGGGAGGCAGTTGCTCAGGAAGGTGGACAAGAACATTGAATTTGGGCCGTCTATTGCGAGGTCAAACCCTCCGACATGTCGCCAGGTTTCGTGAAGCGGTTCCAGAAAACTGATGTGAGTTCACCACGCTTCTGTTTACAGTCAGTGATGTGGGAGAGATCACAAGCTCCTTCCCCTCCGGAGACTACACAAGCCGCAAATTGCGCGCGCAAGCTTTTTAACGCGCCGGGGTTATCGCTCCAAGAGAGCGAGGCACGATGACGAGTCTGACGACGCCTCTTCCCCTGTCCTCTTCTATTTTTCGTTAGTCACCTCATCGCTTCTGGGGTCCAAGCAGGGGACATTCTGGAGGACCACAGCCTCATTGTATGCTTACTTTAGGGTAGACTGCAGGATAAAGCGATAGTCCCCTCCCGTTAGTTGGCAATACCTAGTGGACCGTATAAGCATATCTACGTAGGCCAGGGGTGTGTCCAAGCCAGGGAGCATGGAGATAATGTCTTTGAGTGCGGCCACGGACGGTGGTTCCACAACAATACCCCTTCCCCTATTTTGCCATATACAAGCTACATTCTTCACTGCCCAAGGTTTAGGTGGCTTCGAGAGAGGAGGAGGATCGGGCTGAGAGCCCGCGTCGGGACCAATGTCCCCCGGGTTTTCCCAGTCCGAATCCTCATCCCCCGATGTATCTTCAGAGTCCTCCTCATTCACTGGCGGAGGCGGGGAGGGAATCACAACCCTGGGCTTTCCTTTCGGTTTAGCTTTGGGTCGAGCAAGGTTGGGTATAGGGCAGGGACCTCCACTGGCTTAGGGTCAGCGGGGAGTAGCGGGACTATCTCCCCCGATCCGACTGGATATGGTGGTGGAGCCGACGGGGGAGTTACAGGGGACATAGTCTGCACACAGCAAGCTGGACTTTTGGTATTTTTCCCTTTTCCCTTTTCTTTACTCATTAATATAGGTTTGGGGACACTCTGAGTCACCTTCTTGGGCTCGAAGAGCTTTTTAAGATGTAACCAGTATGAGCGCATTTCATACCATTTTACATAAGCCGCCTTCATGTATTCATCATCCCAGGAGGGGTTGCCCAATCCATCATAAATCATGCGATGCGTGGATGTCAGGAATCCTGCATCAAAAGTCCCCGTTCGAGGGAAGTTTGGCACTTGGTCTAGTCCCTCCGTCCATCCGGCTAGATTACTAAGCCATGGTTCAGTATAATAAGCAAGACCACATTTATTCATCCATTCCTTGGGGTTTCCGGGATTAGGCTTTGGGTAGGAATTTCCATTGTTTACCCTTCTAACAACAAAACAACAGAAAAAATACGTTGGCATACAGGAATACAGGGGCACATTCTTTTTTTCTTTCGTTTTTAGTTTTTTGTTTTTGTATAGCGCTCTTCCCAGTTATAGCAACTGAGGATAACCATCCCTTCTAGAGAAGGGGATAAACCGTCCCTTATAAAAGGGGATAACAGACGCCAAATACTCCTAACCAGGTAGTCAAACAAATCTTGTCTTACCTGATCAGGAGTATCACGTCGGGGTCACCAAGTTGTAAGAACTCTCTGTGGAGGAAGCGCTTAGATAAACCTGCACGACCTGGATTCCTGCATCTCAACGTCTAGGAGTACTCCGGGAGCAACAGACAACGAACCACACGAGTGAAATCAGTCTGGTTTATTCATCGGAAGCTCATCGAACACATGCAGTGTCCGCTTATTTATACAGAGGGGTGTGCGTGCAAAGCAATAATTGCGTGTTCACAAAGCATTAACATATATGTTTGTGCACTGCGGCGCTTAACACTTGGGTAATTCCATTTCAAAGCAATTCCTCATTGTTACATTGTTACTTTCCGAATCCCACACCCCGAAACACGACACAGGAACACCCACCCAACAGTTTCATGTGCCTAGCGCACATGTCACAATTATAAGAAGAACAGGAAGCTTTAGATACACAGAAGTTACAATCCACACATAGTTGCATCTCATTTATCCTATCAATTTATTCCATCAGTTCAGTTGAACAGCTGATTGGATTTTAAGCTTCCAGTGCTCTGTTTGTTTGATTCGAAATGCCTTAATAAAGATGGAATAAATCATACTGTGCAGTAAATTCTGACTGTGACATGGATGAATCCACTGGATGAACCTTGTGTCCTGAACCTTGTGTCCTGAACCTTGTGTCCTGAACCTTGTGTCCTGTTCTTTGACATGTTGTAACATGGTTTTAAAAATGATTTAGTCATTCACAGTTATTTACTTCCGGGTTTGGAGCATGAAAAACACTGGCAACCATTTACTGTGAAAATTATTTGTGTAAACCCCCCTCCCCCCAAATATGCATTTTGCTTCTGAATACAATGATACGCCAAACCACTGAAGCATGAATCCTGTGAAATGCTCTTACCTTCATCACAGTTTGTCCATTTGACAGTCTCCTCTGTTACTCCTGCCTCAGTTGCCATCCTAAATTCTTGACTTACGAAATGAATCCATTCTGAGGGCAAGCTCGTAAGTCAAAATGTTCGTTAGATGAAACAAAAATTCCCATCGGAAGTAATACAAAACCAATTAATCTGTTCCAACCCCCTCCAAAACGCATAACCTGCCACAACCACATATATTTCACCTAATATATTCAAGATAAACATGTAAAAACAATAAATATTTCATAATAATACATGTACATTAACATTAATAATACGGTCATTAAGAATAAACAAGAAACTTAAATATATTCACGCTGACAAGCTGAGACACACACACGGTAGAGACGAGGCGTGTGCACGCGAACATGGTAAAAAGGCGAGGAGCGCACAGACACACACACACACACACACACACACACACACACACACACACACACGGTAAAGAGGTGAGGAGTGCACAGACACGGTACAGAGATGAGCCGCACACAGACACACCCATGGTACAGAAATGAGGTGCGCATGCACACACAGTACTGTACAGAGATGAGACGCGCGTGCACCAAACCCACACACACATGGTGTGGAGGGTGCGTATGACCCTGCAGAACATGCTACAGTAGTTGGTAGTGGCATTCTCATTTGTCTCACATCCCTTTTTTTTTTTCTCTCACTGGTACCGATGCTCCCCGACTTACGTTCATTCGTTTTACATATTTTTCGATTTTTTTTTTTTTTTTAATTCATAATGTCAAATTTTGAGTTTAGCGTGCTCTCGGTGGTATGAGACGTAGCTACGTAGTACGCTGACGTAATGACACAAAGACGTAATGACGCCAAGGCCCATTGTTTACAAACGACAGACTGAATGTGCCCCTCCTTCTTCCCAGTTCACTGCGTGTTACCCTTGTGTTAAGACGGATGAAAATACCTTCTGCCTGGTAGTTCCAACCTCAGCATCCTACGACCGATATTCTCACTATCCCTCCTCTGTACATGTCCAAACCGTCTCAATCTAGCCTCTCTGGCTTTGTCTCCAAAACATCTAACATGTGCTGTCCCTCTGATGTACTCATTCCTGATCCTATCCATCCTCGTTACTCCCAAAGAGAACCTCAACATTTCCATCTCTGCTACCTCCAACTCTTACTCCTGTCTTTTCCCCAGGGCCACTGTCTCTAAACCATACAACATCGCTGGCCTCATCACCATCTTGTACACTTTTCTCTTCATTCTTGCCGATACTGTCCTATCACACATCGCACCGACAATTTTCTCCATCCATTCCAACCTGCCTGCACGTGCTTCTTCACCTCTTTTCCACACTCTCCATTGCTCTGGATTGTTGAGCCTAAGTACTTAAAAATCCTCCACCTTCTTTATCTCTGCCCCCTGTAACCTCACCGTTCCTCTTGGGTCCTTTGTCGTTCACACACATGTATTCTGTCTTACTGAGACTAACCTTCATTCCCCTCCTTTCCAGGGCATACCTCCACCTCTCTAGATTTTCCTCCACTTGTTCTCTGCTCTCACGACAGATCACGATGTCATCTGCAAACATCATAGTCCATGGAGATTCTTGTCTAACCTCGCCTGTCAGCCTGTCCATCACCATAGCAAACAAGAAGGGGCTGAGAGCTGACCTTGATGCAGTCCCACCTCCACCTTGAACTCTTCTGTCACACCAACAGCACACCTCACCACTGTCTTACATCTCTCATACATGTCCTGCACCACTCTAACATACTTCTCTGGTACTCCAGACTTCCTCATACAATACCACAGTTCTTCTATCGGCACCCTGTGGTATGCTTTCTCCAGATCCACAAAGGCACAATGCAGCTCCTTCTGACCTTCTCCGTACTTCTCTATTAACATCGCCAAAGCAAACACTGCATCTGTGGTGCTCTTTCTTGGCATGAAACCAAACTGTTGTTCACAAATACTGACCTCTGCCCTTAGTCTAGCTTCCACTATTCTTTCCCATAACTTCATTGTATGGCTCATCAACTTTATCCCTCTGTAGTTGCCACAACTCTGTACATCTCCCTTGTTCTTAAAAATGGGCACAAGCACACTTCTCCTCCATTCCTCCGGCATCTGCTCACTTTCTTAGACCTTGTTGAATAGTCTTGTCAGAAAATCTACTGCTACCTCCCGAGACACTTCCATACCTCAACCGGTATGTCATCAGGACCAACTGCCTGTCCACTCTTCATCCTCTTCAATGCCCTCCTCACTTCACCCTTACTAATCTTTGCTACTTCCTGGTCCTCAACGGTCACCCTTCTACTCTTTTTTCTCTCTCATTTTCCTCCTTCATCAGTTCTTCAAAGTACTCTTTCCATCTTCCCAGCACACTTCTGTCATCAGTCAATACATTTCCTCTCTTTTCTTTATCACTCTAACTTGCTGCACGTCTTTCCCATCTCTATTTCTCTGCTGTGCTAACCTGTATAAATCATTTTCTCCCTCCATACTGTCCAACCTATCATACAAGTCATCATACGCCCTCTCTTTGGCCTTTGACCCCGCTTACCTTCGCCTTACGCTGTGTCTCCCTGTACTCCTGTTTACTCTCTTCGGTCCTCTCTGTGTCCCACTTCTTCTTAGCTAACCTCATCTTTTGTACGCACTCCTGCACTCCCTCATTCCACCACCAAGTTTCCTTATCTACTTTCCTTCCAGAGGACACACCAAGTACTCTCCTACCGGTCTCCCTGATCACATTGGCTGTGGTTGTCCAGTCATCTGGAGGCACTTCCTGACGAGCCAAAGCCTGTTTCAACTCCTCCTTGAAGACAACACGACACCCTTCCTTTTCAGCTTCCACCACTTTGTCTTCTGCTCTGCCTTTGCCTTCTTCACCTTCCTCACCATCAGCGCCATCCTGCACACCACCATCCTATGCTGTTTGGCAACACTCTCACCCACTACTACTTTGCAGTCACTGACTTCCTTCAAATTACATTGCCTACACAAGATGTGGTCTACCTGTGTGCTCTTACCTCCGCTTTCATAAGTCACCCTATGCTCCTGTCTCTTCAGGAAGAAAGTATTCTCCACAGCCATTTCCATCCTTTGTGCAAAATCGATCAACATCTGTCCTTCTGTGTTCCTGTCCTGGATACCAAACCTGCCCATCACTTCCTCGTCCCCTCTGTTGCCTGCACCAACATGTCCATTGAAGTCCCCGTGCACTTTAATCAACCACATCTACCCCACTGACTGTGAACCATATCAACCCATCTACTCTGCACTCAGATACATTACACTTTAATATAGGCCAGTCTATAAAGTTGCTCCATTCTTTTCTTTTATTCTTTTCTTTTATTCTTTTCTTTTATTCTTTTATTGTTTATTAATTTATACTATTTATGTATCTATTTATTTATTTACTTACATAATATATATGTATGTGTGTATGTTTGTACTTGTATCTATTTTTGCACCCCCTACTGATAGTACCTCAAGAGCCTGTAACAGTGAATTTCTCCATTGTGAGATTAATAAAGCTGTATCTTATCTTATCTTATCTTATCTGAAGTCTGCCCCAATGACCACTCCTTCACCTCTGGGGTATTCCTCATCACTTCATCTAACTCACTCCAGAATCTCTCCTTCTCTTCTAGCTCACATCCTGCCTGTGGGGCATAAGCACTAACAACATTGAGCATCACGCCTTCAATTTCCAACTTGAGACTCATCACTCTGTCTGACACTCTTTTCACTTCTAGAACATTCCTGACAAACCCCTCCTTCAAGATGACTCCTACTCCATTTCTCTTCCCATCCACACCGTGATAAAACAGCTTAAACCCTGCTCTTAAGCTTCTAGCCTTGCTACCTTTCCACCTGGTCGCCTGAACACACAGTATGTCCACCTTCCTCCTCTGCATCATGTCAGCCATCTCTCTATCTTTTCCTTGCATAGGTCCACCATTCAAAGTCCCTACTCTCAGTCCTAGGCTCACGCATTTCCTCCTCTCTCTCTGCCTACGGACACGCCTCCCGCCTCTGCTTCTTCGACGCCGTCGCCCAACAGTAGTCCAATTTCCAGCAGCACCCTGTTGGTTGACAGCAATGATGGCGGTCGTGGTTAACCCGGCCTCGACCGATCCGGTATGAATTTTGTTTTGATCATTTGCATGAGAAACGTGGCAGAATTTTTACTCCGGATGCCCTTCCTGTCGCAACCCTCTGCATTTATCCGGGCTTGGGACCGGCGTGAGGGGGAGAGACACTGGTTAGTGCCCCCACCCCGCCTCATGGCTGCATTCTAAGCTGCATGGTAAGGGAATATGGAAACCTGAATAATAATGAAGGTTCTTGCTTAAATTATAATAAATATTCAGCCACAAATATTCAGTAACTTGTTTAAAGAGAAATGCTCTAGCAATCTCTTGCAATTTTCATGGGTAATTGCTGAGTTTTTTAATTCCTTAATTTTTTCCGCTTAATCCAAATTGATTTTTTGAAGATGCTGGAGCCCATCTCTGAACGAGGGCAGAGTATACTCTGGTCTGGGCAGTTGAACAGTTCATTGCAGTGCTTTCCTTTAAATACGAGGTGAAATCATAATGAAAAATATATAACCAAGTGAGAGATTCTGTTTATTGCAATTTTCTATATTCTGGATTCAAAAAACGGTGCTAAGCTGTGGTTCTCCAACAATTTAGTGACTGCAGTGGCAGAAAAAGTCAAGGTATAAATGAACAATACTTGCTCCAGTAGTATATTTATGGTTTTATTGTTCATTGATTATGCTGTGGTTGACGTTGTTGTTGTCTTAGTCATTTAATATATAAATAACCCTTAAGGTTGCCACTGATCACTGGCTGTAAAAACGGTGTGGATGGTGTCCTACTATATGATATGGGATGTGTTGCCAAAGATGCACCGTCGGTTTGGGCAAGCATAAGCGAGACTGTCAGTAATCACAGTAAAGAAGAGAAGAAAAGTGAGCCTAACTCACATTTTGACCGCTAATTTTTTCCCCCCTAAATCAGAGGTGGAGATGATACTGGCTTACTACAGTATTCTGAAAAGCCATTTTACCTGTTCTGATATCTGTGTGTGTGTGTCTGGGTGTGGGTGTGTGTGTGTGTGTGTGTGTGTGTGTGTGTGTGTGTGTGTGTGTGTGTGTGTGTAAGTGTGTGTATCTGTGTGCATGTGTGTGTGTGCGTCCCTCCTTTATTTGAAGGGTTTTAATTGAGCTCCTCATGTTCACATGATGTGATGACATGAGCAACCTGTTAAACTGGACCGGTATGGATTTGCTCCTCTCTAATGTCCTGTCGAAGAAATCGGTGCAGCAAGTAAGCAAGTGGTGGATAGTCTTTCTTCATAGAAAGGAATCCGACTGGCTTGGAACTTGGGTCACTGTAGTCATTGAGAAGGCTACTGGCCCAGACTTAATCTCTGCAAGAGCACTAACACAGGCTGCATCAGAATTGGCTAAGCCATTTGCCAGACTTTCAAGCACTACTTAGTAAGTGGTATGCAGTATGCCAAAGCAATGGAAAATTGTCGATGTAATAATCCCTTGCCACAAAAGAAAAGTAAACACGACCCTAACAATTACAGGCCAGTGTCCCTACTGAGCATCATCAGTAAGGTGATGGAAGCCCTTGTCAACAGGGCTCTGTGGAAGTACATATGCAAAAACAGACTAACATCAGATAAGCAGATTGGCTTCAGAGCTGGATATTCCACTGCAGATGCCTTAACATATACAGTATAAGCCAAAACCAGCATGATGCACTGAATAAGAAGCAAGAGGCAAGGCTGATAAGCCTTGATATTAGCAGGGTGATCGGCAGGGTTTGGCAGAGATTTCGAAGCCAAATTGGAAGCCCTGGATCTAGGAGGCTGTCTTCAGAAATGGATTGAAGACTATCTTAGCAATAGGGAACTGAGAGTAACTATCAACGGAACTGCTTCAAGTGCTAAACTGATTAATGCAGGTGTCCTCAGGGCTCAATCCTTGGCCCACTGCTGTTCATAATCTCCATTGATGACCTGCCTTAGAAACTGAAAACACTGCAATCCTGTATGCAGATGACTCATCAGTAATGAGCATAATAAGATACAGACACCTCAGAGCACCAGCAGGCAAATCGCTAAATGAGGCCTTAGCTCAGGTGTGGCCAACCCACGGCTTCCGAGCCGCATGTGGCTCTTTGCCTAGTTTCAATCGGCTGTCACGTTCATATCGAAGTTTGTGTTTTTTTAATGTGTATGTTTGTTTTGCTTTGCTTGAGTTCAAGATGGAATTATTGTCAAATGCTTAGCTGCATGAGATGAAAATACTGCAAAGCTTCAGTATTGTATCTTATTCTAGGCCTTCTGCCTGGTAGTTCCAACCTCAGCATCCTACTACCAATATACTAACTATCCCTCCTCTGTACATGTCCAAACCATCTCAATCTAGCCTCTCTGACTTTGTCTCCAAAACATCTCACATGTGCTGTCCCTCTGATGGACTCATTGCTGATGTTATCGATCCGCTAAGTTACTCCCAAAGAGAACCTCAACATTTTCAGCTCTGATATATATTGTCTGTCTGTCTTCCTTTCGGCTTTTTCCCTTTTACTCGGGAGTCGCTACAGAGAATCATCTGATTCGCACGCTTTGATTTGGCAGAGGTTTTTAACGCCGGATACCCTTCCTGTCACAACCCTTTTAGCAAGGGACAGAAACACGCTGACGACTTTGCAGCTACTCTTTACGAAAGTCAGCAATGGTTCTTTACATGCCTCTCACCATAGACAGTGAGAGACATGGCCCGCCTTTGATAACCCAGTTAGCTGCACTGGGTGGGGACAGTGACAACCTTATGGAGAGTGGGACTCGAACCCCCAACCTTTGGATCAGCAATCCAGCGCCCTATACCACGAGACCACCACTGCCGTCAGCTCTGATATATATACTAGTATACATACACACACACACACACACACACACACACACACACACACACACGCCGATATAAACTCTTCCATTGAATATACAGTGGTACCTTGACTTATGAGTGTCTTTAATAATGAATTTTCCCTGATACAAGCTTCGATCCAACCAAAAATCTGCCCCATCCAATCAGCAAATTTTGATTTACGAGCTCTGATGGGGAAATAGCATTTCCGGGCCGATTAGCCTCGTATTCGTCCGCATTTATTCCTTCACACTCCAAGAATGCCTTGTGCAGTGCTTGTCAATTATTTTCTGTGACACCCCCTATAAGAAAAAAAAAAACATTTCACTCCCCTCAGCGCCCTGCACACGACTATAAACAGTGTTTATTGCACTTCATATCGTTTGCTCGGTGATTTTTCCCTAAACAATAGTGCGACAATGAGAATGCAACTACCAACTACTGTAGCATGTTCTCCAGGGTCATACGCACCCTCCACACCGTGTGTGTGTGTGTGTGTGTGTGTGTGTGTGTGTGTGTGTGTGTGTGTGTGTTGCACGCGCGTCTCATCTCTGTACAGTACTGTGTAAAAGGGCATGCACCTCATCTCTGTACCATGTGTATGTGTCTGTGTGTGGCTCATCTCTGGACCGTGTCTGTGCACTCCTCACCTCTTTACCGTGTGTGTGCGTGTGTATGTGTGCATGTGTGTGTGTGTGTGTGTGTGTGTGTGTGTGTCTGTGCGCTCCTCGCCTTTTTACTATGTTCGCGCGCACACGCCTCGTCTCTACCGTGTGTGTGTGTGTGTGTGTGTCAGCTTATCAGCGTGAATATATTTAAGTTTCTCGTTTATTCTTAATGACCGTATTATTAATGTTAATGTACATGTATTATTATGAAATATTTATTGTTTTTACATGTTTATCTTGAATATATTAGGTGAAATATATGTGGTTGTGGCAGGTTATGCGTTTTGGAGGGGGTTGGAACAGATTAATTGGTTTTGTATTACTTCCGATGGGAATTTTTGTTTCATCTAACGAACATTTTGACTTACGAGCTTGCCCTCAGAACGGATTAATTTCGTAAGTCAAGAATTTAGGATGGCAACTGAGGCAGGAGTAACAGAGGAGACTGTCAAATGGACAAACTGTGATGAAGGTAAGAGCATTTCACAGGATTCATGCTTCAGTGGTTTGGCGTATCATTGTATTCAGAAGCAAAATGCATATTTGGGGGTGGGGGAGGGGGGGTTAACACAAATAATTTTCATAGTAAATGGTTGCCAGTGTTTTTCCTGCTCCAAACCCGTAAGTAAATAACTGTGAATGACTAAATCATTTTTAAAACCATGTTACAACATGTCAAAGAACAGGACACAAGGTTCAGGACACAAGGTTCAGGACACAAGGTTCAGGACACAAGGTTCATCCAGTGGGTTCATCCATGTCACAGTCATCATTTACTGCACATTATGATTTATTCCATCTTTATTAAGGCATTTCGAATCAAACAAACAGAGCACTGGAAGCTTAAAATCCAATCAGCTCTGCCAAATCAAACGTGCGAATCAGATGATTCGCTGTGGCGACTCGAGTAAAAGGGAAAAAAGCCAAAAGGAAGATAGACAGATGACAAGGAAACAAACATGTAGTCAGTACATAAAAACACACAAGATAATCCCAATATATGAAAGTCCTACTCACATTGTAGTGCTAAAGCTGTGCCGACTACTGATGTATCTTTTGAAAAGGGAAATCCATTAAAAAACCCCAAAACAAACAAAACACCAAAACAAATAAAAAAAGCCACAAACTCAAAACAAAAAAAAACCTAATTACACGAACGAGTCACACCATTCTCGCAAGCATCTATAACAGTCGCCTTGTTGTTCGAATTTGCCCCAAAGGTATCCTTTAACCACCTGCAAAACCGATCTTCATCTTTCTTCAGCACCAGGAACTGACCGAGAACGACATACGCCTGTGAGAACAAAGTGAAAGAGACAAATTATTTTCCACTTACTTACAAATAACAACACTTCCAATAGCTGCTCATATCTACAGACTACACATCCTGTATTGTAACCATCTCAGCCTTTGGCATACCAGATCTCCCACAATCAGATTGCACTGGTTTCAGTGATGCTTATACAAAAAGTCTCAGATTTCCATTTCTTATCCGAAAAAAAAGTGTCTAGGATGACTTTGGCCATTCTGGCGGATTTTGGGTGAGGTCTCTTGCAAAAATATGGGTGGAGGAGATATGCACATGCCTGGGATGACAGATGTGCATCATCCGCAATGCATACGTTATCAAAGTATTCATGTCTAACAGCTGTAACTGTGATGCGGACGTGGCAGTTGCTGTCCCATGAAGATGTTTTCCAGCTCGGAAATCTAGAAAGTAACGGATTTATAACGTTCCATGAATGGAAGGCACACATATTTTTTTCATGACACTCACTGGCTCTCACATACTTGCATATGACAGACCTTTGTGGAACATTTGAAGGACAGATGACCCCAGAAGACAAACATCACAAATAAATGTATAAATAAATAGCTTAGAGGAGGAGCGAACAGTCAACTGTGAGCAGCACCGAGTTTGCAATGTACAAATTCAGAACAATTTCATAGCTGCCAACTAGTATGTATTAAAATTTTTTTAAAAAAGTACTTCATACGTTTTCTTGGGTCCGAGTACAGAAAGTACGTTTTGGGACGGATAATACGGTTTCAAATAATAATACCGGCTATTTCCTGAAAAATGAACAAACCATAAACTTTTGCTACGAAGAATGCGAATAAGAAAATGTACAAGCCCACTCAGAGTACCGTCCCTTGCAAAATTTAGCGACTGTGCATTTGTATGGACACTGTTTATGCCAGAAGTCGGGCCATGAACTAGCACACATCTGTGAAGTAGTCGAGAGTGGATCTGCAGTGATGGAGAAGTTTCTTTCTTCGTATGGTTCTTCAAAACCTAAAGCTCGTGAACAGACTTTCTCGTCCAAATATTCGGAAGAATTTCCTTTCATTTGTTTGTCAAACGTTTCAGGAAACTAGGATTGCTTTGTGGTGAGTGAAAATGCTTAGTACTAGGAAACTACCGCTACCGTTTACCGCTTGTTGCATTTCATGTGAATCACCTTAAAACGGGTGTCAAACTCATGCCACAAAGAGCCATGTGGCTGCAGGTTTTCGCTTTCAACCAAGTAGCAGCACACCTTACTTGGTTCATTTGATTAACTGGTCAATCTGTATTCTCTGTACAGAGGCGAACCAATCAACTGCCTGAAGACTCAAATCAGTCAATTAAATGAGCCAAGTCAGGTGTGCTGCTGCTTTGTTGAAACAAAAACCTGCAGCCACACGGCCCTTTGTGGGATGAGTTTGACACCCCTGCCTTCAAACATGTTGACGAATTTTATTCTAAAAAAAATATATAGAGATATATATATATATATATATATATATGGGGGAAAGGGGGTGTTTTGTATTGATCAATTTTAAAACATCCAAAATCACCAGTGAATCGACTGATTCTGTTTCATTTCCATGTTATTTACTTGTTATAAATCCAGTCTGTGTATTATGAAGTAAGAGGCCACACACTCTGTGTGACTAAACAACATTTGTTCCCCTTATCGAAGCCTTTCTCCTCCAGTCTCCTTCCGAGCACTTCTCCGATCCCAGCAAGTGCCATCACTGACTTCTCGCCCATGGGTCCAGCCATGAACTCCTGATGTTTTTGTGTTATCGATGACATTGCTGTTGTTCTTCCGATTCCCCTTTCAAAAGATACTGCACTACAAAGACAGAGGGAAACAAACAACAGCATTGCATTTACATTCCTGTAGTGCATCTGGATCGTACTTCAGTGTCGTATACTATGAGACGAAGCTGAAGGACAAGGTTGCGATGTATGAATTCATAATCGTGCCATTCGAGTACATCACTGCTGAGAGATTTCGTAAAAAAAAAAAAAAGAAGTGTGGTATGGTATTAATAACACACAGCATGTTAACTTGCATAACCATTTTAAGTGCATTCACACTACAAGCCCACAAGAGCCAGACTTTAAACGTAACTGATTCATTGTTCATGATCTGAACTGCAGACATACTCAGTTTAACTAAACACACCCAAAGGACTTCGATTTGTATAACCAGCCGGACTACTTTTTGGAATGTAAAGAATTTCTCATACACACATACATATATTAACCCCCCCAACTTAGACCATAACTGACTGATACTCATTATAAAACATGCTGTACGTTTAAAAGCAATATGAAATGCTGAAAATCAAGCTCTCCACACTATGTCCATTGTTGGGCACATTCTTCCTGTCATTGCAGACGCCCTGCCCGGTATTAATCTGACTGCTTTGACAGTTTTACATGAAACGTATCCATGCGACACTAAACTGGCCTTGCTGAGCAGTACACTATATATTCAAATTTAACTTGAACTAACACTCTGGTTAGTCACCAACTGTAGAAAATCTGCCGGTCCTGTTCTTACTTCTCTTATATTAATTAGCAAAAAAAAAAAAAAACCCTTTGAATTGAGTTTACTTAGACTGAGACCAAGATTAAGTCAAATATAAATCAAGGATGAATAATATTGTACAATTTCATAAATGCGTAATAATTTCACCAGTGAAAGAATCAAATATTTATAAGTCAATGACTGAATATAATTCATAAATCCGAACATGTTGGAAGTGATTTCAAGAGACTTTACCCCATTAACAATAACTAACTACACCTGCAATAGAAATATGAACTCATCCACACGTGGGTCGGTTCTCATCATAAAGATTCGACTCAAAGATCCGAACACCATATTACTGAATAGTTTGTCATTAATTCTGGTCTTTTCTCATTGATCATGAGATAAAAAACACCATTCGCGTATGTGACGTCATACATGGGGTTTTACTTCCGCGTACAGAGCTCGTGGATTATCTCGATTCACGGGAGGGCTCGGAAATGTACCCCCGCGAATGTCAAGGGCCTACTGGTCACATGACAAGAAATTGGAAAAAAAAAAAAAAAAAAAGAAAAAAAAGTGCAATTTTTGCACTGGCCACGAGGTGGCAAACAATCTGGAGGGGGGAAAAAATGACAGAAATTCGGGACAGGAAACAGAAATACAATCGTTAAAGGCGGGATCGGGAAGTCGAGTTATAAATGCTTGTGAGGTCATTGGTGAGCGTTCAGTTCAGGTGAGCCTGTTGTGACGGCGAGAAACTTCACCAGATTGGTAATTAATGTCTTTATTTCGGAATTCTATTCAAAAAAATTTTATATGTGTATATATATATATATTTATATAGATATATATATAATTTTTTTTCTTTTTTTTGTTAAAATTTTCATTTATATATATATATATATATATATATATATATATATATATATATATATATATATATATATGTATATATAGACATATACATATACAGTATACATATTCTTTAAAATGTATCTCATGCCTGAGGAGGGATAAATAATTAGTTCAGAGCGAAGTAAAACTCAGTTGGTGTTTTTAAGAAGTTGAAGTGATAAGTAGCATGATCTTAGCATTAGCGCCAGTCAGTTTCGAGATATAAATTGAAAATTTATCCATTTTACTTCACTTTTATAAGGTGAATTTTGCAAGCTCTGCGTTTTAAATATCAACTTTTGATTTTATATTTCGATATTTTGAATGGTTCGTTAAAGTGCTCAATTTGACAGCTAATACCTGCTCACTTCACTTTCATATTCCTCAGAAAAGGTTTCGGTTTCATTCATATCCAGATGTGTTTTCTCGCCTCAGGTCTGAAATGTCTAAAATACCTCATGTTTTTAAATACTGCTGAATACCAGTGAACTCCAGTCGATTTGCATGATTTCAAACAAATAAAATGTCTGTCAATTTTAGATCATAAGTGAGTGAATCGTTTGACTGGATCAGGTATCAATGTGTAATGTTATTTTGAGCAGTAAATTATTAATCACATTTTAAAAGAAAGTTGTACATGTGGAGATCAAGGGGGATTTATACTATATTTATATTATTGTTTTATGTCTTTTTGAATAAATGGTGTTTTTTATCTCATGATCAATGAGAAAAGACCAGAATTAATGACAAACTATTCAGTAATATGGTGTTCGGATCTTTGAGTCGAATCTTTATGATGAGAACCGACCCACGTGTGGATGAGTTCATATTTTTATTGCAGGTGTAGTTAGTTATTGTTAATGGGGTAAAGTCTCTTGAAATCACTTCCAACATGTTCGGATTTATGAATTATATTCAGTCATTGACTTATAAATGTTTGATTCTTTCACTGGTGAAATTATTACGCATTTATGAAATTGTACAATATTATTCATCCTTGATTTATATTTGACTTAATCTTGGTCTCAGTCTAAGTAAACTCAATTCAAAGGGTTTTTTTTTTTTTTTTGCTAATTAATATAAGAGAAGTAAGAACAGGACCGGCAGATTTTCTACAGTTGGTGACTAACCAGAGTGTTAGTTCAAGTTAAATTTGAATATATAGTGTACTGCTCAGCAAGGCCAGTTTAGTGTCGCATGGATACGTTTCATGTAAAACTGTCAAAGCAGTCAGATTAATACCGGGCAGGGCGTCTGCAATGACAGGAAGAATGTGCCCAACAATGGACATAGTGTGGAGAGCTTGATTTTCAGCATTTCATATTGCTTTTAAACGTACAGCATGTTTTATAATGAGTATCAGTCAGTTATGGTCTGCTGGGGGTTAATATATGTATGTGTGTATGAGAAATTCTTTACATTCCAAAAAGTAGTCCGGCTGGTTATACAAATCGAAGTCCTTTGGGTGTGTTTAGTTAAACTGAGTATGTCTGCAGTTCAGATCATGAACAATGAATCAGTTACGTTTAAAGTCTGGCTCTTGTGGGCTTGTAGTGTGAATGCACTTAAAATGGTTATGCAAGTTAACATGCTGTGTGTTATTAATACCATACCACACTTCTTTTTTTTTTTTTTTTTACGAAATCTCTCAGCAGTGATGTACTCGAATGGCACGATTATGAATTCATACATCGCAACCTTGTCCTTCAGCTTCGTCTCATAGTATACGACACTGAAGTACGATCCAGAGGCACTACAGGAATGTAAATGCAAGGCTGTTGTTTGGTTCCCTCTGTCTTTGTAGTGCAGTATCTTTTGAAAGGGGAATCGGAAGAACAACAGCAATGTCATCGATAACACAAAAACATCAGGAGTTCATGGCTGGACCCATGGGCGAGAAGTCAGTGATGGCACTTGCTGGGATCGGAGAAGTGCTCGGAAGGAGACTGGAGGAGAAAGGCTTCGATAAGGTGAATAAATGTTGTTTAGTCACACAGAGTGTGTGGCCTCTTACTTCATAATACACAGACTGGATTTATAACAAGTAAATAACATGGAAATGAAACAGAATCAGTCGATTCACTGGTGATTTTGGATGTTTTAAAATTGATCAATACAAAACACCCCCTTTCCCCCATATATATATATATATATATATATATCTCTATATATATTTTTTAGAATAAAATTCGTCAACATGTTTGAAGGCAGGGGTGTCAAACTCATCCCACAAAGGGCCGTGTGGCTGCAGGTTTTTGTTTCAACAAAGCAGCAGCACACCTGACTTGGCTCATTTAATTGACTGATTTGAGTCTTCAGGCAGTTGATTGGTTCGCCTCTGTACAGAGAATACAGATTGACCAGTTAATCAAATGAACCAAGTAAGGTGTGCTGCTACTTGGTTGAAACGAAAACCTGCAGCCACATGGCTCTTTGTGGCATGAGTTTGACACCCGTTTTAAGGTGATTCACATGAAATGCAACAAACGGTAAACGGTAAACGGTAGTTTCCTAGTACTAAGCATTTTCACTCACCACAAAGCAATCCTAGTTTCCCTGAAACGTTTGACAAACAAATGAAAGGAAATTCTTCCGAATATTTGGACGAGAAAGTCTGTTCACGAGCTTTAGGTTTTGAAGAACCATACGAAGAAAGAAACTTCTCCATCACTGCAGATCCACTCTCGACTACTTCACAGATGTGTGCTAGTTCATGGCCCGACTTCTGGCATAAACAGTGTCCATACAAATGCACAGTCGCTAAATTTTGCAAGGGACGGTACTCTGAGTGGGCTTGTACATTTTCTTATTCGCATTCTTCGTAGCAAAAGTTTATGGTTCGTTCATTTTTCAGGAAATAGCCGGTATTATTATTTGAAACCGTGATATCCGACTCCAAAAACGCACTTTCTGTACTGACCCAAGAAAACGTATGAAGTACTTTTTTAAAAAAATTTTAATACATACTAGTTGGCAGCTATGAAATTGTTCTGAATTTGTACATTGCAAACTCGGTGCTGCTCACAGTTGACTGTTCGCTCCTCCTCTAAGCTATTTATTTATACATTTATTTGTGATGTTTGTCTTCTGGGGTCATCTGTCCTTCAAATGTTCCACAAAGGTCTGTCATATGCAAGTATGTGAGAGCCAGTGAGTGTCATGAAAAAAATATGTGTGCCTTCCATTCATGGAACGTTATAAATCCGTTACTTTCTAGATTTCCGAGCTGGAAAACATCTTCATGGGACAGCAACTGCCACGTCCGCATCACAGTTACAGCTGTTAGACATGAATACTTTGATAACGTATGCACTGCGGATGATGCACATCTGTCATCCCAGGCATGTGCATATCTCCTCCACCCATATTTTTGCAAGAGACCTCACCCAAAATCTCCCAGAATGGCCAAAGTCGTCCTAGACACTTTTTTTTCGGATAAGAAACGGAAATCTGAGACTTTTTGTATAAACATCACTGAAACCAGTGCAATCTGATTGTGGGAGATCTGGTATGCCAAAGGCTGAGATGGTTACAATACAGGATGTGTAGTCTGTAAGATAAGATAAGATAAGATACAGCTTTATTAATCTCACAATGGAGAAATTCACTGTTACAGGCTCTTGAGGTACCATCAGTAGGGGGTGCAAAAATAGATACAAATACAAACATACACACGTACATATATATTATATAAGTAAATAAATAAGTAGATACATAAATAGTATAAATTAATAAACAATAAGAAAAGAATGGAGCAACTTTATAGACTGGCCTATATTAAAGTGTAATGTATCTGAGGGCAGAGTAGATGGGTTGATATGGTTCACAGTCAGTGGGGTAGATGTGGTTGATTAAAGTGCGCGGGGGTTTTTATTGCACATAACCAGTATTTTCACAGACAGTTACAAAGTGGCGTTGTACAGTCTGATAGCGGTGGGAATGAACGACCTGCGGTAGCGCTCCTTCCTGCACTGAGGATGCCTCAGTCGTCCACTGAAGGAGCTACTCAGCTCCTCTACAGTCTGGTGCAGTGGGTGATAGATGTTGAACAGGATGGATGTGAGCTTTGCAACTATCCTCCTCTCACTCACCTCCTCCACAGAGTCCAGTGGGCAGCCGAGGACAGAGCTGGCCCTCCTGACCAGCTTGTTCAGTCTCTTTCTGTCCCGCTCTGTGCTGCCCGGGGCCCAGCAGATGGCAGCGTAGAGGATTGCAGAGGCTACCACAGAGTCATAAAGTCCTGAGCAGAGGTTCAGACACGCCGAAGGACCTGGAGTCTCCTCAGAAGATGGAGGCGACTCTGGCCCTTCTTGTACAGGGCGTTGGTGTTGTGGGACCAGTCCAGTTTATTGTTAAGGTGAACACCCAGGTACTTGAAACTGTCCACTGTCTCAATGTCCTGTCCCTGGATGTTCACTAGTAAGTGTGTGTGTGTGTGTGTTTGAGTGTTTCTCCTGAAGTCGATCACCATCTCCTTCGTCTTCCTGGTGTTCAAGCACAGGTGGTTGCGCTCACACCAGTCCACGAAGTCAATGATGGCCGACCGGTACTCCAGCTCGTTCCCCTCAGACACACGGCCCACGATGGCGGAGTCGTCCGAGAACTTCTGGAGGTGGCAGCTGTTTGTGTTATATATGAAGTCCGAGGTATAGATATTGAAAAGGAAGGGTGAGAGGACGGTGCCCCCGTGCTGCAAACTACCACCTTTGACTTACAGCCGCGCAGCCGCACGTACTGTGGACGGTTGGTAAGGTAGTCAATAATCCAGGCAGCAAGATGCCCGTCCACTCCCACGTCCTCCAGCTTCCCTCGCAGACGCGCTGGCCTGATGGTGTTGAAGGCGCTGGAGAAGTCAAAGAACATGACCCTCACAGCGCTGCCGGTGATCTCCAGGTGGGTTAGTGCTCGCTGCAGAAGGTAGATGACGGCGTCTTCTACTCCGATGTTGGGCCTGTAGGCAAACTGCAGCGGGTCTAGGGTGGGGCTCACCATAGAGCGGAGGTGTTCAAGGAGGAGCCTTTCCATGGTCTTAATGAGGTGGGAGGTCAGGGCGACAGGTCTGTAGTGGGCTGGTTCCTTCGCTTGTGCTGTTTTGGGAACCGGAACCACACAGGAGGTCTTCCATAGGACGGGAACCTTCTCCAGGCTGAGGCTCAGGTTGTACAGGTAGCATAGTACCACACAGAGCTGGTCTGCGCAGGTCCTCAGCAACCTGGGACTGATGCCATCAGGTCCTTCAGATTTCCTCTGATTTAGTCGCCTCAGCTGTCTCCTCACCTGGTCTGATGTGAGGGAGAGGGGGGGCTGGTGTGGGCTGCAGAGGGAGGGGATGTGTCTGTCGGGCTGTAGCAGTCAAGTGAAGTTGGCCTGGGGAGGGGAGGTGTCAGCTGGTCTGGAGACGTGTGAAGAGGGAGGGGAACGGGAGGGGTGCAGAGGGGAGGGGGAGAATCAAACCTGTTGAAGTAACAGTTTAGTTCATCCGCCCAGCGCTGGTCACCATCAGCTGTCCCTCTGACACTCTGCCCAAATCCAGACATGGTCTTTAGTCCTCTCCAGACGTCCCCGCACGCTGTTCTGAGCCAGCTTCTCCTCCATCTTCTTCCCATAGTCCTTCTTTGCCCTCCTGATTCTCCACTGGAGCTCACGCTGGACCTTCTTCTGCTCCTCTCTGTCCCCGAGATGAAAGCCCTCTTTTTCTTGTTCAGGAGGACTTTAAGCTCAGGGGTGACCCATGGGTGGTTGTTGGAGAAGCACCGCACCCTCCGTGTTGGCACAGTGCTGTCCACGCAGAAGTTCATGTAATCAGTGATACAGTGTGTGAGGCCGTCGATGTCATCACCAAAGGAGTCACAGAGCATGCTCCAGTCTGTGGTCTGGAAACAGTCCCTAAGCCTCTCGTTGGTCTCCTCGGTCCACACTTTCACAGACCTCTTCTGTGCAGGTTCCTTTCGCACCCTGGGTGTGTATTGGGGAGCAGGTAGACCAGGTTGTGGTCTGATCGTCCCAGTGGGGAGGGGAGGAGCTGTAAGCGTCCTTCACATTTGCATACAGCAAGTCCAGTGTTTTATTTTCTCTTGTGGAGCACTTCACGTATTGCGTGAACGCCGGGAGAGAGGCGGAGAGAGGGGCGTGGTTAAAGTCCCCGCTGATCAGAATCATGGCGCGGGGTGACGAGTCTGTGTCTGATTAATAGCGCTGTGGAGACGCCACACGCGGCTGCCGATCAGCCGAGGGCGGAATGTACACGCAAAACACAATCACGTGTGAAAACTCCCTCGGTAGATAATATGGCCGCACGCTTACCGCTAGCATTTCCAGGTCCCGCGTGCACAGCTGCTCCTTCACGTGCACGTTTGCCGGGTGGCACCATCGCTCATTTACATAGATCGCCACACCCTCCTTTCTTCTTACCGCTCTCCGTTACACTCCGATCTGCACGCGCGAGTGTAAATCCGTGAAGAGAAACCACAGAGTCCGGTGTAAGTTCATTCAGCCACGTCTCTGAGAAACACATGAGGCTGCAGTCCCGGTACTGCCTCTGCTGCCGGGTCAGCGCCGCCAGCTCCTCCGTCTTGTTGGCGATCGCGCGGACATTTCCCATGATGACAGAGGGAACACATGTCCTCCGCGTCTTTCGTCCCCTCTGCAGCCTCTCCTTTTCCTCCGTATTTCCACAGGTACAACGGGCTTTTTCGCGTGAAGGAGGGCGGGGCGCGCAGGCCGAGGAGGGTCTCACGTGTGTAAGACCTGCGTTGCTCAGAGCCGTCGGTGAATGAGTTTCCTGACGCCGATCCAAAAGTGAAAATAAAAGTGCAAAGAAAAACAAAAGCATCATGAAAGTATGTTTTCCAGATGCAGGATTGAAGAAAGAAAAAGAAAATTTGAAAAAAGATAAAGAAACACGCCTATATACAATAGAAAAGAGAAAAAAAAGAAAAATAAACTGAAGAGCTCCTGTAACTGGCTGCAGGTCACCCGGCGCCATCGTGAAAATGCGTAGATATGTAGATATGAGCAGCTATTGGAAGTGTTGTTATTTGTAAGTAAGTGGAAAATAATTTGTCTCTTTCACTTTGTTCTCACAGGCGTATGTCGTTCTCGGTCAGTTCCTGGTGCTGAAGAAAGATGAAGATCAGTTTTGCAGGTGGTTAAAGGATACCTCTGGGGCAAATTCCGAACAACAAGGCGACTGTTATAGATGCTTGCGAGAATGGTGTGACTCGTTCGTGTAATTAGGTTTTTTTTTTGTTTTGAGTTTGTGGCTTTTTTTGTTTGTTTTGGTGTTTTGTTTGTTTTGGGGTTTTTTAATGGATTTCCCTTTTCAAAAGATACATCAGTAGTCGGCACAGCTTTAGCACTACAATGTGAGTAGGACTTTCATATATTGGGATTATCTTGTGTGTTTTTATGTACTGACTACATGTTTGTTTCCTTGTCATCTGTCTATCTTCCTTTTGGCTTTTTTCCCTTTTACTCGGGAGTCGCCACAGCGAATCATCTGATTCGCACGTTTGATTTGGCAGAGCTGATTGGATTTTAAGCTTCCAGTGCTCTGTTTGTTTGATTCGAAATGCCTTAATAAAGATGGAATAAATCATAATGTGCAGTAAATGATGACTGTGACATGGATGAACCCACTGGATGAACCTTGTGTCCTGAACCTTGTGTCCTGTTCTTTGACATGTTGTAACATGGTTTTAAAAATGATTTAGTCATTCACAGTTATTTACTTACGGGTTTGGAGCAGGAAAAACACTGGCAACCATTTACTATGAAAATTATTTGTGTTAACCCCCCCTCCCCCACCCCCAAATATGCATTTTGCTTCTGAATACAATGATACGCCAAACCACTGAAGCATGAATCCTGTGAAATGCTCTTACCTTCATCACAGTTTGTCCATTTGACAGTCTCCTCTGTTACTCCTGCCTCAGTTGCCATCCTAAATTCTTGACTTACGAAATTAATCCGTTCTGAGGGCAAGCTCGTAAGTCAAAATGTTTGTTAGATGAAACAAAAATTCCCATCGGAAGTAATACAAAACCAATTAATCTGTTCCAACCCCCTCCAAAACGCATAACCTGCCACAACCACATATATTTCACCTAATATATTCAAGATAAACATGTAAAAACAATAAATATTTCATAATAATACATGTACATTAACATTAATAATACGGTCATTAAGAATAAACGAGAAACTTAAATATATTCACGCTGATAAGCTGACACACACACACACACACACGGTAGAGACGAGGCGTGTGCGCGCGAACATAGTAAAAAGGCGAGGAGCGCACAGACACACACACACACACACACACACACACACACACACACACACACACATGCACACATACACACGCACACACACGGTAAAGAGGTGAGGAGTGCACAGACACGGTCCAGAGATGAGCCACACACAGACACATACACATGGTACAGAGATGAGGTGCGCACGCACACACAGTACTGTACAGAGATGAGACGCTGCAACACACACACACACACACACACACACACACACACACACACACACACACACACACACACACACACACACACACACACGGTGTGGAGGGTGCGTATGACCCTGGAGAACATGCTACAGTAGTTGGTAGTTGCATTCTCATTGTCGCACTATTGTTTAGGGAAAAATCACCGAGCAAACGATATGAAGTGCAATAAACACTGTTTATAGTCGTGTGCAGGGCGCTGAGGGGAGTGAAATGTTTTTTTTTTTCTTATAGGGGGTGTCACAGAAAATAATTGACAAGCACTGCACAAGGCATTCTTGGAGTGTGAAGGAATAAATGCGGACGAATACGAGGCTAATCGGCCCGGAAATGCTATTTCCCCATCAGAGCTCGTAAATCAAAATTTGCTGATTGGATGGGGCAGATTTTTGGTTGGATCGAAGCTTGTATCAGGGAAAATTCATTATTAAAGACACTCATAAGTCAAGGTACCACTGTATATTCAATGGAAGAGTTTATATCGACGTGTGTGTGTGTGTGTGTGTGTGTGTGTGTGTGTGTGTATGTATACTAGTATATATATCAGAGCTGACGGCAGTGGTGGTCTCGTGGTATAGGGCGCTGGATTGCTGATCCAAAGGTTGGGGGTTCGAGTCCCACTCTCCATAAGGTTGTCACTGTCCCCACCCAGTGCAGCTAACTGGGTTATCAAAGGCGGGCCATGTCTCTCACTGTCTATGGTGAGAGGCATGTAAAAGAACCATTGCTGACTTTCGTAAAGAGTAGCTGCAAAGTCGTCAGCGTGTTTCTGTCCCTTGCTAAAAAGGGTTGTGACAGGAAGGGTATCCGACGTTAAAAACCTCTGCCAAATCAAAACGTGCGAATCAGATGATTCTCTGTAGCGACTCCCGAGTAAAAGGGAAAAAGCCGAAAGGAAGACAGACAGACAATATATATCAGAGCTGAAAATGTTGAGGTTCTCTTTGGGAGTAACGCGGATGGATAGGATCAGGAATGAGTCCATCAGAGGGACAGCACATGTGAGATGTTTTGGAGACAAAGTCAGAGAGGCTAGATTGAGATGGTTTGGACATGTACAGAGGAGGGATAGTTAGTATATTGGTAGTAGGATGCTGAGGTTGGAACTACCAGGCAGAAGGCCTAGAATAAGATACAATACTGAAGCTTTGCAGTATTTTCATCTCATGCAGCTAAGCATTTGACAATAATTCCATCTTGAACTCAAGCAAAGCAAAACAAACATACACATTAAAAAAACACAAACTTCGATATGAACGTGACAGCCGATTGAAACTAGGCAAAGAGCCACATGCGGCTCGGAAGCCGTGGGTTGGCCACACCTGAGCTAAGTCCTCATTTAGCGATTTGCCTGCTGGTGCTCTGAGGTGTCTGTATCTTATTATGCTCATTACTGATGAGTCATCTGCATACAGGATTGCAGTGTTTTTCAGTTTCTAAGGCAGGTCATCAATGGAGATTATGAACAGCAGTGGGCCAAGGATTGAGCCCTGAGGGACACCTGCATTAATCAGTTTAGCACTTGAAGCAGTTCCGTTGATAGTTACTCTCAGTTCCCTATTGCTAAGATAGTCTTCAATCCATTTCTGAAGACAGCCTCCTAGATCCAGGGCTTCCAATTTGGCTTCGAAATCTCTGCCAAACCCTGCCGATCACCCTGCTAATATCAAGGCTTATCAGCCTTGCCTCTTGCTTCTTATTCAGTGCATCATGCTGGTTTTGGCTTATACTGTATATGTTAAGGCATCTGCAGTGGAATATCCAGCTCTGAAGCCAATCTGCTTATCTGATGTTAGTCTGTTTTTGCATATGTACTTCCACAGAGCCCTGTTGACAAGGGCTTCCATCACCTTACTGATGATGCTCAGTAGGGACACTGGCCTGTAATTGTTAGGGTCGTGTTTACTTTTCTTTTTGTGGCAAGGGATTATTACATCGACAATTTTCCAAGTAAAGTAAAGTAAAGACAAGTAAATAACATGGAAATGAAACAGAATCAGTAGATTCACAGGTGATTTTGGATGTTTTAAAATTGATCAATACAGAACACCCCCTTTCCCCCATATATATATATATATATATATATATATACACACACACACACACACACACACACACACACACACACACACACACACACATATATAAAATTTTTTTTGAATAGGATTCCGAAATAAACACATTAATTTCCTAGCTGGTGAAATTTCTCGCCGTCACAACACGCTCACCTGAACTGAAAGCTCACCAATGACGTCACAAGCATTTAAAAATCGTCTTCCCGATCCCGCCTTTCACGATTGTATTTCTGTTTCCTGTCCCAAATTTCTGTCGTTTTTTTTCCCCTCCAGATTGTTTGCCACCATGTGGCCAGTGCCAAAAATGCACTTTTTTTTTTTTCTTTTCTTGTCATGTTACCAGTGGGCCCTTGACATTCGCGGGGGTACGGTTCCGAGCCCTCCCGTGAATCAAGATAATCCGCGAGCTCTGTACGCGGAAGTAAAACCCCATGTATGACGTCACATGCGTGAATGAGCAGCCGGCAGTGAAATACTCTGTTAAAATATGCTTCTGAAACACATTCAACAAGGTCCTAGTGAGCAGATGCCAGAGGAATGGAGGAGAAGTGTGCTGGTGTCCATTTTTAAGAACAAGGGAGACGTGCAGAGTTGCGGCAACTACAGAGGGATAAAGTTGATGAACCGTACGATGGGAAAGAATAGTGGAAGCTAGACGAAGGGCAGAGGTCAGCATTTGTGAACAACAGTTTGGTTTCATGCCAAGAAAGAGCACCACAGATGTTTGCTTTGAGGATGTTAATAGAGAAGTACAGAGAAGGTCAGAGGGAACTACATTGTGCCTTTGTTGATCTGGAAAAAGCATATGACAGGGTGCCAAGAGACGAACTGTGGTATTGCATGAGGAAGTGGCAGAGAAGTATGTTAGAGTGGTGCAGGACATGTCTGAGAGATGTAATACAGTGGTGAGGTGTGCTGTCAGTGTGACCGACAAATTCAAGGTGGAGGTGGGACTGCATCAAGGGTCAGCTCTGAGCCCCTTCTTGTTTGCTTTGGTGATGGACAGGCTGACAGACGAGGTGAGACAAGAATCTCCATGGACTATGATGTTTGCAGATGACATCGTGATCTGTAGTGAGAGCAGAGACAAGTGCAGGAAAATCTAGAGAGGTGGAGGTATGCCCTGGAAAGGAGAGGAATGAAGGTTAGCCTCAGAAAATCAGAATACATGTGTGTGATCGACAAGGACCCAGGAGGAACGGTGATGTTACAGGGAGCAGAGATAACGAAGGTGGAGGATTTTAAGTACTTAGGCTCAACAATCCAGAGCAATGGAGAGTGTGGAGAAGAGGTGAGGAAGCGTGTGCAGGCAGGCTGGAATGGTTGGAGAAAAGTATCCGGTGTGATGTGCGATAGGAGAGTGTCAGCAAGAATGAAGGGAAAAGTGTACAAGACGGTGGTGAGGCCAGCGATGTTGTATGGCTTAGAAACAGTGGCGCTGAGGAAAAGGCAGGAGGCAGAGCCGGAGGTATGTATGTCTTCCTTTCGGCTTTTTTCCTTTTTTTTACTCGGAGTCGCCACAGCGAATCATCTGATTCGCATGTTTGATTTGGCAGAGGTTTTTACGTCGGATGCCCTTCCTGTCACAACCCTTTCGCAAGGGACAGAAACACGCTGACGGCTTTGCAGCCTACTCTTTACGAAAGTCAGCAATTGTTCTTTTACATGCCACTCACCATAGACAGTGAGAGACATGGCCCGCCTTTGATAACCCAGTTAGCTGCACTGGGGGGGACAGTGACAACCTTGTGGAGAGTGGCACTCGAACCCCCAACCTTTGGATCAGTGATCCAGCGCCCTATACCACTAGAGGTAGCGGAGATGAAAATGTTGAGATTCTCTCTGGGAGTAACGAGGATAGATTGGGTCAGAAATTAGTATATCAGAGGGACAGCCCATGTAAGATGTACCAAGTCAGAGAGGCTAGATTGAGATGGTTTGGACATGTACAGAGGAGGGATAGTGAGTATATTGGCAGTAGGATGCTGAGGTTGGAACTACCAGGCAGAAGGCCTCGAGGAAGACCAAAGAAGAGATTTATGGATGTGGTGAAGGAAGACATGAAGGTTGTTGGAGTCAGAAAAGAAGATGCAGAGGACAGGGTGAGGTGGAGGCGGATGATTTGCTGTGGCGATAAGTTGCCCGAAGCTGCTCATAGATGAGCATAGTGCAAAACATGAACAAACAAATTAAAACGAACAAAGAAACAATTTGACTCTGAGAACTCCGCGACGTCGCCCTCTGGGCAGCGCCATCCTGGACACGTTACTCCAACTTCAATTTAAAAGGACATGAAGAGTACTGTTAAACATACTACAGAACTCAGAAAAAGATTTTAATACAACAGTTCAGAGAAAGTCTCATTTCTTCAGAAGACACGTCCAGCGTTTTTTATCGCTCAGTCAGAGAAGACACAGTGTTTGAGTGGTATCATGAAGCTTAACTGGTAATTAAAACAGAAAAAAATAGGCTCGTTGACAATTTGGACGAATGAGTAAAAAGGGGCGGGACATCAGCTCAACCAATCAGCAAAAAGGAGGACAGCCATTGGCTGAATTTGAATCACGTGCCAGTACCTGGGCTGACCACGTGTACACAAACCGTGAATAGTCAAGGGCCTACTGTACTATAGTTGTATACACGTGGGTGGGCAGTGGTGGCCTGGTGGTAAAAGGTGCTGGATCACTGATCCTTAGGTTGGCGTTTGAGTCCCATTCTCCACAAGGTGTAAAACTTCTGCCACCTTTAAAAATGCAAATGATCAATACAGAATTCATACCGGATCGGTTGAGGCCCGGGTTAACAACGACCGCCATCAGTGCTGTCAACCAACAGGGTGCTGATGGAAATTGGACTACTGTTGGTCGAAGACGTCGAAGAAGGAGAGGCGGGAGGCGTGTCCGTAGGCAGAGAGAGAAGAGGAAATGCCTGAGCCTAGGACTGAGAGTAGGGACTTTGAATGTTGGAACTATGCAAGGAAAAGATAGGGAGCTGGCTGATATGATGCAGAGGAGGAAGGTGGACATACTGTGTGTTCAGGAGACAAGGTGGAAAGGTAGCAAGGCTAGAAGCTTAGGAGCAGGGTTTAAACTGTTTTATAATGGTTTGGATGGGAAGAGAAATGGAGTAGGAGTCATCTTGAAGGAGGGGTTTGTCAGGAATGTTCTAGAAGTGAAAAGAGTGTCAGACAGAGTGATGAGTCTCAAGTTAGAAATTGAAGGCGTGATGGTCAATGGTCAAAAGGTCCAGAGGAAGACCAAAGAGAAGATTTATGGATGTGGTGAAGGCGGACATGAAGGTCGTTGGAGTAAGAGAAGAAGATGCAGAGGATAGGGAGAGATGGAGGCAGATCATTTGCTGTGGCGACCCCTGAAGGGAAAAGCCGAAAGGAAAAGAAGAAGTGAATAGCTGTTGAAATAGACTGCTGCCACCTAGTGGAAAGATGATGAATTATATTTCATGGTTGGTGCAAAAAAAATGGATTTCTTTGAAAGCACTTGTGGGCCACAGAAAATGGCAGGCCTTGAGTTTGACACCTGTGCTAAAAAAAAAAAAAAAAAAAAAAGTCTGTTGGGCTTTTTACACCAAAGCATAGTGGCTCCTCACACTAGTGCTTCCTGGTTTCCACAGTGTGAAGTGACGAGGAGTACAACTCCTCCTGGATGGGATGCTAGTCCATCACAGGTTACCTTCCCAGTATATTTTTACTGGGACCCATTTACACGACCTGGTGAGCAGAGGCACACTTGTGGTTAAGACCTTGCCCATAGGTCTTTGTACAGTGAGGGTCTACCTGGTATTTGAACACACAACTTCATGGTCATGAGCACAGCACCCTAACCACTATACCACTGGCCCCACACCTGTGCTGTAAGAGAACCATTAATGACTTCCATCAAGAGTAGCTGCATAGACATCAGCATATTTCTGCCCTGCGATGGCCTGCTGAGCTGTCCAGGGTGTACTCTACCTTTGCCCAGAGTCGGCTGAGATGGGTGCCAGCCTTTTTGTGACCCTAATTAGGATGAAACGGCTTAGAAAATAATTCCCACACGATTTTTTTTGACAAACGGTATTAATTCTGTCTTCTTCTTTTCCTTTCGGCTTTTCCCTTCAGGGGTCGCCACAGCGAATCACCTGCCTCCATCTCACCCTATCCTTTGCATCTTCTTCTCTTACACCAACGACCTTCATGTCCTCCTTTACCACATCCATGAATCGTCTCTTTGGTTAAACGGTATTAATTCTGTAAGGTAAGGTAAATTATTTCCTCTGAATTTAACCCATCACGGGCAGTGGTGGCCTGGTGGTAAAGGTGCTGGATCACTGATCCTAAGGTTGGGGGTTCAAGCCCCCTTCTCCATAGGTTGTCATTGTGTCTCCCCCCAGTGCAGCTAACTGGGATATCAAAGGCTGGCCATGTCTCTCACTGTCTGTGGAGTGAGGTCCATGTAAAAGAACCATTACTGACTTTCGAGAAGAGTAGACTGCCAAGCTGTCAGTGTGTTTCCACTCTGTGATGGCCTGGCGAGCTATCCAGGGTGTTCTCTGCCCTTGTCTGAAGTCAGGATGGGCGCCAGCTTCCTGGTGAACCTAATTATGATTAAGCAGTTACAGAAAATGAATGCTGGACAATATAACTCATCCAAAGTGAACACACACAGAGTAGTTGGCTACTCATATTGGGGGGTGGGGGGGTGGGGGGGTCCAGAGAGCAGTTTGGGGTTAGGCACATCACTCAAGGGCACTTCAGCTATTTATATGGAGGAAGGGAGGGTGCTGCTTCCTCCGCCACGCATTTTTCCTGCTGCTTCAGGAATCAAACCAGCGGCCTTTTGATCCCAAAGTCGCTTTGCTAACCATTTGGCTACGGCTGCCCCCAGTGAATGGATCTGTATGTATGTGTGGGTTGGACTCCCAGCTCGAGCATTTCTGTGTAGAGTCTGCATGTTCTCCTCGTGCTCGTGTGGGTTTCCTCCAGGTATTACAGTCAGCCAAGTCTGGGCGAGGGCAAAATGCACCCGCCAGGCCATCGCAGGGCAGAAACACACTGACGGCTTTGCAGCTACTCTTGTCGAAGGTCAGCAATGGTTCTTTTACATGAACCTCACACCATGGACAGTGAGAGACATGGCTGGCCTTTGATAACCCAGTTAGCTGCACTGGGGGACAGTGACAACCTTGTGGTGAGTGGGGCTTGAACCCCCAACCTTAGGATCAGTGATCCAGCACCTATACCACGAAGCCACCACTTCCCTTTCAGGGTGCATCCAACAGAAGAAATTTCAAAGAATCATGTTTTTGAGTTCATCAAGATCCTCTACGATGGTGGACCAAGGACTGTTACTCTGTTACGCTCGTTCTATCACAATTGCAGTCAAATCGTAATAATAATCATAATAATCCCTATGATCATCATGAATCCAACAAGTTCCTTCAAGATCACTGTGATTCAGTCCTGTTTGTGTAATACGGTATATCTGGGCGGTGACTGGGCCTGTTTAATAAGTGATTTTGAAAGCTGATTTTGCTATTCATTACTGCATGCCTTTCCTTTCCATTGCCTCCCTTTTTAGCTCTGCACCGAATCACATGACACTTGTGCTTGTTTACATGATATGTGATCCTTTTTCCTGACTTCATTCTTGGAGAGGAGGGTACTTTACATCATCATCATTAACGAGTATGACCTTGTTTTTGTCAAAGAATTGAAGTCTTCTTCTTTTCCTTTCGGCTTTTCCCTTCAGGGGTCGCCACAGCGAATCATCTGCCTCCATCTCACCCTATCCTTTGCATCTTCTTCTCTGACACCAACGACCTTCATTTCCTCCTTTACCACATCCATGAATCGTCTCTTTGGTCTTCCTCTAGGCCTTCTGCCTGGTAGTTCCAGCCTCAGCATCCTATTACCAATATACTCACTATCCCTCCTCTGTACATGTCCAAACCATCTCAATCTAGCCTCTCTGACTTTGTCTCCAAAACGTCTTACATGTGCTGTCCCTCTGATGTGCTCATTCCTAATCCTATCCATCCTAGTTACTCCCAAAAAGAATCTCAACATTTTCATCTCTGCTACCTCCAGCGCTGCCTCCTGTCTTTTCCCCAGGGCCACTGTTTCTAAACCATACAACATCGTTGGCCTCAACACCGTCTTGTACACTTTTCCTTTTATTCTTGCTGATACCCTCCTGACACACATCACACCGGACACTTTTCTTCAACCATTCCAAGCTGCCTGCACACGCTTCTTCACCTCTTTTCCACACTCTCCATTGCTCTGGATTGTTGAGCCTAAGTACTTAAAATCCTCCACCTTTCTTATCTCTGCTCCCTGTAATCTCACCGTTCCTCTTGGGTCCTTGTCATTCATGCACATGTATTCTGTCTTACTGAGGCTAATCTTCATTCCCCTCCTTTCCAGGGCATACCTCCACCTCTCTAGATTTTCCTGCACTTGTTCTCTGCTCTCACTACAGATCACAATGTCATCTGCAAACATCATAGTCCATGGGGAATCTTGTCTAACCTCGTCTGTTAGCCTGTCCATCACCATAGCAAACAAGAAGGGGCTGAGATCTGACCCTTGATGCAGTCCCACCTCCACCTTGAACTCTTCTGTCACACCGACAGCACACCTCACCACTGTCTTACATCTCTCATACATGTCCTGCACCACTCTAACATACTTCTCTGCCACTTCAGACTTCCTCATGCAATATCACAGTTCTTCTCTCGGCACTCTGTCATATGCTTTCTCCAGATCCACAAAGGCACATGCAGCTCCCTCTGACTTTCTCTGTACTTCTCCATTAACATCCTCAAGGCAAACACTGCATCTGTGGTGCTCTTTCTTGGCATGAACCAAACTGTTGTTCACAAATGCTGACCTCTGCCCTTAGTCTAGCTTCCACTATTCTTTCCCATAACTTCATCGTATGGCTCATCAACTTTATCCCTCTGTAGTTGCCACAACTCTGCACATCTCCCTTGTTCTTAAAAATGGGCACCAGCACATTTCTCCTCCATTCCTCTGGCATCCTCTCACTCTCTAAGACCTTGTTCAATGTTCTTGTCAGAAAATCTACTGCTTCCTCTCCTAGACACTTCCATACCTCCACTGGTATGTCATCAGGACCAACTGCCTTTCCATTCTTCATCCTCTTCAATGCCCTCCTCATTTCACCCTTATTAATCTTTGCTACTTCCTGGTCCTCAACAGTCACCTCTTCTACTCTTTTTCCTCTCTCATTTTCCTCATTCATCAGTTCTTCAAAGTACTCTTTCCACCTTCCCAGCACACTTCTGTCATCAGTCAATACATTTTCCTCTCTGTCCTTTATCACTCTAACTTGCTGCACGTCCTTCCCATCTCTATTTCTCTGCTGTGCCAACCTGTATAAATCATTTTCTCCCTCTTTACTTTCCAACCGAGCATACAAGTCATCATACGCACTGTTTGGCCTTTGACACTGCTACCTTTGCCTTCCGCTGTGTCTCTCTGTACTCCTGTTTACTCTCTACTTTACACCCTACTCCTAAACTTGTAGCCTTGCGACCTTTCCACCTGGTCTCCTGAACACACAGTATGTCCACCTTCCTCCTCTGCATCACGTCAGCCAGATCTCTCCCTTTTTCTTTCATAGTTCCAACATTCAAAGTCCCTCCTCTCAGTCCGAGACTCACGCCTTTCCTCTTCTCTCTCCGCCTACGGGCACGCCTCCCGCCTCTCCTACGACCCACAGTAGTCCAATTTCCACCAGCACCCTGTTGGTTAACAGCACTGATGGCGGTCGTTGTTCACCCGGGCCTCGACCGATCCGGTATGAAAGCAAGTACAGTACAGTACGTAACATGACAAGAAAATTGAAGGGGAAAAAAGTGCAATTTTGGCACTGGCCACTAGGTGGCAAACAATCTGGAGGGGAAAAACGACAGAAATCCGAAACAGGAAACGGAAATACAATCGTTAAAGGCGGGATCGGGAAGTCGAGTTTTGAATGCTTGTGACGTCATTGGTGAGCTTCCAGTTCAGGTGAGCGTGTTGTAGCAGCTAGAAATTTTCACCAGCTAGGTAATTAATGTCTTTATTTTATTCCAAAAAAAATTCACAAAATGTTTATATGTATATATATATACATACACATATACATATATGCATATTCTTTAAAATGTATCTCATGCCTGAGGTGGGATAAATAATTAGTTTAGAGCGAAGTAAAACTCAGTTGGTGTTTTTAAGAAGCTAATGTGCTAAGTAGCATGATCTTAGTTAGCATTAGCGCCAGTCAGTTTCGATATATAAAATGAAAATTTATCCATTTTACTTCAGTTTTATAAGGTTAATTTTGCGAGCTCTGCGTGTTAAATATCAACTTTTGATTTTATATTTTGACATTTTGAACGGTTAGTTAATTTGACAGTTAATACCTGCTCACTTCACTTTCATATTCCTCAGAAAAAGTTTCGGTTTCATTCATATCCAGTTGTGTGTTCTCGCCTCAGGAAAATGTCTAAAATAGTTCTGCTGACAATCAGTGAACTCCAGTCGATTTGCATGATTTCAAGCAAATAAAATGTCTGTCAATTTTAGGTCATAAGTGAGTGAATCATTTGACTGGATCAGTTGTCAATGTGTAATGTTGTTATTTTTAGCAGTAAATTATTAATCACATTTTAAAAGTTGTACATTTGGAGATCAAGGGGGATTTATACTATATTTATCTTATTGTTTTATGTCTTTTTGAATAAATGGTGTTTGTTATCTCATTATCAATGAGAAAAGACCAGAATTAATGACAAAATATTCAGTAATATGGTGTTCGGATCTTTTGAGTCGAATCTTTATGATGAGAACCGACCCACGTGTGGATGAGTTCATATTTTTATTGTAGGTGTAGTTTGTTATTGTTAATGGGGTAAAGTCTCTTGAAATCACTTCCAACATGTTCGGATTTATTAATCATATTCAGTTATTGATTTATAAACGTTTGGTTGGTTCACTGGTGAAATTATTATACATTTATGAAATTGTACAATATTATTCATCCTTGATTTATATTTGACTTAATCTTGGTCTCAGTCTAAGTAAACTCGATTCAGAGTTTTTTTTTTTTTTTTTTTTTTTTGCTGATTAATATAAGAGAAGTTAGAACGGAACTGGCAGATTTTCTATAGTTGGCGAGTAACCAGAGGGTTAGTTCAAGTTAAATTTGAATATAGTGGCCTGCTCAAGGCCAGTTTAGTGTAAAACTGTCAAAGCAGTCAGATTAATACTGGGCAGGGCGTCTGCAATGACAGGAAGAATGTGCCCAACAATGGACACAGTGTGTCAAGCTTGATTTTCAGCATTTCATTTTGCTTTTAAACGTACAGCATGTCTTATAATGAGCATCAGTCAGTCACGGTCTAAGTTGGGGGGTTAATATGGGGTTAATGAGAAATTGTTTACATTCCAAAAAGTAGTCTGGATGGTTATACAAATTGAAGTCCTTTGGGTGTTTAGTTAAACTGAGTATGTCTGCAGTTCAGATCATGAACAATGAATCAGTGTTACGTTTGAAGTCTGGCTCTTGTGGGCTTGTAGTGTGAATGCGCTTAAAATGGTTATGCAAGTCAACATGCTGTGTGTTATTAATACCACACCACACTTCTTACGCAAAATGCTAATGGTCCTGGTCTCATCTCGTACAGACAGGGCAAGGATCCTTTTTAATCAAATTTTTTTTTTGACTGAAATCTTTCTGCAATGATGTACTCGAATGGCACGATTATCAATTCATACATCGTAGCCTTGTCCTTCAGTGTCGTCTCATAGTATACGACACTGAAGTACGATCCAGATGCACTACAGGAATGTAAATGCAATGCTGTTGTTTGTTTCCCTCTGTCTTTGTAGTGCAGTATCTTTTGAAAGGGGAATTGGAAGAACAACAGCAATGTCATCGACATCACAAAAACATAAGGAGTTCGTGGCGGAGCCCATGGGCGAGAAGCCAGTGATGGCACTTGCTGGGATCGGAGAAGTGCTCGGAAGGAGACTGGAGGAGAAAGGCTTCGATAAGGTGAACAAATGTTGTTTAGTCACACGGAGTGTGTGGCCTCTTACTTCATAATACACAGACTGGATTTATAACAAGTAAATAACATGGAAATGAAACAGAATCAGTAGATTCACAGGTGATTTTGGATGTTTTAAAATTGATCCTTCTATGGAAAGACTACTTCATGCTCATCTGTAATTTAACTGTATGGAGACGATTCCACCTCAGGGTGTTTCTGACCACCTTATTTCTAAAGGTCTTTATGCTCTGTGGCTAGTTTGTGTGCTGATAACGTGGATGTATAACAAAAAAGGCTTGAATTTGTTAGAGCTGGAAGTAGTGTGAGAGATGCTGTAGTAGATGATTAAAGGTACAGCACCCATAAATGCGTATAAATTGAGTCAAAACACCATCAGCTGGTTAAAATTGCATAGCTGCAAACTTTTCCAAGCCATAAAACAGACTCTGCTCTAGCAGCCTGTCAAAATGCACCAAATCAATATATCAACATGTTTTAAGGCAGGAGTGTCAAACTCATCCCACAAAGGGCCGTGTGGCTGCAGGTTTTTGTTTCAACAAAGCAGCAGCACACCTGACTTGGCTCATTTAATTGACTGATTTGAGTCTTCAGGCAGTTGATTGTTTCGCCTCTGTACAGAGAATACAGATTGACCAGTTAATCAAATGAACCAAGTCAGATGTGCTGCTACTTGGTTGAAAGAAAAACCTGCAGCCACATGGCTCTTTGTGGCATGAGTTTGACACCCATTTTAAGGTGATTCACATGAAATGCAACAAACGGTAAAGGATAGTTTCCTAGTACTAAGCATTTTTACTCACCACAAAGCAATCCTAACTCCATAGTGTCGACATCCCATCACTTGAAAAAAAAAAACTTAAAAAAAAAATGTCAAAGCCAAGCTATTATCATTCTCACTGATGCTTTTTGACTGTTTACTTTGTAGCAGCCTTTGTTGCCTTCAGGAAGGAGGCAGTGAATGTTTGTTCATACCCGGTGTTTTTCTTGATTTTTGAAGTAGGGCAGACAGCATGCCATCTGATCGTGATCCCCTGTAGTCTGTCTTATTCTTCCTCACCTGATTGAAAATCCAGCATGAAACTGTTTCACTTCTTCTGAATTTGGAAATGCTGCCTGTAGCAGTTTACCCATGTGGTCCAAAGACTGCAAACAAACATTCAGCTTTGATAGTATTGGTATTTTCTGTCTTTGATGTGAAAGAAATTAACCAAGTTTGATCACGTCCTACCTCCGATTCAGATTGTAAAGCCCTTTGATGCACCTTGCTCTTACAGTGCTGCACAATGTCCGAACGGCCTCCATGAAAAATCACAAAATCACACTGGCAAGGTTTGCAAAAGGCATGTTTCGCTGAAACTTTTGACAAAAAATGACAGGAAATCCTTCCGAATATTTGGACGAGAAAGTCTGTTCAGGTTTTAGGTTTTGAAGAACCATACGAAGAAAGAAACTTCTCCATCACTGCAGATCCACTCTCGACTACTTCACAGATGTGTGCTTGTTCATGGCCCGACTTCTGGCATAAACAGTGTCCATACAAATGCACAGTCGCTAAATTTGGCAATGGACGGTACTCTGAGTTCTGCTTGTACATTTTCTTATTCGCATTCTTTGTAGCGAAAGTTTATGGTTTGTTTATTTTTCATGACATAGCTGGCATTATTATTCGAACACTTATTATCCGACCCAAAAACGTACTTTCCGTACTCGGACGCAAGAAAACGTATGAAGTACTTTTTTTTTTTTTTTTTTTTTTTTAAACAAACTAATTGGCAGCTATGAAATTGTTCTGAATTTGTACATTGCAAACTTGGTGCTGCTCACAGTTGACTGTTTGCGCCTCCTTTAAGCTATTTATTTATACATTTATTTGTTATGTTTGTCTTCTGGGGTTGTCTGTCCTTCAAATGTTCCAAAAAGGTCTGTCATATGCAAGTATGTGAGAGCCAGTGAGCATCATTAAAAAATGTGTGTGCATTCCATTCATGGAACGTTTGGACTTGCTGAAAAGCACCGTGGGTCAAGCGCCGGATCAGTTCAACTGTTGCAACCGAGAAGGCAACCGTGAGGCGTATAAATCCGTTACTTTCTAGATTTCCGGGCTGGAAAACATCTTCATGGGACAGCAACTGCCACGTCCGCGTCACAGTTACAGCTGTTAGACATGAATGCTTTGATAACGTATGCATTGCGGATGATGGACATCTGTCATCCCAGGCATCTCCTCCACCCATATTTTTGCAAAAGACCTCACCCAAAATCTGCCAGAATGGCCAAAGTCGTCCTAGACACTTTTTTTTCGGATAAGAAACGGAAATCTGAGACTTTTTGTATAAACATCACCGAAACCAGTGCAATCTGATTGTGGGAGATCTGGTATGCCAAAGGCTGAGATGGTTACAATACAAGATGTGTAGTCTGTAGATATGAGCAGCTATTGGAAGTGTTGTTATTTGTAAGTAAGTGGATAATAAATTGCCTCTTTCACTTTGTTCTCACAGGCGTATGTCGTTCTCGGTCAGTTCCTGGTGCTGAAGAAGGATGAAGAGCTGTTTCGCGAGTGGATAAAGGATACCTGTGGTGCAAATTCCAAACAACAAGGCGACTGTTATAGCTGCTTGCGAGAATGGTGTGACTCGTTCCTGTAATTAGTTTTTTTGCTGTTAGGTTTGTGGTTTTTTTGTTTTTGTTTTTTTTTTTGTTTGTTTTGGTGTTTTGTTTGTTTTGGGGTTTTTTAATGGATTTCCCTTTTCAAAAGATACATCAGTAGCCGGCACAGCTTTAGCACTACAATGTGAGTAGGACTTTCATATATTGATTATCTTGTGTGTTTTTATGTATTGGAACATACACACAGATTAATTTGTGCCAACATTTGAGTGTTTTCCACCGCAGTCACACAACCGCAATTCTACATCATGCTGTTCACACCATCCATGTAAGCTGTTTCGATTTGTACTGAACGTTAAAAAAAAAAAAAATCTGCTCCTTCCTGGGACTCTTCTCGGAATACACAGCATCCTTTTAAGACCTCGTACTGACTACATGTTTGTTTCCTTCTCATCTGTGTGTTTTAATTCAATGTTGATGTTTATTTACATGAAGGATAGTTTTTAAAAAGATGATTTTGAAATAAATGTTCAGTTGAACAGCTGATTGGATTTTAAGCTTCCAGTGCTCTGTTTGTTTGATTCGAAATGCCTTAATAAAGATGGAATAAATTATACTGTGCAGTAAATGCTGAATGTGACATGGATGAACCCACTGGATGAACCTTGTGTCCTGAACCTTGTGTCCTGTTCTTTGACATGTTGTAACATGGTTTTAGAAATGATTTACTCTTTCACAGTTATTTTTCTTCCGGGTTTGGAGCATGAAAAACACTGGCAACCATTTACTGTGAAAATTATTTGTGTAAACCCCCCACCCCCACCCCCAAATATGCATTTTGCTTCTGAATAAAAAGATACACCAAACCACTGAAGCATGAATCCTGTGAAATGCTCTTACCTTCATCACAGTTTGTCCATTTGACAGTCTCCTCTGTTACTCCTGCCTCAGTTGCCATCATACATTCAAGAAACAATAATATAGTGGTACCTTGACTTACGAAATTAATCCGTTCTGAGGGGAAGCTCGTAAGTCAAAATGTCCCATAGGAAATAATACAAAACCAATTAATCTGTTCCAACCCCCTCCTAAACACATAACCTGCCACAACCACATATATTTCACCTAATATATTCAAGATAAACATGTAAAAAGAAGAACTATTTCATAATAATACGTGTACATTAACATTAATAATACGGTCATTAAGAATAAGTGAGAACACGGTAAAAAGGCGAGGAGTGCACAGACACGGGACAGCGATGAGCCGCACACAGAAACGCACACACAGTACAGAGATGAGGCGCGCGTGCAACACACACACACATGGTGTAGAGGGTGCGTATGACCCTGGAGAACATGCTACAGTCGTTGGTAGTGGCATTCTCATTGTCGCACTCTGGTGTAGGGAAAAATCACAGAGCAAACGATATGAAGTGCAATAAACACTATTTATCGTCGCGTGCAGGGCGCTGAGGGGGCGTCACAGAAAATAATTGACAAGCACTGCACAAGGTGTTCTTGGAGCGTGAAGGAATAAACGTGGATGAATACGAGGCTAATCGGCCCAGAAATGCTATTTCCCCAGCAGAGCTCGTAAATCAAAATTTGCTCATTGGATGGGGCAGATTTTTGGTTGGATCGAAGCTTGTATCAGGGAAAATTCATTATTAAAGACACTCATAAGTCAAGGTACCACTGTATATTCAATGGAAAAGTTTATATATCTTTATACATACATATATATATATATATATATATATATATATATATGTATATATACACACACACATATATATGTATATCAGAGCTGAAAATGTTGCGGTTCTCTTTGGGAGTAACGAGGATGGATAGGATCAGGAATGAGTCCATCAGAGGGACAGCACATGTAAGATGTTTTGGAGACAAAGTCAGAGAGGCTAGATTGAGATGGTTTGGACATGTACAGAAGAGCGATATTTAGTATATTGGTAGTAGGATGCTGAGGTTGGAACTACCAGGCAGAAGGCCTAGAATAAGACTAAAAAGGAGATTAATGGATGTGGTGAAGGAGGACATGAAGGTAGTTGTTGTAAGAGAAGAAGATGCAGAGGATAGGGTGAGATGGAGGCAGATGATTCGCTGTGGTGACCTCTGAAGGGAAAGAAGATATATATACGTGTGTGTGTGTGTGTGTATATATATATATATATATATATATATATATATATATATATATATATATATATTGTTTGTGTGGGAGTATTGTCTTGTGGGACGGGAGCATCATCCATCGTACATGCGATGGAGGAGTGTTAGGGCACCAATTTCTCTTCTTTGCTGGAGGGGCTGGATGTGCTTGGCTTCAAGTTGCTCATGTGGGAGATTTATTATTTTAAGGGCCCTTCATTGAATGGCATCAACCATGACAGGGAGATTCGTGATGCTGCCATCCAACCTGAGGAGGCATGTTCCATATATGACCTAACCATACTCTTATAGGACATGGCTCTGTGGTCTGGGGTTAAATATGGTGATGATACTCTTCTAAGTAGACAAAGGTGCCTTCCAGAATTGGATACCATGTTTTTAACAATGTGTTTCCAAGTGAGTCCTTTCCTAATCGTGATTCCCAGTAGTTCAACTTCGTGTACTTCTGTTCGGATGGTATCCATGAACTAGAGATCTGGGTGGTTGCCTGCATCATTCTGCAGCAGATTATTGAGCTTTATTTTTGATTATTACTTTTGAATTTAGGAAAATCAAAGAGGATATTTCAGCGATTTGCCCATTTCTGGATTTCAGCTAATTCAGAGGTGGCCAACCAGTCAGACATCAAGAGACACATTTTTTTACTGTGTTACCACAAAGAGCCACATCATACACATGGGCACACATGAACGTCACCCATCCCTTTCACACACACACACACACACACACACACACACACACACACACACACACACCTCTGCTCATCCAGATTTATTGTAAATTCACACACCAACATGATAAAATACATCTTTGAAGGCCAGAGTGCAACTGTGATTCAACAGCAGTGTTAATGTTCAATATTCTGTGTTCAGCAGTGTGACGGGACAGTTGGACATCCGATACCACGCGATTTAGTTTGTCGTTTTCAAGAGACAAGATTTCAACAACGTCACTGAGGGATTTTACAACGAACTCTTCTTCATTGTATGGTGTTTTGGCCCATGTAATATTCCAAGCCGGTTGAAAAGATGCAAGCGTTAACGGTCTCTGAGCACTTCGTAAATATTTGGAAAAACCATATCTGCTTTTCTTCCTGACTTTTCAAAGTGAACAGCTTGTACTTATGAAGCTCAGCCCCTTTAGGAAATTCCTGGTCAAGGTTAGCATGCAGTGAGCTGAAGTGGCGCTGAAGATTTGAAGTTTTGAAATGTGCCAATGACGCCTGACATATAAGGCACAATGGCTTTCCATTACATTCAAGAACAACAAAAATATAAACTCTCCCACTCTATTAAAAATGTTCATCTTCATATTTTCATTCTGCTGTGCATTTTTTTTTAATTTTAAGAGCAAATTTGACACAAATTGTTCACTGAAATGATTTTGCGCATACTGAAGCTTTGCAGTATTTTCATCTCATGCAGCTAAGCATTTGACAATAATTCCATCTTGAACTCAAGCAAAACAAACATGTCCATTAAAAAACCACAAACTTCGATATGAACGTGAGAGCCGAATGAAACTAGGCAAAGAGCTACATGCGGCTCAGAAGCCGTGGGTCGGCCACCACACCTGAGCTTAGTCCTCATTTAGGGATTTGCCTGCTGGTGCTCTGAGGTGTCTGTATTTTATTATGCTCATTACTGATGAGTCATCTGCATACAGGATTGCTGTGTTTTTCAGTTTCTCAGGCAGGTCATCAATGTAGATTATGAACAGCAGTGGGCCAAGGATTGAGCCCTGAGGGACACCTGCATTAATTAGTTTAGCACTTGAAGCAGTTCTGTTGATAGTTACTCTCAGTTCCCTATTGCTAAGATAGTCTTCAATCCATTTCCGAAGACAGCCTCTTAGACCCAGGGCTTCCAATTTGGCTACGAAATCTCTGCCAAACCCTTCCGATGACCCTGCTAATATCAAGGCTTATCAGCCTTGCCTCTTGCTTCTTATTCAGTGCATCATGCTGGTTTTGGCTTATACTGTATATGTTAAGGCATCTGCAGTGGAATATCCAGCTCTGAAGCCAATCTGCTTATCTGATGTTAGTCTGTTTTTGCATATGTACTTCCACAGAGCCCTGTTGACAAGGGCTTCCATCACCTTACTGATAATGCTCAGAAGGGACACTGGCCTGTAATTGTTAGGGTCACGTTTACTTCTCTTTTTGTGGCAAAGGATTACATGGACAATTGCTTTGGTGTACTGTATACCACTTACTAAGTAGTGCTTGAAAGTCTGGCAAAAATGGCTTAGCCAATTCTGGTGCAACCTGTGTTAGTACTCTTGCAGGGATTAAGTCTAGGCCAGTAGCCTTCTCAATGACTACAGTGACCCAAGTTTCAAGCCAATCGGATTCATTTCTATGAAGAAAGACTATCCACCACTTGCTTATTTGCAACACCCGATTTCTTCAACAGGATATTAGAGAGGAGCAAATCCATACCTGTCCAGTTTAACAGGTTGCTCATGTCATCACATCATGTGGCCTCAGGAGCTCCAATTAAAACCCTTCAAATAAAGGAGGGAGGCACACACACTTATCAGAATAGGTAAAATGGCTTTTCAGAATACCGTACTAAGCCAGTATCATCTCCACCTCTGATTGGGGGTGGGGGTGGGGTGGGGTGGGGTGGGGTGGGGGGGTTAGCGATGAAATGTGAGTTAGGCTTACTTTTTCTTCTCTTCTTTACTGTGATTACTGACAGTCTCGCTTATGCTTGCCCAAACCGACGGTGCGTCTTTGGCAACATGTCCCACATCATATAGTAGGACACCATCCACACCTTTTTACAGCCAGTGATCAGTAGCAACCTTGAGGGTTATTTATATATTAAATGAATAAGACAACAACAATGTCAAGCACACCATAATCAATGAACAATAAAACCATAAATATACTACTGGAGCAAGTACTGTTCATTTATACCTTGACTTTTTCTGCCACTGCAGTCACTAAATTGTTGGAGAACCACAGCTTAGCACCGTTTTTTTGAATCCAGAATATAGGAAATTGCAATAAACAGAATCTCTCACTTGGTTATACATTTTTCATTACGATTTCACCTCGTATTTAAGCAACATCCTAGAATTCCAGCACAGAGAAGTCAGCAGATCTTATATATATATGTACACTCAATTTTTTTTCTCTCTCACTAGTACCATCGCTCCCCGACTTACGTTCATTCGTTCCATCGCTCCCCGACTTACGTTCATTCGTTCCATCGCTCCCCGACTTACGTTCATTACATATTTTTCGGTTTTATATTTTTGGTTTTTTTTTTTATTATGTCAAATTTTGAGTTTAGCGTGCTCTCTGTAGTATGAGACGTAGCTACGTAGTACGCTGACGTAATGATGCAAACACGTAATGACGCTGCGTCCATTGTTTACAAACAACAGACTGAATGTGCCCCTCCTTCTTCCCAGTTCACTGCGTGTTACCCTTGTGTTAAGACGTCTTCTCTGTTATCTTTGTGTTTACACTGTTTTGCAGACTTTTGTAACCCGAAGCAAATATGGTTGGTTAGAAGCGTAAGCCTACTAGTGATAGTGGTAATCAGAAAAAGCGGCAAGCCATCTCGTTAGAAACAAAGATGGCTATTATCAAGAAAATTGATGCTGGTGAAAAACACATGAATGTTACACGTTTCTTCCAAATGGCTCCGTCGACCATCGGAACCATTTACAAGCCGAAAGAGAGATCACAGAGAATGCCCCTCACCGAAGCCAACTATTTTATATGTATCATGGGTGTTAGTTTATATGTGTGTGAGTGGGTGTACAGTATATATATATATATATATATATATATATATATATATATATATATATATATATATATATATATATATACATACATACACACACACACACACTAGTATATATATATATATATATATATATATGTACGTATATACGTATATATTTATATAGTAGAAGTGTTTTGTGTCTAGGTGGGTATTTACAAGCCCGATGGGCACTCCTTATCATTTTCTGGCTCAGTTGGCTTGGCATGCTTGCTCAGAAAAGCATCATGGGTATTATGGAGATACAGCTCCCTCCTAGCCAATGGGAGGCCAGCAGGGCGGGGTGTTCGGAGATAGCCAATGGGAGAGCAATTCACACATTGTTTGAATTTTTGAGATGGTGCATTTTGTAACGTGAATTTTTTTCGTATCTAGAAATTTTAGGTAAATGCGTTTCGTAACTTGGATTTTTCATTTGTTGGGTCTTTTGTAAGGTGAGATACCACTGTATTGGGATGATCTTGTGTGTTTTTATGTATTGGAACATACACACGGTTTAATCTGTGCCAATATTGTAGTGTTTTACACAGTTTATTCGAAGGATAGTTTTTAAAAGATGGGTTTGAAATGAATGTTCAGTTGAACAGCTGTTTGGATTTTAAGCCTCCAGTGCTCTGTTCATTTGATCTGAAAAGACTTAATAAAGAAACATGGTTTTAGAAGCAATTTACTCATTCACCGTTATTTTCCTTCTGGCGTTGGAGCATGAATTCAAGAAACAGTAATATATATACAATGGTAGAATTAAACTGTTGTCGCTTTTATTCATGATGTCCAGGGGGCAGCACGGTGGCGTGATGGTTAGCATGTCCTGGGTTTGAGTTTCAGGCTTGTTAAGGGCGGTTCAGTGTGGCGTTTTCACGTTCTCGGGGTTCTCCCACACTCCCAAAGTCATCACTTTAGGTTAACAGGGTTTTAACAGTTGTGAGTGTGAATGGTAGAGTTTTCAGGGTGTAATCTATCCTTCAACCGGAGTCAGCTGAGATTGGCTCCAGTCTCTTCAAACCCTAGTAGAAGTTTAAGTTGTTGAGAAAAATGTAAATAATACACTGTATGAGTTTATACCGCTGTACTTCTATGACTACATTGAGGTAGAAATAAAATGAATGACTAGAATTAGAAGGTAATTGGAGTTGGATATTTTCCGAACACTGAAGCGTGGTGTATTTCAGGGATGTAAAGTACCATTAATTAAAGGTTTATTTCAGTACGGTTTTTATTCCAATGGTATTTTCACTCGCTGTTTTTAACATCGATTGCTTCCTCTGTTGGGTGAAAAGAGAACTTGTCATGTTGGCCTCTGGTCCACAATCATACACTGAACTGTTATTTAACCAACTGCATTAGTATAAAAGCCTCGTTCCACCTGGACACAGTACTACATGCCAGTTTGCGTCACCTCGCCTGTGATTAATCGTCGAGTCAAAGTAGTCTCAAGGGGGCGAAGTCAAGCCCAGGATGTGCCAATGGAATGGTAATGGCATTGGCTGATTTTGGATTCCCATGAATTAATCTGTGGTGTATAATGCATGTTTATTCAGCACTGAAATTTACTTGCCTTGAGTGGGATCATTTCTTCACCCGTGTCGGGCAGATGGTGACATAGTGGTTTTAACATCCACCTCACAGCATAAAGGTCCTGGGCTTGAGTGCTATGTGGAGTCCATCACAGGTTACCTTCCCAGTACTGTATATATTTTTACTGCTACCTGTTTATAATGCATGGTGGAGAGAGGCACACTCATGGTTGATGGTTGAAACCTCATTGAGTCTCAGTATGATGGGGATTCAACCAAGATTTGAACCCATGACCCCTTGATCCTTGCACCCAAACCACCACACCACCACCACCAAGCCTATTTATTGGGTGTTTGGCCCAAATTAGCTGTTTGAAATGACCTCTAGTTGTTAATGTTTTCCTGCAATGGTCTGGCAAGCTGTTCCACATGTACTCCTCCTTTCACCCAGTGCTGGCTGAAATAGGCTCCAGCCTCACTATGACCCTAATAGGACAATGCATTTTGGCAAACGAGAGAGTGAAATGAAACTCCTGTAGATGGTAATCATTCTGATCAAGCAAGATTTACAAGAACACAAACTGTTGGTGATACTGTTTTTTATTTTTGGTTTAATTTGGTCTGTAGTATTTTTTTTGTAAAACCCCATATTGGATCACAAGGCTGCAGGGATACAGTTGCTTGGGTTCATAAATAATTGAACTGTTTTCAGCTAACAGTCATTTCCTTTTCCTAATCCATCCTGATTGCTCTTGAAAACCCCATAGTATATATTTTAGATGATTTTTATGTGTAATTTTTGTGTAGATCAATGTACCCCACTTTGCCAATTAAAAAATATATAAATAAATATTTGTAAAAAAAAAAATCAAAAGTTGACCAAAATACACACATAAAGAGCCACACGAAAAGATAAAAAAAATCCAAAACGTACCGAATTTATAAATCACATCCATGTATAACATCTGGGGGATAAAAGCAATATACATGTTATTTAAATGTGGAATACTTTAAATAGTTTAAATAATAAGCATCCAACTTCAAATCTTGTATCATTTTCATTGTTTAGAAAAATCATGTGCTTGCATATGTATGTGTGTGTTCACCTTGTACACTACTATAGTTATATTTGCGTTATTACTTAATATCTAATTCACACCTGCCTAATAAATCGAGAGTTAGTGTTTCTCATAAAACACGAAAAACATCGTAGCATGTCCCCATGTTATGGATGTTTAACCTTGACCACACTCGCGTGATCAAATTCCTGAACTAGAAATTTTGATTCTGTGTGTGTGTATGTGTGTGAGAAGGGGCGAGAGAGAGAGAGAGAGAGAGAGAGAGAGAGAGAGAGAGATATGAGAATACACAAATCAATCATCTAAATGGGGCGAAGTAGATTCTTGCTGAATTTGTGTTCAGAGGAGAGCACAGAAGAACTTTTTCTCCCTGAACGGGTTCTCTGAGGTGGGCACAGGGGTGATGAGAGGGTCCTCGCAGGCATGAGCATCGCAGTAAGCCATCAAATCCGCAGCTGCCTTCGATACCTGAGGGAGCAGGCGCAGAAATATTCAACAAGGCTTCATTCAACCAATCTCAAAATCTCTGGAAATATTTTCGACCCAGATCTCGTAAAAATATTCAATGCTCTGATTGTTTGGTTGATACACCTTTCAAGGTGAGGCTTCTTTGGAGGTGCTGGATAGTTTCTAATATTCCTGAAAGGGTTTTAATCGAAACCGTCTGTGAAGGGGATCTGTAGCACCTTTAGGTATTTTTCCAGCGGTCAAGTGCCTATTAAAGGTCAAGTATTAGACCTCCTGTGATGACCTTGTGAGCTCTTCAGGGTGTATTCTGCCCTTGCCCAAAATAGGCTGAGATGGGCGCCGGCATCCCCATGACCTTAATTAGCATGAAGTGGCTCAGAAAATGAATAAATGAATGAATATTAAACCTCCACCAGTGTAGTGAAGAAATCAGAAGCACTGATTTTGAGTACATGAGATAGACGAAATGTTTGGCTTCCTCATCTCATTTATGGTCTTTTTTCCCCACTGTCTGTGCCTACTCTAATCGGATTGGTCATCTAAATCCTCCACACAATGCACGGGGGGGGGGGGTTCTCTGATGCAGTAGCGTGCTAAAGAAAAGGCAGTAAATCAGAGCAGAGCACACACAGCATAAATGGAATAAAGAGGGAGAACAGGCTGGCACACGCACACAAAGTCAGCGTTTCAGAGGGAGGTGGGGAAGCACGTTTCTGAAGAGCTTTCTGAATGTTCAAAAGTTTTTTAGATTTGGAATCATACTGTCATGCTCTAGCAGTGGTGGCCTAGTGGTAGAGGTGCTGGATCACTGATTCTAAGGTTGGGGGTTCAAACCCCACTCTCCATGGATTGGCACTGTTCCCCCAGTGCAGCTAACTGGGTTATCAAAGGTCGGCCATGTCTCTCACTGTCTATGGTATGAGGTTCATCGACAAGAGTAGCTGCAAAGACGTCAGTGTGTTTCAGCCCTGCGATGGCCTGGCGAGCTGTCTAGGGTGTACTCTGCCCTCGCCCAGACATCTTCAGGCCTTTATTTTTCATTTCAGACACCAGTGGAGCACCAAAGTTCATTCATTTTCTGTAACCGTTTAATCCTTATTAGGGTCGCAGTGAGGCTGGCACCCATCCCAGTCAATTCTGGGCTGCTCAGGGTTAACCCTACCTTCACCCGGAGGGATTTTCGACGGGCTCAAGTCTCCCCACGACCCTAATAACGGAGAAATCTGTACAAAATAAAAGCTCAAACAAGTACATTTACAGCATTTAGCATGCACTCTTATCCGGTGCGACTGACAATTATCATTTTTATAGACTTGCGCAATTGAGGGTTGAGGGCCTTGCTCTAGGGTTCAACAGTGGCGATAGTGGGGATTGAACCACTGACCTTCGGATGAGTAAGGCCACCAATGAGCCACCACAAGAAGACAAGAAAATCTGTTGGGACAGTGTTGTTTTATCTGCGACTTGCTCTCTGGTGGATAATTCCTTTAATCTGCCAGATGTGCATAATGATTTAAACAGATGATCACATCAACAATGCTTCTCAGATTGTAGATGCACACGTATACACACAGGTATCAGGTATAAACCAAGGATGCTTCTGATTGCTTCTCAATATATAAATAAGATTTTCTGCATGTATAAATGCGGTTTGTTAGTCTAAAAGATAAAACACATTAACTTTAGCTCTTTTTCTTTATTTTTTACAATTTTTCCGATGTTTTCCATAATTTAGTCGTATCCAGTTACCACCCATCAGGTATTACCTTCCATATCACACAACCACCACCGACCAGGGAAGGGTGAAAGCATGCACACACGCCCCCCTCCGTGACATGCAATGCTCGCTCCCACCTGCCTCTTTTTGAACTACGGCACATACGTATTTAGGGACGGTCTAACACACTCGGAGGGAAAGCGCTATCCGCCCCCTCGTACAAAAAAGCTCACAGACGCCCAGGATTGGCTGGCAATCACTGTACCGTATGTCGTTCTTCCCGTTAGAGCTCGGCCGATTACCTCCCATGGACGCCCGACTACAGGTGGCTGTGGCACTAACCCCTATTCGAACTTGCAATCACACGATCAATGCGCCACTCAGGAGCCCCGTTTTTAACCTTTTCCGCTACTTTATGGATTACAATAGTTATTGATGTTTTTTTCTCTTTTGGAAAACAGCACAAATTAAACATGAAACGGCACAAATTAATATCAACTGACGTAAAGTATGCGTGCAAGCTTCTGTTAAGTTTGGATTAAATTTCCCTTTAATATGTCTGGTAAGTAAATGAGCCACCATTAAACGTCTGTGTGACCCGCATAATCAAAAGGGATGACAGAATTAGGCCACACCTATTAACCTAATTCCAAATTTACAAATTAGGCTGAGAGTCTACAAGTTGGGGGGGGGTTGAGAACAATCTCGCTGTCTCACCTTGATCCGACAGAAACTAGCTTCGATCTTCAGCTGTTCCACCAGCTTCCTTGCCTGGCCGACACTCATGGTGCTGTTCACAGGGGTATCTCCTTTCATCCTGTCATACATATCCAGACATCCATACACCAGTTTAAGGCTAATAAACCATACAAATTGCATTAAAGGAATAATAATTATTATGAATGTATGCGAACTGGTATGAGTCATACATCCTAATTTCCAGAAGATGAGATATACCTCAGTGAGTCTTCATTGCCTCATTAATTATGAAACACTGAAAATGTTTATTAGGAATCAGATAATGGAAGGATGGAAGGCCGGCATCTTGGGAAAAAAGAAAAAAAAAAGCCTATTCTCTCCTTTTCCACTTAATGTCTCTACTGTCCTCTTTACCTCCTCTTACCCCAAGAGAATCATGCCCTGTTAGCATCACCTGCTACTTCCTTTCAAAAATCCTCCTGCCTCGGAAAACCTAAACCTCACCTTCATCAGTGTCACTCCGAACACCATTAATGGAACAGGAGACACCGTAGAAGAGATAAATTGCTTTTTTGATCTCCATGAATCATTTATTCAGCTCTAGTGCTTTAGTTTATAACAAAACTTGAGGATTTGCAGTATATTTATATTATATGGATAACCGAGTGCTAGCATGTCCCGCTTAGCAAGTAAATTATTAAGGCTATACAGTGCAGTATTGTACTAACAGAATAATCCTGTTATATTTCCTATGGAGTTGTGTTTGCAACCATCAGAATGCGGGATGCTGCCTTTTCTTTCTTTTTTTTATAAACTGATAAACAGTTACATCGTTAGGAACTGCCCACAAATTAAATGTACACATTTGTTTGCATTCTGTATATCATAAATAGGCTGCAGGTAATAAACCGGGCCAAAATGGCCACTCGTACATGATCAACTGATTCTCAAACAAATTAAATGACTAAATAAAAATGTATCGAGCATCATATAACAACGCACAAGCATGAAAATTAAGAGTATCATTCTGATTTCAGAAGATGAGCAAAAAAAAAAAAAAAAAAAAAAAATGATTGAAAGAGGAGAATTTCAGGGAAAACCCCACTTGAGATCACTCAGTGAAGGAGGGCCTTGTCATTTCCCCAAATTGCCCCCTTTTTCCTCCGTCCTACCCTTGTTGTGTTCCTCTTCTGGTGCTCGCCCTCCTCTTCTCTCCTTATTCCTTTTTCTCCACCGTATATGTTTTGCCTCTCTCTGTGCAGCCGGACCCCACCCTCACTGACACGATGGATGCTTCCCGCTTCTATCCAGTCCAGTGCACTGCAATTCTGCTACACTGAGCACCAGCGTCTTGATGGATGCATTAAAAAAAAACGCCCCTCTGCAGTGAGTGGAACAAGCCAGGAAGAGCCGGGTGTGGGTGGTGGTGGTGGTGATGGAGGGGGGGGCTCTACTATTCTGCAGGCTAGTTGATACCATTTCTGCTCCAGTTAGGTAAGGGATGAAGGGAAGGGAGGTGATGTGTGTCTACATGAAAATACACAACACAAAGATAAACAATGTAAATGATAGACGTGTAATACTTGGAACTCAACCAAAGTGCTTTAATAGCTCAATGTGTTTGGTGTGTGTATCTTTGTGCATCAGTAAATCCTACCCTCTTATGGCTCCCGTTACCATGGGAACTGCTGCAGTCTCATCCTCTTTGTGTGAATGTGTGGCTCCATTTTGCCTTAGTGGTCTCTCCCACTCAGATATTACAGCTCCCTCCATCTCCATATGGCCACATTAACATCTCAGCCTATTCTCCTCCCCCCATCAAATATTCCAGCTCATGTTACATTTATGAACAGGACCTAATGCTGAGGCTGCCTCCAGGCTCATAGGCACATCACATCCTGCACAATCACTCAGTTTTTATAGAGCGATATTATTTATCTGTTACTTTATTACCTGAGATTACAGAAAAAATTATGAAAGAATCTAATATTTTTGTCATTATCATCATCAGATATTTCTAAAGAAAAAATGCCTTGGTTTAAATTTTACTCTGGGTTATTTTATGGTACAGGTAATTTCTTAATTACTAAGAAATAAAATTAATATTAAATATAGGAATTAATCAGCCATTGATATTTCTAATTGGTTGCAGGGTTATCCTTTTTTTTTAAATCTGTCTACTGATTGTAAAAATAAGAGTTTTTTTGGTTTTATTATGGATGGCACAGTGGCATAGTGGTTAGCATGTCCACCTCATAGTAGGAAGGTCCTGGGTTCAAGTCCGGTGTGTGTCCTCCCACAGTCCAAAGACATGCATATTAGGCTCATTTGTCTTCTTTTCCTTTTGGCTGTTCCCTTTTTCTCAGGGGTCGCCACGGCGAATCTATGGTTCACATATTTAATTTGGCATCGGTTTTGGCATAGGGCACATTAGGCTCATTGGCTGTTCCAAATTGCCCCCAGGTGAAAGTGAATGCAGTTGTTGTATGTATTGCCCTGGTGAGCTGTTCATGGTGTACCCTGTCCTCACCCATAATTGGCTAAGATAGGGTTCCACCTCTTTGCAACCCTGGTATAGTCGGAATAAATGGTTTGGTAGTTGATAAGCCAATTAGAATGTTGTAACCCACACAATTAACTCGAATAACACACAGTTAATTAAAACAAATTATTCAAGTGAAATACAGTAAATGCAATTAAATGTTTAATAAATATGTAGGATTTTTGTAAATATTTAATTTACAGTGCATAATGCCTTTGTGAATACTTCATTAGGTGATGTTTTATGTTTCTTTGCTTCATTTTACGTTATTAACATTATTTCTCCACTTTATTCACCCACAAGGTAAATAGTTTTGGGTTTGCTGGAGGTTTGCACTGTGACTATTTCTGGTTAATTTACATTAATTCACTAATTAAATTTTTAAAAACTAATTCCAACATATAACAAATAACATTTTTTTTACTCCTTTTCTTGTTTATAAGAAAAAATACCAATTCCAAATATAATATTTTATACACTAAAAAAAAGATTTTTCATATATACCTCATGGAAACATAAGAAATGAAAGCTAGAATGAGATTTTTAGTTTGTTGTGGAATCTTTTGAAACACATCCAAAGTTTGAATAAAATGATTTATTTAGCTTTACAGCTGCAAAGGCCATATTGCACGGGTTTCTTTATTTTTTTTTTATTTTTTAATGGAGGGCAGAATTTTATGGAATTTCAGGGATTTCTGAATCAGTGGCTAAGGTAAACTGAGTTTCTGACCCGTGTATTGATTGAGACATTATCCCAAGTTTGAGAGGTGTGTGGTATCACAAATCAATTGGATTGAATTTATCAATCCAATCAATCAATAAAATTGAAATTAAATATAACTATCGGTACTACCTACCTTTAGATAGATAACTTCATGAATTTGATTATTAGAGCAGCAAAACAAACACATACAAGATGCAATTAAAAAGCAATATATATATATATATATATATATATATATATATATATATATATCATTCATCAGTTCATTTTCTGTAACCACTTAATCCTAATTAGGGTCGCGGGGAGGCTGGCGCCCATCCCAGCCGACTTCGGGTGAAGGCAGAGTACACCCTGGACAGCTCTCCAGGCCATCGCAGGGCAGAAACACGCTGACGGCTTTGCAGTCTACTCTTGTCGAAAGTCAGCAATGGTTCTTTTACATGCCTCTCACCATAGACAGTGAGACACATGACCGGCCTTTGATAACCCAGTTAGCTGCACTGGGGAGGACAGTGACAGCCTTGTGGAGAGTGGGACTCGAACCCCCAACCTTTGGATCAGTATCCAGCGCCCTATACCACTAGACCACCACTGCCCCTATATATATATACATACAGAGTATACACCCCCCCACACATACATCCATTCATTCTGTGAACCACTTAATCCTAGTTGGGGTCGTATGGAGGCTGGTGCCCAATATGGCTGACTGGGACACCCTCGCCAGCTCACCAAACATATCTAGATAGACAGACAGTCAGGCCAACTGACTGACCTGTGATGGCCTGGTGAACTGTCCAAAGTGTACCCTGAGCTCCTCGAGTCACACGGGGTCTGGTGGGATGGGTGTCAGCCTCCCAGTGACCCTAATTAGGATTAAGCGGTTTATAAAAAGAATGAATATATATATATATATATATATATATATATATATATATATATATATATATATATATAAAGAGAGAGAGAGAGAGAGAGAGAGAGAGAGAGAGAGAGAGAGAGAAAATAGAACAAAATAGTATAACTACATTGGAATAAGTATAAACTGGCTAATGTGCTATTTATTTATTTGTTTGTTTGCCTATTTGTTGAGATGTTTTTTTTATTTTTCTCTTTTATTTTTCCTTTTCATTTTGCCTGGGCTTTCCTCCCTGTATCTTACACCATGACTCCCATCTCTTTGCATGACAGCCATTAAGGAAGAGCAGAAAATTGCGCGTATTTTTTGTCCCTCCACAGCTTCCGTATATCGAAAGTCGGCTGGCTCATGTGCCACTGGATTGTTTTGTGTCACTTTTTCTTTTTCTTCCGGGCTGGGTTGTTTGCATTTTTATAAAAGGTGAGTGTGATGATATTTCTCACACAACAGTCTTACATTTCGGAGCTTTAGCTGATTACTGAGGTTTCTTCTGAGGATTCTGCAACCGGTTATGATGAAAAGTGAATATATTTGTTTGAAGCTCACTAGAGACACATACTGGTGTCCCATCTTATACACTTATACAGTATTCACATCAAATCTTCACTCAGTTCATTCACTCTTACTCATTTTCCAAACCGCTTCAATCATATTTGGGTCGCGGAGGCCGGAGCCTATCTCAGCCGAAATTGGGCGAAGGAGGGTTCATCCTGATAAACTCGCCAAGACCAACGCAGCCACCCCCCCCCCCCCCTCAACCACTCACATTTAGGGGAAATTTGAGCAGTGATAATGAAGAGGAGTGAGGAAGGTGAGCGATGATAAATAGGAATGATGAAGAGCAAGAGAAATGATCATGAAAATGAAGATAGAATGAAGAGCATCGATGATGAAGAGGAGTGATGAAGATGAGTGGTGATTATATCATAATGAAGAGGACTGAGGATGATAAAGGGGAATAATGAAGAAATCATAGAGATAAAGAGGAGTGACAGAATGAAGAAGAGCAATAATAATGAAGAGTGATGAAGGGAAGTGAAAGATTGAGGAAGAGGAGCGATGATGATGAAGATGATTGTTACTTCTGCTATTCAGGAAATTATGTCACAGGGAGGGTTTTGTGTTCTGTAATGTCAGAAAGAGTGTTTTCTCTACCTTTTTCCTTGGGACATGTTTTCACATTTTTAGTTATTTTTGTTGCTATAACAACATGAATCCACACCATCCTGCCTTGGGCGCATTAATTACCCTGGTATTACAGTAATAACAACAATAATAATAAAAACAGGGGCAGCACAGTGGAGTCGTGGTTGGCACATCCGCCTGACACTAAGAAGGCCTGGATTTGATTCCGAGCTCAGGTCTGTGGAGTTTGTATGTCCTCCCTGTGCTTGTGTGGGTTTCCTCCGGGTACTCCAGTTTCCTCCCATAATCTAAAAACATACACAGTAGACTAATTGGCTGTTTCAAATCCCTCCTAGGTGTAAGTGAGTGTGAATGGTTGTGTGAGTGTTGGTTGGCCCTGCGATGGCTTGGTGAGCTGTCCAGGGTGTACTCCGTCCGTCCCCGCCCTGAGTCGGCTGAGATGGGCGACAACCTCCCCATGACCCTAATTAGAATTAAGCAGTTTAGAAAATGAATGAATAACAACAATAACAACAATAATGATGATAATATTAATAATTCATTTTCTGTCACTGCGTAATCCTAATTAGGGTCACGGGGAGGGTGGCACCTATCTCAGCCGACTCCGGGCGAGGGTGGAGTACACCCTGGATAGGTCGCCAGGCCATCGCAGGGCAGAAACACACTGATGACTGTGCAGCTACTGTTGTTGAGAGTCAGTAATGGTTCTTTTACATGAATCTCACACCATAGACAGTGAGAGACATGACCGGCCTTTGATAACCCAGTTCGTGGCACTGGGGGGGACAGCAGTGACAACCCATTGAGAATGGGGCTTGAACCCCCAACCTGGGATCAGCGATCTGACACCTTTTACCACCAGGCCTCCACTGCACATAATGTTAATAATAACAATAACAACAAAAACAACAACAATAATAATAATAATAATAATAATAATAATAATAATAATAACGATGATGATGATGATGATGATGATGATTACCTGCAGGCAAATTAGTTTAAACTTGGCGCAAATAAACCCCACCCATGAACCGTGAACTTCACTTCCGACTATCTGTGACGACTCGCCGAATGAACCAATGGCGTCACTCCGTTGGCTGTGAGACGTCGTTCGTCATCGATCACGTGATTATCCGGGAACGACACAAGCTTGGAAGCAGAGATTCGTCTGTCACTGCTTTTCCGACTTCACACGCGCTTCGGACCTCGGATTTAATAGTCGCATCACTAATAAACGATTAATTCATTAGGATTTCAATAAACTTCATCAGACAGACAGCCTGCGCACGCATCGGTGAGTGATGATGATGATGATGATGACGCCTAAGACTTATTTACAGAGATTGTTGAGAGTTAATGTCAAGCCCGTGCAAGGGGGGGTGGGCTCAGTTGGGAGATCTGCCTATCAGTCTGACAGGAGGGAACTTGTATAGTTGGGGGCGGGGACAATGGGGTAGTGATTAGCAGCAGGTCCACCTTACAGCAGGGATGGTCCTTTGCTCAAGTCCCAGACACACCCCTTTCTGAGTTTCTGGAGTTTGCATCTATTTCCTTTGCTTGCATGGGTTTCCTTTGGGGAATCCCGTTTCCTCCCCTAGGTGTGAGTGTGAGTGTGAATAGTGTGTGTTGAGCCCTGCAATGGTCTGGCAAGCATGTTTACCCTCTGTGTGCGTGGGATTCTTCCAAGGACTCCGATTTCCTCCCACAGTTCAAATACATGCAGGTAAAGGGCGCTGGATTGCTGATCCTAAGGTTGGGGGTTCAAGGCCCACTCTCCACAAGGTTGTCACTGCCCCCCCCCCCCCCTTCCCCCAGTGCAGCTAACTGGGCTATCAAAGGCAGGCCATGTCTTTCACTGTCTATGGTGAGAAGTTCATGCAAAAGAACCAGAGCCGTCAGCGTGTTTCTATCCGTTGCTAAAAGGTTGTGTCAGGAAGGGCATCCGACATAAAAAACTTGTGCCAAATCAAACATACGAATCAGATGATTTGCTGTGGCGACCCCTGGAAAAGGGAAAAAGCCGCCGGCGGCGGCTAACTGGTTGTTCCACGGGATTGTCCCTAAGTGTGAGCTGAATAGTTTTGTGTGGGTGACTCTGGCAAGCTGTTCAGGGTGTAACCCCCACCTTCGCCCAGTGGAAAAGTGCCGAAGTGCTACGATGGGCACCAGTCTGTCTCCTAGTGACTAGAAGGATTAGGCAGTGGAGTTGATCAGTGAGGGAGTGTGGGGTGTGTGTTGTATGTCAGGTCAAGTTAGATATTATAGTCATTATAAATCTACTTGCCACTGGTAAAGCTGTAAACCAGTGCAACCTGTCCCAGTTCGACTGCCTTGTGGGTGTCTATTGTTGTAGACAAAGGCTAAGGGAGTAAACCCTGAAAGAAAATCCAGAGTGGAGCCCCTAAGGCGGTTGACTGATACATTTTCACCTTCCGGCAACTCCTGCATCCTGACCCATACCCAGTCGTCTTGACCTTGTCTTGCCACTGCATCCTGATGGTTTTTGGACGAGAGAGTGAGGTCGATGCTGCACAACTCTTCGTTCACTTTAAACAAAGTCATCGCACAATTTCATCCATCATCCACCACCCTCATCCCCTAAGTCCTGCGGCGACAGGTGTGGGTACACTGGCAGTTGTAGTTGCAAACCTGCACGCAGGCGGCTCAGGCCATAGGGTCGCTATCTATGGAAAGGAGCAGCTGTAGATTTCGGCAGCCGTCTGAGCGTCTGAGCAGCCCTTTTTAGGAAGGCACTGCTCATCTCCATGCTTGAGGAAGGGGCTAGAAAAGGTGCCCTAAACATTTCCTGCTCCACATTACCCTGGCTAGCTTACCGCGGCTGGCGGGGATCCTGTGCATGCGGTCGAGAAAAAAGAAAAAAAGCAATAAAAAACTAAGATCCACAGTCTGATCATTGCCACTTGGAATGTGCTTACACTTCTTGATAGGAACAACAATGAAAGACCCCGGAGACGAACTGCACTCATAGCAAGTGACAACATCGACATTGCTGCCCTTCGTGAGACCAGGCTAGCAGGCAAGGGACAACTCTGCGAAATAGGCACAGGCTATACCTTTTTTGGAGTGGACGAGAGCCTGAAGAGAGATGAGACATTATACACCTATAAGAACAAAGGTAATCGTCAGGCCTGTGACAATCATCGAGGAATATCCCTGCTGTCCATTGCAGGAAAGGTCCTGGCCAGAGTGTTGCTGAATCGGCTCATAGCCCATCTTGAGCAAGGCTTCCTTCCAGAGAGTCAGTGTGGTTTCCGAAAAGATCGTGGGACTATCGACATGGTGTTTGCTGCCAGGCAGCTCCAAGAGAAGTGTCAGGAACACAACACCGAGCTTTATACCACCTTTGTTTATCTGACCAAGGTCTTCGACACTGTAAGTAGAGAGGGTCTATGGAGAATCAAATGGTGAAATATGGATGCCCAAGAAAATTAATCGCCATCATTCAACAGTTCCATGATGGTATGCTGGCTCGTGTACAAGACAGTGGAGAGGTGTCAGAACCATTCCCAGTTTCCAATGGAGTGAAACAGGGCTGTGTGCTTGCCCCCACCCTCTTCAGCCTCATGTTTTCAGCAATTCTGAGGGATGCTTTTGGAGACGCTGACGTAGGCATTGGCATCGGGTACAGGTTTGATGGCTCACTTTTTAACCTCAGGAGGCTACAAGCATAAACCAAGGTTTCAATTGATTCCGTCAACGACCTTCTATTTGCTGATGACTACGCCATCAATGCTGCTTCTGGAGTGGATATGTAACACAGTGTTGAGATGTTCTCTGATGCCTGCAACAACTTTGGGTTGACAATCAGCACCGAGAAGACTGAGGTGGTGTACCAACCATCCCCAGAAAAAACCTACTACGTTGGACCCAACATCCTTGTCAATGGACAAAAACTGAAAGCAGTGGACAAGTTTAAATATCTTGGCAGCACACTCTCCTGCGCAGTTGTCATTGATGATGAGGTCAACATCAGACTTGTTAAAGCAAGCGCTGCCTTTGGCAGACTCCATAAGAATGTGTGGGATGGGAGAGGCATCACCACAGAAACAAAGAGCAAGGTCTACAAAGCGGTAGTGATCACCACCCTGCCCTATGGCTGTGAGAGTTGGACGGTCTACCAACGTCATGCCAAGAAGCTAAATCATTTCCACACCACCTGTCTAAGAAAATTTCTTGGCATAAAGTGGCAAGACAAGATCCCAGACACAGAGGTGCTCACCCGAGCAAACCTTCTCAGCATCTATACCATCCCAATGCAGACCGTTATGCTGGGCAGGCCGCCATGTTGTTTGAATGCCTGACCATCGGCTCCCAAAGAAACTTTTGTTTGGCGAACTACAGCATGGTAAACGATCCCAAGGAGGACAGAAGAAGCGCTTTAAAGACACCCTGAAAGCTTCACTGAATGCCTTTACCATCAAGCACGTCTCTTGGAAGAAAGCAGCTATGGATAGGAATTCATAGAGAGCAGCTATATGCAAGGGTGCCGAGTCATACGAAACCAACAGAATTGCTACAGCTGAGAAACGCAGGCAAGACATGAATAGCAGGTCTTCCAAGCCCCCAGCAGCACCCATGATACCCTGCCCATACTGCACCAGAACTTTCCAAGCGCAGATTGGACTGACAAGCCATCTTCATACCCACAAGTAGACGTTCTCAGTTCCCAGGATGATTAGATGGTCCTCGTCGACTTCGATGGACAAAGAGAGAAACCTGCTCATTTATTCAAAGGGTTGATGGAGTATCAGAAATGCTAAAAGGGAGGAGTCTATAGTAATAAACAGTTACTATTTTGGTATTACTGATTTGTTAGCATACAGCGGTTTAATATTTCAGTGAACATGCCTACATTAGAAGTCAGAAACCTCATGCATTATGACATCCTTTGTTGGTTAGGGTGGTTTGATTTTATAATAGTACTGTATATGACTACACCCTGGATAGCTCGTCAGGCCATTGCAGGGCAGAAACTTGCTGATGGCTATACATCTCCTGTCTTGATGAAAGTCAGCAATGGTTCTAGACGCTAAGACCCCTGGGCAAGGTTTTAACCCCGAGTGTGTCTCTGTTTACCCAGCAGTATGAATGGGTACCAGTATAATATACTGGGAAGGTAACCTGCAATGGCCTTGCGTCCCATCCAGGAGGAGATGAACTGGTAGCTTCACGCTCTGGAAACCGGGGACAGGTACTAGCCTGATGAACCACTAGGCTTGGGTGTAAAAGCCAAACAGACGACCTCCCTACTAACTCTCACCATAGACAGTGAGAGAACCAGCTTTTGATAACCCTATTAGCTGCAATGGGGGGGGGAACACTGCCACTGGACATATATTTGATTTTTAAAAAGCATCTTAAATTTAGAACTGATAAAATAATAAAATAAATCTATTCATTTTCAATTTTATACTAAAAAGAATCCTTAAATAACACCAAACCACCTCTATTTTTCTGTAACAGCCCCCCCCCCCACACACATACCATCCTATCCGCAACCCCTCCAACCAATCCGAGGTACAGGCCTGAGGTTCATGTATAAATAGTTGTGTTGAGAATTTTCTCCATCGGAATATTATCTGACTCTGTATACTGACTGTGCTGGTTATAGGGCATCGCCCACCTGCCTGTGTCTTTCATTGTTAAAGCTGTCAATATGTATTAATCAATAATTAACTACTGTATTACACATCTGCCAGGTCTATTTACACACATGAGCACACCGTAGGTGCACAATTACCATCTGCTGTTCATAGTTTGTCAACCTCAGTCACTTAATAAATAGGAATATTCAAAATTACAGGGATCCCTCACTTCCCGCGATTAATGGGGGTCGAGACCCCCCCCCCCCCCCGGCGACCGCCGATTTCCTTGAAGTAGGATCGACCCCCCCCACTGACTGACGTATATGTACATGTATATGTTTCGATAATATCAATAAATACATACGTATTCAGTGCTAGAAATGCTTATAATAACAATTAAACATTCAAAAATAATGTATAAAATGTAAATAAAATATAAATACACACATAGCTGCAACTCACATAAAAATGTGATTACTGTAGTTTTGTTGGGGGGTTTTGGGTTGTTTTTTGTTTTTGTTTGTTTTGGTTTTTTTTGGTTTTTTTTTTGCATAATTGGCCTTGTTTTGCGGCATTTTCCTTAACTTTCCCCCGATTTTCCCTTAATTTCCTTATTTTTTTCCCCCGATGAATATTTTTGAAAAACTCGCAAAGCACTGAAGTTGCAGAAACTGAAGCACAAAGTAAGGAGGGATCACGATAATTAATATGTTTCTAAAAAGGTGGTACTGTGGTATAGTGGTTAGCGTGACTGCCTCTCAGCAAGAAAGTCCTGGGTTCGATTTCCAGCTCAGGCGTTCCTGTGGGGAGTTTGCATGTTCTCCTCGTGCTTGTGTGGGTTTCCTCCGGGTACTCCGGTTTCCTCCCACAGTCCAAAAACATGCACAGTAGGTTAATTGGCTGTTTTAAATCACCCCTAGGTGTGAGCGTGAGTATGAATGATTGTGTCAGTGTTGGTCCTGCGATGGCCTGGCGAAATGTTCAGGGTGTACCCCGCCCCCACCAAGTTTTATTTCAGATTGAGTGGTTCAGAAAATGAATGAATGAATGAATGGTTCTAAAAACCTGCATGGTTGAGTGGGTAGTGTTGTACCTATCAAGTCCCAGGATCCTCCTTCATCCTGAACCCGAATTGAGTATTTGTGCCTCAGTTCGATGGGTTTCCACCAACCTGTGACAAAACCCCCTCAAGTGTGTGATGTTGCTCTTAGGGCGTGTCTCTGTCTTGTAGAATGATGGGAGGAATTTATTGTTGTTATATCTATTAAGTCCTCTGGGCATCCATTTCTACTGTACTGTGTATTATTGATGCTGTTATTTATTTTTCGTTTTCAGGTCACCCTGGATCATGACGGCGATGAAAATTTAAACGAGAAGACACCAGTCAGCCATTGTACGCTTAAGATGAGTGTGTATATATATATTTCTATATATATAGGTCAGTTACAAGTCGAAAGTGCTGATTGTCGATCCCAGTGAGCACAATAAAGAAAGGTCTGCATGCATGTGACATGAGGATCGTATGAAGAGTTTTGGGTGTTCTGACTGGAAGCATGCTGAACGCCGATTAACTTATTGAGGACCTGGAAGCGGACGGGCTGGATGATGGGTCCAGTTCTGGTCTGGCTTCAGGATGTGGCGGCTGTCACCCTGTTGAGGGCCCGGCGTACGCTGCTGCGGGCCGCCATCTTCTTCTGCGTCTTGATGCTTTTGCTTTGGGTGTCGATCTTTTTGTATGGCAGCTTCTACTATTCCTACATGCCCACCGTCAGCTTCGCGACACCTGTCAACTACCACTACAGGTATCCGCACGCTGTCTCATGTTGATTAAATGTGTTGTTTATGAATATAGTTATAGGATTTATAAGGGTGAAGAAAAGGGAGGGGTTTCTCACTGCTTCATCGTTCGACTGCAAATGGTATTCATTAACTGTCGTACAGCGGCACGCCGGAATAGAGGCTAGCATGTCTGTCTTCCAGTAAGAAGGCCCTGGCTTCGATACCCAGGCTAATGCAAGTACAGGGATCCCTCATTTTCCATGGTTAATGGGGACCGCGACCCCCTCCCCCCAGCGACCGCTGATTTCCCCGAAGTAGGATCGACCCCCCCCCTGACTGATGTATACATGTATATGTGTATATAATATCAATAAATACATATTCAATGCTATAAATGCTTATAATAACAATTAAACATTCAAAAATAATGCATAAGATTTAAATAAAATATAAATACACACACATACAGACACGCACAGGCGCACACACACACACACACACACACACACACACACACACACAGAAGCCCACCAAACATAAAAATGTAAGTAGTTTTGTTGGGGGGTTTTGGGTTGTTTTTTTTTGTTTGTTTGTTTTGTTTTTGTTTTTGTTTGTTTGGGGTTTTTTGCATAATTGGCCTTGTTTTGCGGCATTTTCCTTAACTTTTCCCAGTTTTTCCTTAATTTCCTTATTTTAAAAAATTTTTCGATTAATATTTTTGAAAAACCCGTGATGCACAGAAACCGAAGCACGAAGTAGGGGGAGGGTACACAGAACTACAGTGATCCCTTGGATTTTCTTGGAGTACTCTGGTTTCTTTCACAGACTAAAGACATGCAGATGAGGCAAAGTGGCTGTTCCAGATTGCCCCTAGATGTGTATGAGTGTGAGCGTGGATGATTGTTTTTGCATGTTGGCCCTGCGGTGATCAGGGGAGCTGTTCAAGGTACAGTGGTACCTCACCTTACGAAATTAATCTGTTCCAGAGCCTTTTTCTTAACCTGGATTTTTCGTAAATTGAACCGCATTTTACATGTAAAACGTGTGATTCATTCCAAGGCCCCCAATACTACCCCCTAAACCCTTTAAAAATTATAAAAGTATACAGTACCTATCGTACCGATGGTAGACGGGTTTTATTCCTTTGCGATATCACTCAACCGCATGCCATGAGCCCGCTTCTTCTTTTCACTCGCACCGGAAATCACACACTGTGTGTGTGTGTGTGTGTGTGTGTGTGTGTGTTGACCATGTCTTCTTAGCAGAGTTATAATCCTGCAAATGTTCATGGAAGGTTAAAAGCCAGTAACTCTGTTCTTTACACGAAAAGTATTATGGGAGATGCAGCTCCATAATAGCCAATGCGAGGGAGCTGCATCATCCCTCCTAGCCAATGGGAGGCCAGCGGGTGGGGATGTTGGGACATGTAGTCAGTGGGAGAGCAAGTCGTGCATTGTTTGAATGGCTCGCTTTTTGAATGGCGCGTTTCATAAGGAGAACTTGTTTCGTATACAGAGACAAAAAATTTAGGAAAATGTTTTTCGTAAACTGGATTTTTTTGTATCCTGGGACTATTGTAAGGTGAGGTACCGCTGTATACTCTGCCTTAGCCAATACCTCTGGGCTGTGGGAGAAAACCGCGTACCCAGAGGAAACCCATATAGACACGGGGAGAACATGCAAACGCCTCACAAATACCCGGGACGCAAACCCAGAACCTTCTTGCTGTGAGGTGGTTTTGGAATACTTTTGAAATGTGTGTGATACATTGCCTAATTTCTTTATGAACCATCATTATAACTGAATAATACTTTGTTTCAGAAGTGACTGTGACTCCCCGAACTCTGTTCTCTGCTCTTTCCCAATGGCGAACATCTCTCTCCTAAAGAACGGCAAAGACCAGGTAAGATCATCACATTTTTATTTAGAGTACAGTTTCTGATAACGTTGCGTACAATCAACAGGACTTTCACCAGGACCGGTGATGTAGAGGTCAGGGTGCTGGGCTCATGATTGAGACGTGATGGGCTTAAATCCCCGTGAAACTTCCACGGTGCTAATGCGGTGCCCTTGGGCAAGGTGTCAATCACAAGTGTGCCACCTTCCTCCCAGCTGTATAAATGGGTACCAGTAGAAATACTTGGAGGGGAACCTATGATGAACGACCGGCCCTTCCAGGAGGAGTCAAAGTCCTCGTCATGTCACACTACAGATATGGGGATGAGCTCCGGCTGTTATGAGCCGCTAGGTTCGGGGGTAAAATCTCAACAGACTTTACCTACTTGTTCAACCAGTGTCCGTGCTGACTGCCACTTCTCTCTCTTCTTCTTTCTGTAATCCACATATTACCTGAAATTGTTTACATGTCCAAAAGCATTTTTAATTCATATGAAATAATCCTGTCTGTGCTTTAGGTATTGATGTACGGTCAGCCCTATCGAGTCTCACTCGAGCTGGAGATGCCGGAATCACCTGTGAATGAACAGCTCGGCATGTTCATGATCCAAATGTCCTGTTACACCAAATATGGAAAAACTGTGTCCACGGTGGCACGCTCTGTGAGTAAGAATTAAAACTCATGTTGTTGTTGTTGTTGTTTTTCTGGCTTGATTTTCCATGATGTTACATGTGTACTAGGTCATGCTGCGCCAGCTGTTTCTAATTTGGTGAACCAGTTGTTTAAAACCAGTGGCATACTGTTTTTTTCCCCCCATCATGAACTCAGTTAATTTTTCATGGAATTACAATAACAAATTGACCCACATGAGGGCGCTATATACTTTCGAAAATTCTATGTTTGGGATTCATTTTGTCTCAAAATATCATCAGTGCAGCATTTCTGGAGCCATTTTTCAATCCCAAATGAATATCTCACTGGAAATATGTCATAATATTACCGTCTCATTCAAAGCTTTAAGTGTTGAGAGCTGCAGCAACAGAATAAATATTTGCATCTGCAAAATTAAACCTGTTGAAAAACATTTGAATAGAACAGGTGGTACTAATTCTAGGGGGGTTGAAGAATGAGGCGAAAATACGACAAACCTGTTTATTCATGCTTTGTATGCATGAGCGTCACAGACACTCATGATTGGCTAATGACACGTGTGAGTGACAGGGAAAAGAGTGCCATCCCGCCATCCCTCCATCTCTATGAGCTCTCAGCCAGATCAGTGCTGCTGAGCTCCCGGCTGTGGAAGGCTGCATGCACCAGCCGGGCCTGAGGTTCGCAAACTCTCAGGTGGCTATGGCACACCTCGTTGATGCACAACTCTGGAGTAATATTATTAATTACGTACATCATTGCACTTTAATAGAGTCACAATAATTCATAATCGAATTGCCACATTTCGTATCCTGCAACTGTCTCTGTTCTCTGATATACAGTGGTACCTCACCTTACGAAATTATTCCGCTCCAGAGCCTTTTTCGGAACCTGGATTTTTCGTAAATTGAGCCGCATTTTACATGTCAAACATGTGATTCATTCAAAGGCCCCCTAAACTACCTCCTAAACCCTTTAAAAATTATAAAATCATACCTTTTAACACCTCCTTCTGCTTCAATATCGTACCGATGGTAGCAGGTTTGGCCATATTCCTTTGTGATATCACTCAACCGCATGCCACGAGCCCGCTTCTTTTCACTCGCACTGGGTGTGTGTGTGTGTGTGTGTGTGTGTGTGTGTGCGTGTGTGTGTGTAGACTATGTCTTCTTAGCAGAGTTATAATCTTACAAACTTTTATACAAGGTTAAAAGCCTGATCCAAAAGATAACGTTGCAATGAGCACACTCGAAAAACTCATGAAATAACAGTAACTCTGTCCTTTACACGAAAAGTATTATGGGTGCTCTAGCTCCATAATAGCCAATGGGAGGGAGCTGCTTCATCCCTCATAGCCAATGGGAGACCAGCTTGGCGAAATGTTGGGAGATAGTCAATGGAAGGGAGCTGGGTCGTCCGTCCTAGCCAATGGGAGGCCAGCGAGGCTGGATGTTGGAAGATAGTCAATGGGAGAGCAGCTTGTGCATTGTTTGAATGTTTGAATGGCGCGTTTGGCTCGTTTCGTAAGAAGAACTTGTTTTGTATACAGAAACAAAAAATTTTGGCAAATGTTTTTCGTAACCTGGATTTTTTGTTTGCTGGGACTATCATAAGGTGAGGTACCACTGTAAAACATACCGGGACACAATTTCTTAAAATACATTTCATGATTTGTATGGATTTTTTTTTTCATTGCTTGTTTTTTTTCCTCCTCTCATCAGGCCATGCTGCATTATCGCTCCGGTCTCCTGCAGATCCTCAACACCTTGGTGTTCTCCCCGATGCTCCTTACAGGTCTGACGGAGCAGAAGCAGCTTATAGAGGTGGAGCTCTTCTCAGACTACAAGTCGGACTCTGTGAGTGCGAGCAGAAGTTCTGAAATACATTCACCAAATTCCAGCCTGTGCTTTTAGTCATTAAGTTTCATGAGACTTTAGATTCTTTACTGATATTTAATTAATTAAAAGGTTGTTGTAGATTTTCTCATCGTCTTCTCATGTGTGTCATTCCAGTATCAGCCCACCATTGGAGCGGTCATCGAGATTCGTTCTCGGCGTGTACAGATCTACTCGGCTCAGCTTAGGATCCACGCCTACTTTACTGGGATCAGGTGTGCACCACCGTGTCCTCGTGTCACAGATCCACCTACGTTTATAAACCTGAACAGCGTATAGCTTATGTTGATAATGCATCTTACGTGTATTCTTGACCGCGGAATACTTGAACTTTTGTTTCTAATTGACCATGAATTAGTTATTTGTGGTGTAGCACAAAAAAAGTATATCAGATGTATTAGCTTGGTACAGTCTTGTAGTGCTGAGCACATCCACCTCAGGCCAAGATGGTCTTGGGTTTGATTCCTGGCCTCGAACGTTTCCATGGGTTCTCAGGTTTCTTCCCAAGACGTGGATATTAGGCTAATTGGGTATCCCAAATTGACCTGAGGTGTGAGTGCGTGTGTGTGCCCTGCAATGGTCTGGGTAGCTTGGTAGTTGGGTAGCATTCCACCTTTGCTCAGTGTCGGCTGAGATAGGTTCCAGCCTCCCTGCGATCCTAGTTGGATTAAAATGAGTAGGTTATTGGTTACAGCTGATAACACTTGTGCTCTCTGTTTGTCTGTCTGTCTATCTGTCTGTCTGTCTGTCTGCCTGTCTGTCAACCTCCCACCCCCACCCCTTCCAGATACCTTTTGTATAACTTCCCTCTCACATCAGCGTTCGTAGGGGTTGCCAGTAACTTCATGTTCCTGAGCGTGGTTGTCCTCTTTAGTTATCTGCAGTTCGTCTGGGGAGGACTGTGGCCCCCAGAGCAGGTTCGAGTTCAGGTACGACAAGCAAACATTATATCCACGTGTACACACACACACACACACACACACACACACACACACACACACACACACACACACACACACACACACTGCAAGTCTAGATCTTGCTCTCTCAAATGGCAAGTTAGATTCTGTTCCAGAATTTTTGGCACCCATATTTGGTAAAGATGACTGAATGCTGCAGTGGTTAACATCTGGCCCACAGCAAGAAGGTCCTGGGTATGAGTCACAGGCTCAGCTCTGGTATTTCTATGTATACAGGGATCCCTCACTTTCCACGGTTAATTGGACAGAGATCCCCCCCCCCGTGACCGCCGAAGTCCGCGAAGTAAGATGCCCCCCCCCCCCGCGCTGACATATATGTACATGTATATGTGTATACAATATGAATAAATGTATATTCAATGCTATAAATGCTTATAATTACAATGAAACATTCAAAAATAATGCATAAGATGTAAATAAAATATAAATACACACATACGGATGCGCGCCTCACATAAATATGTAAGTAGTTTTGTTGAGGGGGTTTTGGGTTGTTTTTTGTTTTGTGTTTGTTTGGGTTTTTTTTTTTGTTGCATAATTGGCCTTGTTTTGCGGCATTTTCCTTAACTTTCCCCCCTATTCTAACTTTATTTATTTTTTAATTCGATGAATATTTTTTAAAAAATGCGATGTACTGAAGCCGCATGGCTTGAAGCGTGAAGTAGCGAGGGATCCCTGTATATTTGTTATGTTATGCTTATATTTAATTATATATTTTATGTTTATAGTATATTTTTATTGTTATAGGTTATGTAATATTATATGTTTTCCCCTGTGCATGTGTGGGTTTCCTCCCTGTGCTCCAGTTTCTTTCGAAAGTCAAAAGATATGCACATTAGGCAAACTGGCTGTTTTGAATTGCCCCAAGTTTGGTTGTGGGTGTGAATGTTGTTTTTTTTTTGTGTGTGTGTGTGTGTGTGTGTGTGTGTGTGTGTGTGTGTGTGTGTGTGTGTGTTGGCCCTGTGATGGTCTTCCCATTTTTCAGGGTGTACCCCTGGTTTGTTTCATAAAATGAATGATGGGCTAAACTTACCATGATATATCATCATATAGTTCATTGTATATTATGATGAATGCTTTTTTTTTTTTTTTTTTTTTGCTAATTCTGGTTTTCTGGTTATAATATTAATACAACCAGCTGGCGTAGATATCAAAATTCAATCTTGAAAATAACAGGACGGGGCAGTGGTGGCCTGGTGGTATAGGGCGCTGTGTCACTGATCCTAAGTTTGGGGGTTCGAGCCCCACTCCTCCACAAGGTTGTCACCGTCCTGTTGTCACCACAACGGGTGAGTTCAGGGGAACGTTCTGGCCAACCAATCAACGCAACCAAGCAAGGTGATCACTTAATCCAGAAAGATTTCTCTCCGAGCTTCTAATGATCTTCGAGCTGCGTGTACCTTTGCGCCATCTTGCACGAATCCAGTTCTTCGATCTTGTGGTGCTCAAGTTGTACAAATACGTAATAAATAGACCATCTTTAACCGATTTTTAAAAAAATTCCCCTTTGTAATGGGAAGGTTTTTTGGGGATGGATCACCCTCTTTAAATAAATACAGGGTTTCTGTGGGTGCCTATAATTCTGGAGCAGAATGTATTTACTGATTTAATTTTCTATGTCCTGATTTTGGGAATCTGTGTAAAGGTCACAATGGGAGACATGACGCGCCTACAAAAGAGGAGAGAGGAAGCGCGGAGACGTATGCGTACAACAGCGAGCGCACCGAGTAAGTACCCGACGGAATTATTTTAACGCCCTGATAATAAACAATAAATGGTTTATCTGTACTGTTTACATTATTCAAAGTTTCCTTGTCATGGACGAACCGTGGTCTTAATTCGAAAAGTTAATTTCATTCTGTAATATTTTATACTGTAGGGAAAAAATAGTAGGTGGGCCTGTTGGGTGCAAATGGAAAGCCACGCCTATTTTACTGGAACTGATCGGCAGAGAAGAATAACAGGATGTTACTATGATTCCTTGTTTATAATGATTCATTGTTTTTGGTATGAATACGATTTGATGCCACCTTGATACAATGGCAGTCCCATGTGGTGCTGTTTTTGCCCGCTGCTCACTTTAAGACAAAACATCACGACCATTGGTTTTCTTTCATCGTGAAATAACGTTTGTGTTCCAAGCTGGCGTGATATCGTCTGTGTGGCGTATTTTTATGTAATCGTGCAAATTTTTGTTGCCAGATCTGAAGTTCGAGAATGACCAGGACACACCTGCAGATCAAGCCGTACAGACTGAGCAAGCCGACGGTGAATTGCCAGCACTGGTTAAAGGTGGGGTACACACTGAACACAGTTTGCCAGACCATCACAGGACCAACACACACACACACCTACACAAAACCATTCACCCCAATGGGAGACTTGGCACAGCCAGTTTGCCTAATGTAAATGTCTTTGGACCGTGACAATAAACGGAAATACATAGCGAACCATTGCTGACTTTCGTAAAGAGTAGGCTGCGAAGCCGTCAACGTGTTTCTGTCCCTTGCTATAGCGATGCACATAGGCCTGCTGGGCACGTGCCGCACGTATAACATTTACAGGAAAGTCCGTCAAACTTTAGAACTTTACACTAATAACATACAATATTATTTATCATATAAATCACATTAATATTATCATTATGCTGGAGAAAAGTGGAATGTAATTTACCGGAATCCGGGACCGATTAGGAGCATGTTGAGCCTGAGGCGGAGTCTGCAAGTTGCATGACATCATTTTTTTTCGGAGTTGACAGATATTGTTGCCGCGTTTAGTAAAAACAAAAAAAAAACAAAAAAAAACTGCCGGTTTAATGTGCCTTGTTGGCGATCAGGTTCATGGGAGCGCTTCCTTCTTTTGCTCATATTAAAATAAATGTTTAAGTGAAAATCTAGATGCAGTAGGTCAGTAAATTTCTGAGCAATTAGCAACATGAACCATGGTTTTGTTTTTAGCGGGAATTGCCGTATCCTGTATAAAAACAAATTCTATTGGCTGAAGGCTGTCGTGACAATCTGCACTACCCAATCACAGCATGGCTCTTGTAATACCGGGCTCTTCACACACTGAATGACTGTAGATAAGAGGACGGAAACACAATTGTGTCAGGATTACATGCCGGAACCTTTTTTTTTTCCTTTTTTTTCTTTTTTACAACAAAAGCACTATTTTTGGTTCAATTAGCGGGAATAGCCGAAGTTTGTTTTTTTTATTTACTGTTCCGAAGTTTTCCGAATGCATGTCAGAAAAATAGTTTTGCTTCAGAGTATCGCAATACATATTGTTTGCATGTTAGAAGCGATTTAAACTGATAAACCGGTTTTATGGCACAGCCCTAATATGCATGTACGTTATATGTCAGTCAAGGGGGTTGATCCTACTTCGCGGAAATCGGCGGTCATGGGGGCGTCTCGGGGCGTATAAACTGCGGAAAGTGAGGGATCCCTGGATTACTTTTTTTTTGAGTTTCTGGGCTGACATGTATTGAAATCCACCTATTTGGAAAGAATGTTTTTTTTTTTTGTTTTTTTTTGGGGGGGTAACACAACCTCAAACTTTTTACATTATTTGTTTACTTGTTTTTTTTTTTCCAGGTGATCTGGACACACTCGGTACGATAAGTTCACTTGGTGAATCTTCACAAAATGAAGAGAACGGTGCGTAAGCAAAGTACACAAACATGCTCATGCTCATGTCAGGACCGAGCTTTTAAATCTCACAAATCCTTTCTTGCAGCATCAGATTTTAGTGTTCCGCCTCTACTAGAGAACAACACAAGTGACGATGCCCAGCTCGAGCAGAGAGCCACAGAGGACCCCAGTTTAAGGCAAAGACATGGGCCTTGGATGCGACTGTAAGTTCTCTGTTAGTGAACGTCAACATGTCTGGACATTTCCTCTGGAGTTACATTATTGACGTGTGTTTGTGTTTGTTGTGTACCAGTGCATCTACCTTAAAGAGCTTGTGTCTGAAAGCTCTCACTCTCATTAACTTTGAATCGGAATCATGTAATCATGACGTACAGCCCAGAGACACTAAATGGACAAAAGTTTCTGGACACTTGTTTTTATGACCCATATGTACCTTCTTCCTAAAGTTGGTGCCACAAAGAAAGAGCACGTAATTGTACAGAATGTCTTCATCCACTGTTGGGTTATTATTTCCTTTCATGAGAACCAGGAGGCTCAAACCTGTTCTAACATGACCACCACTAGACATTGAGTGCCTGAATAGTCTTAATGATGATCACAAATCCCTACAGCCGTGCTCCAAAATCTGGCGGACAGGCTTGCCAAAGAGAAATTTATTATAACATCAAAGAGGAATTTAATCTGGAACCAACCATCAAGAAATACATATGAGTGTTTTGGCCAAGTGTCCATAAAAATTTAGTCCATATAAAGTGTGTGTGTGTGTGTGTGTGTGTGTGTGTGTGTGTGTGTGTGTGTGCATGTGCGTGTGTGTGTGGCGGCATGGGGGTGAAGTGGTTAGCACGCCTGCCTCACAGCAAAGAGGTCCTGGGTTCGATTCCCAGCTCAGGCATTTCTGTGTGGAGTTTGCATGTTCTCCCCGTGCTTGTGTGGGTTTCCTCCGGGTACTCCGGTTTCCTCCCACACTCCAAAAACATGCATAGTAGGTTAATTGGCTGTTACAATTTTTCCCTAAATGTGAGTAGGAAAGGTTGTGTGAGTGTCGGCACTGCGATGGCCTGGCGAGCTGCCCAGGGTGTACTCCCCACGCCCTAATTAGGTGGTGGCCTGGTGCTAAAAGTGCTGGATCACTGATCCTAAGGTTGAGGGTTGACATTCCACTTTCAACGGGTTGTCACTGTCACCCCCCAGTGCAGCTAACTGGGTTATCAAAGGCTGGCCATGTCTCTCACTGTCTGTTTGTCTTCCTTTCGGCTTTTTCCCTTTTACTCGGGAGTCGCCAGAGCGAATCGTCTGATTCGCACGTTTGATTTGGCAGAGGTTTTTACGTCGGATGCCCTTCCTGTCACAACCCTTTTAGCAAGGGACAGAAACACGCTGACGACTTTGCAGCTACTCTTTACGAAAGTCAGCAATGGTTCTTTTACATGCCTCTCACCATAGACAGTGAGAGACATGGCCCGCCTTTGATAACCCAGTTAGCCGCACTGGGGGATGTCTCTCACTGTCTATGGTGGGAAAATCATGTAAAAGAACCATTGCTGACTTTCATCAAGAGTAGCTGCATAGCTGTCAGCACGTTTCTGGCCTGTAATGGCCTGGCGAGCCGTCCAGGGTGTACTCTGCCCTCGCCCAGAGTCGGCTGGGATGGGTGCCAGCCTCCCCATGACCCCAATTAGGATTAAGCGGTTCAGAAAATGAATGTGTGTATATATATATATATATATATATATATATATATATATATATATATATATATATGTATATACACACACATATATATATATATATATATATATATATATATATATATATATATATATATATATGTGTGTGTATATATATATATATATATATATATATATATATATATATATATATATATATATGTGTGTGTGTGTGTGTGTACACACACACCACCACTAGTTTTTGAAATTCACACACATGCTGCTAAAAATACTTGTCTATGCAACCATATCGATTTATTTCTCTTGAAATGTAGACAACTGTCTATAGATTCCACTCACTTAAATTCTGAACAAATCCTCGGTGCATCCCAGCTAAAAATATGCTTCTGTTACATTATGCTTTTATGGCTTTGGGGTATTGGGTCCATTCTGTTGTGTTGATGTTACAGTTGCTCATCACTTTATTGTACTTTGTGTTTGTGGAACAAAGTCGCTCAAAGGCAAACAAGTATTTATTTGTACAATTCCTGGAAAGCTGTGTTTTTTGGATGGAGTCTGTCGATCACTCCAACTCATATGCTTCCAGGGCAATTTTTAGGAATAAAACATGCGATATACTTGAGATAAGTATGCAGAGTTGATTTAAATACATAAAGAATATTGTTGGGGAAATGTTACATATTGACACCGTGTAATATTTAAAGGTGTTGAAATGTATTTTTAAATAGAAATGTATTCTAAAGTCAGGGTTGTGTTGTACGTGAAGTATATAGAAAGAAATACAGTACCATATACGATATGGGTATCCAAAGATTTCAGAGATATGTGTGGTGACTTGGGGCAGCCACCAATCTGGCTGTCAATCACCCAGAAAAATGGTGAAAAAAGATAAACAACAAGAGCACTTGGAGAGTGCAAACCTCTGCCAAGACAGTATGAGCTAAAACAACAATGTTAGAAAATCATTTAAAACATTCCTAGATCCAGAATTTGATCCGGACCTTCCCCACAATGTAATGTAGTCTTCCTTGACCAAAGCCCGAGTTCCGGTAGAAATTTCAGGAAAATCTATTCAGAGCTTTTTGTGTAATCGTGCTAACAAACCCACAAACTTGTGCTTTATTTGCTTTCTAACTTTATCAATGATTGTGTTGGGTAAGGAGCGAGTTAAATACGTGTGCCAAATGATGTTTTATTGAACATCTGGTGAACCAAGTCTGTTTTCTTCATCCACGCTTTGATCAAATTACTCAAAGTTCAGAATTTTTGAAATGCTCATTTGAATTAATGGGAAATTTAATTCGTAGCAGATGCTAAGTTCCAAGTTGGATAACAATTTAAATTACCCTACATTAAAGGTCACTTGATTATACAAGACTGAGTCGAATAAAAACAGCAGAAAACCCTTAATGTATTAAATTTATAATTGTGAAAATATAAATGTATTATTGGCCCTATATGGTCAGTGCTACCTGCAGGGATCCCAGATCTTCGCTATTTAGTGGAATTCTGCTATTTTTTCGGCTTCAGGGTCCCTGTGACCCCCAACAGCTGAAATATTTCATTTCCTCTATTTCTGAACCAGTTTCCTCTATTTTTTCAAAACCTCGCTGGGATCCCTGTATCTGGTACATGGGGACCACATGTTAAACTCAATTCAGAATTAAAAGATTGAAGGTTTTCACTTGACTTAACCGTGTGTAATTGTTAATGAACTGTCAGTTATGTTGTTCCAGAAGGTTAAGAAGGTAAAGGTTTGTTTGATATACACAATTTCAGGACTTTATGTAGAAAATTTAAAATTTCAGCATGGCGGTGTTTCCGCTCTCATGTGTACCAACACACATCTTATTGATAAAACTTTTATTAAACTTGTTGAATGTTTTGACTTGTTTTTTTTTGTGTGTTGGGTTGTTTTTTTTTTAAGTCTTGTGTTCAGTGTCTCAACTTCTGTTACTTGACTCTGTCGCGTGTATTAGTATATGTTATCCTGGTTTGGTAGAATAATGAAATATGATGTGTGTACTGTTATATTTTCATGTTATTTATTTAATAAAATATGGTTTCTACTCCATGCCCTTTAAAGTGTCTTTAGAACCACTGACTGATTTTGGTGCCGTTTTAAAATACAGTATCTGAGCAGGAGGGAGTACGGTTTAGCGCCACAAGATCCTGGATGTACTGTATACATACTAATGTTTTTTTTTTTTTTTTTTTTTTGGGGGTATTTTTGCACTTTTTATACTCTCACAAGGGAAACTGTGCTCTGCCTTTAACCCTTCCAAAATGAGCACACACATTCACACTTGGTGCAGTGGGAAGCCACGTTGGGGGAGGGGTTGTCTCAAACTCGTTTCTTTAACACTGGGTTAATCTGCACAATTTGAGAGGAGTGTTCTAAGTGTGTGGGGTCGTGGGATGGAATCATGACGTTCTTGCAGAAGCTTGGTGGAAGATGATTTGATGTCACTCGTGATGGAGCGTAGGAATCATTGCAGAATGCAGTAAAGCTTAACAGAGCATAACAGAGCTTGATGCACCATCGTAGGGGATCCCCGTGAACTTGGAAACAATTCATTTAAGTATAACTTCTTAGAGGTTCTCCCTGCCTCCTTTTTAATTTTTTTTTAATTTTTGCCCAATTGGCTCCAAGTGTTGCCATAAATTGTGGACCTCTGTCTTTTTTTTTTTTTTTACTCATTGGCCTCAGTGTAAACCCAGGCTAATCATTAGACCACAGTTCCCCAAATAGTTTATTACTAGTGTACAAATAATCCTAAAAATTTATATATTTTTTTCGCTTGAAATTGATTTTATATGTAGATTAAACCTGTTGTCAAGCACACTTTTTTATTTCATGGGAAAAGCACAGTAGATATAAATACTACTACAACTACTACTACCACAACTACCATTACTACTACTACTACTATTACCATTACTACTACAACAACAACAACTACTACTACTGCTACTACTACAACTACCATTACTACGACTACAACTACTACAACTACCATTACTACTACTACTACTACTACACTTACTACTACTTCTACTACTCCTACTACTACTATTACTACTAAACACTACTACTACTACTACTACTACCACAACTACTACTACTACCACAACTACTACACAAACTACTACTACTGCTACTCCTACAACTACCATTACTACTACAACAACCATTACTACTACAACAACAACTACTACTACTGCTACTACTACAACTACCATTACTACTACTACTACTACTAAAACTACCATGACTACTACACAAACTACTACTACTACTCCTACAACTACCATTACTCCTACTACTACTACACAAACTACTACTACCACTACTACTACTACTAAAACTACCATGACTACTACACAAACTACTACTACTACTACTACTACTACTGCTACTACTACAACTACCATTACTACTACTATTACTACTACCACCACTACTACTACTACTACTACTACTAATAATAATACTAAGACATGTATTGGGTTGATTTTACCATAAGTACACTATTAAAAAAATTACAGAGACTTAAAAGTAGCTCATTTTCTATTACAATACATTTCTGTATTGTTATTGTATTAATCTTAATTTGTTTTTGTTTTTTTGGAATGTGACATGCATTTCAATTTTTTCTTACATTGTAGTGACATTTCAAAGTTCACTAAGTAGGCTCGGACATGATTATTTAGGTAACTAGTTAATTAATGAAGATGAAGAGGCTGCAACTGAATTATTGATGTATGACAACAGGCAGTGGTGGCCTGGTGGTGCCCCCCCCCCCCCCCTCAAGCTAACTGGGTTATCAAAGGCTGGCCATGTCTCTCACTGGCTATGATGTGAGGTTCATGTAAAAGAACCATTGCTAACTTTTGACAAGAGGAGCTTCACCCACGACCCTGGATAGCTATGTGGTGTCAATAATGGATGGATGGAAGAAAAATGACATCATTCAATATCACAATATTCTTGGGGGAAAATCTTGTGATATTCAGGAAACCTGGTCAGATGCCACATCCTCAAGTTAAAACGGTTGAGTGAATGTAGGAGCTAAAATTTTCCATAAGTTTTAATGGATGACTCATTGGAAGAGCACGAGATGCTCCATGAAATGTTATTCATTTATTAAAGTGGAAAAAAACCTGATGATTACAATTAAGGTACAATATCATAAGCTTGGGAAGATTAAATTTTTTTTTTCAGTTTGGTCTGACTTTCAGCCACCTGTCTGTCCATTTCTCTCGATATGTGTCTCACACTCTTTATGACGATACAGCATCTTGGGCATGTGGTCTGTCATGAGCTATTAAAATTCACTGGACTTTCCAGAGATGCATAGCGTGAAAGTGATGTTTTCTCTTGAGGAAGTGAGGACTCTTGAGCACTTGCCAAGCTCAGAGGTTACATTAGCGAGCCAAAAACAAAGCAGTATGTTTAAGATGTGTATCTACACCCATAAAAAAAAAAAAAAGACGACAACAACAGCTAGTGCCAGCCTTATTTCCTTATGACGTTTGCACACTTTATTTCTGTCACTGATATTGTTTGTGAAGGTGTCGCGTCCATATTTTTCCTTTTTCCACTCTTTCCGTCTGTTCTTCCCTCATGAGACTGATGATTATGGCTTTTTCCTCTCGGAGGTTGTTGAGAAGATCCGCCCTTGCAGCCAGCCACAGACACAGCAGGCTTGAGAGGACTTCCTGTCTGCTAAATGTGATTTGAATCAAATTCTCATATAATTAAAAATAAATAAATAAACACAATATTAAAAAATAAATAAGTAAACACAACCATTAAAAAAAGGTAAATATGTACATGTACATGTATAGGAGTAAATATGTACAGGGAATTAGTTTTGTAGTAGTAATAATAATAATAATAATAATTATTATTATTATTATTATTATTATTATTATTTATTTATTTTTCTTTCTGATTTTTAGAAATCAAAAAACCTTCATAAGGCTGGTTGGTACCAAACACTATTCTAGTGTTCTATGAGCATTGTTTTTTTTTTTTTTTTTTTTTTTTATCTTTTGGCACTGATGTTGGCTGTCTGTTCATTTCCGTATATTGTGTCAGTCTCCTTTCACCTCTTTCATCGATGCATCATTTTTAGCATTTGTGGGCCAGGCGTTGGCCGGTGGACCATTTCAGAGACACACCAGCCTGGTGAACTTTAGCACACACCACTGATCTCGGTGCCAACTATATCCTTTCCACACATTTCTTGAGTGTCTTTCTTATATGCCCTCTAATACCTTAAAACACATTTGATTTTTGATTTTCCTTCCATTTATTTATTCGTGTGCACTCAACCGACTTATCGTTTTCACTTACATTAGGCTATATGTACAGTATCCACTCAGTGGTCACATGACCGCTTATTATATGTATGAAATTTGTTTTGTTGAACATGAAATCAAGGAGCAGCAGATATACTGATTGCCTAAAATCAGTCAGATACAAGTTAAGGGCTTCATTTAAGCTTCTCAGACATCATAACGAGGAAAAATATGATCCGTGACTCTGACCGTGTGGCGTGGCAGTTGGTGCCAGACAGTCTGATTTCCTGGAATTTTTTTAAACATAACTGTCTCTAGAGTTCATAGAGAATGGGGTGGAAAATGCTGAAGTGGTTTGATGATGATGGAGATCAGAGGGGGATCGACAAACAGGTTAGGGCTGAATAAAAGGGTACTGTGACCTAAATAACCACTCTTTCCAACCATGGTGAGCAGAAAAGCATCTAAAACAACACAACACCCAAAAGAAACCTACACGACACACATGCAAACTCGACACAGAAACGGTCCAAACATCGAACTCAGGCCTTTTTGCTGTAAGGCAGATGTATTAACCACCAGATAATGTCCCAGATGAACTATCTATATATATATATATATGTGGCCGGTGGCGTAGTGGTTAGGGTGCTGCGTTCATGATCAGGAGGTTGTGAGTTCGAATCCCACTGTGCTAAGGCCCCTGGGCAAGGTCTCAACCACAAGTGTGCCTCTGTTCACCCAGCAGTATAAATGGGTACCAGTAAAATATATATACTGGGAAGGTAACCTGCGATGGATTAGTGTCCCATCCAGGGGGCATTGAACTCCTGGTTGCTTCACGCTATGGAAACCGGGGATAAGTACCGGCCTGATGAGCCACGAGGCTAAGCCACTAGGCTCGGGTGTAAAAACCTAACGGACTTACCATATATATATATATATATATATATATATACACAGACGCATGTGTACACACAGATGCAACAATGTAATTAGTTTTGATGGGAGATTCTGGGTTGTTTTTTGTTTTGTGTTGGTTTAGGGTTTTTTGCATAATTGGCCTTGTTTTTGTGGTATTTTCCTTACCCCCCCCCATTCTTCCTTAATTTCCTTATTTTTTAATTTGATTAATATTTATTAAAAAAAAAACGCTATGCACGGAAGCCGCATGAATTGAAGCGCGAAGAAACGAGGGATGGGATCCCTGTATGTATATCTTCTTCTTTTCCTTTCGGCTTTTCCCTTCAGGGGTCGCCACAGCGAATCATCTGCCTCCATCTCACCCTACCCTCTGCATCTTCTTCTCTTACACCAACTGCCTTCATGTCCTCCTTCACCACGTCCATGAATCATCTCTTTGTCTTCCTCTAGGCCTTCTGCCTGGTAATTCCAACCTCAGCATCCGACTCTCTTTGCCGATGGACACGCCTCCCACCTCTCCTTCTTCGACGTCTCCGACCAACAGTAGTCCAATTTCCACCAGCACCCTGTTGGTGAACAGCACTGATGGCGGTCATTGTTAACCCGGGCCTCGACCGATCCGGTATGAATTTTTTTTGTTGTGACTCGCATATTTTATTTGGCATTGGTTTTACGCCGGATGCCCTTCCTGACGCAACCCTCTGCATTTATCCAGGCTTGGGACCGGCGTGAGGGAGAGACACTGGCTTGTGCCCCTCCCTCACGGCTGCATTTTATATATATATATATATATATATATACATATATATATATATATATATATATATATATATATATATTGGAGGAAACCCACATTTGCATGAGGAGAACATGCAAACTTCTCACTGAAAAACGCATGTCCAGGCTGGGACTTGAACTCAGGACTCCCTTACTGTCAGGTGGACGTGTTAACCATGCTATAACCACGAAGCCTCATTTGAAATCATTGCACGGCGCTATTTTTTTCTTGACTTTTACTACAATTGGCAGGAAACCTTACTGACCACAAAATGCACTGGCTGGGCAGCATAACATACATGTTTCTCCTGAATTCAGGCCAGTGGTGGCCCAGTGGTAAGGTGCTGGATTACCAATCCTAAGGTTGGAGGTTCAATCCCCACTGTCAACGGGTTATCACTGCTGTTCCCACAGTGCAGCGAACTGGGTTATCAAAGGCCAGCCTTTGTCTCTCACTGTCCATGGTGTGAGGGATGTAAAAGAATCGTTACTGACTTTCATCAATTGTTTCTGCCCCATGATGGCCCGAAGAGATGTCCAGAAGGTGTACTCTGCCTGCGACCCTAATTAGGATTAAGCAAAAGAAAATGAATGAATGAACCCGAATTCTCTGTTGACAAAGATCTAAAAAAAAAAAAAAAAAACAGCTTCTACATTGCATTAGATAAGCTGTTGTCACTTAAAGGTAATAATGTGAAAGATATTTATAATGTGAACAGTTTATTTATAAATTGTCCTTGCCTTTATTTTTAGAGATGAACAAAAGGTTTTGAACCCTTAATGTCTTTACCATTGCATCCTAATGGCCCTGCAATGCAGGAAGTGCAATTAGCGTTGAGAAGGTCGAGAGAATGTGAATAGTAATCAGAGTTTCATAACCAATGGCTCGGAAAGAGGTTCCAATCATAGTAGACTCCAATCCCTTCCTGTAAAAGAGCAAGAATTAATTTTTATACATTTCTATATTAACTGGTTCTGCGCATGGTTGGGCATTGATTTTTATTATTATTATTATTATTATTATTATTATTATTATTATTATTATTCTTGAAAAACTGATATACAGTACAGGATCACTGATCCTAAGGTTGGGGGTTCGAGTCCCACTCTCCACAAGGTTGTCACTGTCCCCATCCCCCAGTGCAGCTACTTGGGTTATCAAAGGCTGGCCATGTCTCTCACTGTCTATGGTGTGAGGTTCATGTAAAAGAACCATTGCTGAATTTTGACAAGAGTAGCTGCATAGCCGTCAGCGTGTTTCCGCCCGGCCTGGCAAGCTGTCCGGGGTGTACTCTGCCCTCACGCGGAATCAGCTGGGATGGGCGCCAGCCTCCTCACAACCCGAATTAGGATTAAGCGGTTACAGAATATGAACGATGATGATGAATGAATATACGGGACAGTCTCATAGTCTATGGAGTAAAAGTAAACTATTTCAAACATCAAAAGATGATTTAACTCACCCACGACTTCTTAAACCTACCACTATGATCAAAGTGAGGCTGCAGCCTGTCTCAGCCGACACCGGGCAAGGGCAGGGTACATTCTGAACCAGGATACACCCTGCCCAGCAATGGTCATCAGACATTGCAGGGCCAACACACACACACACACGCACATAGAAAACAGCAAATTATTCCAATGTATCTTTGGCCCTTCGAAGGAAACTGGAGTCCCCAGGAGAAACCCACATAAGCACACGGAGAACATGCAAACGCCACACAGAAGCGCCTGAACCTGGGAATTGAGCTTAGTTCCATTTTTTTTTGCTGTGAGGCGGACGTGCTAACCGCAGCGACACTATATTTGTAACTTAAAAAAAGGACTCTTCATTAATTTCCTATATGTCAGAAAATCTCTTTCTTGTGTCACATCCTCAAACGTCAGCACGTGACAAGAAGAGCACCGTTCCCGCTTGCAGAAGTCATTATTGCCAGTAAATAAGCAAAACATTTTGTCAAAGATTTATTGTCCAGACGTCACAGATGCTAACATTACAAGTGTCTCTGAGAACAAGCGAGTTTAAGTGGAAGCCACTTATGCTAAACAAAGGATATCCTTTTAGCAGAGCCGTGGCTGCCATTATTCAACCGCATTATTTATTAATTGGCGCCTCGTTTCTGTTCGACTTAAGACCTTCTATTTTTTTTATTGCAACGCTTTTGGCTTCGCTTCTCACAGGAAGCAAGTCAGCATGGGAAACTGCCCTAATTGTTTTACATTCTGCACATGTAGTGCAGCTTATCAGTGCCAATGTCCCTTTGTGGACATGACAAACATTGTCTTTTGGAAAGACAATGTGTCCTCTCAGTAGGCATATCCGGTACGAACCGCCTGCCAGATTTGAAAGGTGTGTTTGTTTTATTCTTCACTCTCGACCTCTTTTCATTGTTTACGCACTTTTATTTGAAGGAGCGCATCCATACGAACGAATTCCAGTGTATTATCTAATCTTGCTGCCAACGTGGTTGAACAATAGCTCAACTTTGGCTTGAAATGGATTTCTGGTGCTTGGTCAGGGTTTTTTTTTTTTTTTAACTCACTCATATTTAATTAAAAAAAAAAAAAAAAAAAAAAAATATATATATATATATATATATATATATATATATATATATATATATATATATATATATATATATATATATATATACATGCAAATTTCCAATAGGCTGTTTTTTTGGCCTGCGCTATTTAAGGGCAATAAGGGAAATGCGTAACACTTTAATAATACTAATAGCATATATAAGACTTTTGGAGAATGGGTGACTCATTGTTTTATTCAACATTCTTATTCTGGGCCATAAACAGTCTGGCAGACAAACAGTCATCCTTGCTGGAGTGGTCCATTTATTCCTATTAGACTCTTTAAAGTGCATCACAAACTAAACACTCTTGTTTACAACCTCATTCCTTTGACGTACATAAGGTGGATTCTTGCCATGTGCTTGCCATAGATAGGTTTCTGACAATGATAGATCATTTGATATGAAATGTATCAGTTAAATTGTAACTATCCATGCTATTCATAAAAAAAGTGTTTATTATTATTATTATTATTATTATTATTATTATTATTATTATTGAGTAAAAGATGCAGAGGATAGGGTAAGATGGAGGCAGATGATTCGCTGTGGCGACCCCTGAAGGGAACAGCCGAAAGGAAAAGAAGAAGAAGAAGATTGTATTATTATTATTGTTATTATTATTATTATTATTATTATTATTATTATTATTATTATTATTATTATTATTATCATTATCATTATTATTATTATTATTATTATTCAACCATTCATACGTTTTCTGGATCGCTTAATCCTAATTAGTTCGCGTGAAGCCTGGTATCCATCTCAGCCGACTCTGGACAAGTGCAGAGTACACCCCGAACGGCTCACCGGGCCACGCAGGGCGGAAACATGCTGAGGGTTATGCAGTTACTCTTGACAAAAGTCAGCAATGGTTCTTTTACATCAATTTCACACCATAGACAGTGAGAGACATTGTTGGCCTTTGATAACCCGTTAGCGGCACTCGGGGGACAACAGTGACAACTGTTGACAGTGGGGCTTGAACCTCCAACCCTGGGATTGGTAATCCAGCACCTGATCAATGGTCCATGACTGCCCATTATTATTATTATTATTTATTTATTTATTTATTTATTTTTATTTTTATTTTTTGTCTTATAACATGAAGAAAGAACTGGACCATACCAAGTAGCTGCAAGATTGCAAATATTTTGACAAAGATTTTACAAACTTTCAAATGCAATTTATTAACATCATTAAAATAATAATACAATTGTAGATAATACATTAACATATGTACATTACAAAGAAGTTAATTAACTAAGGACGGAAACACAACAAAGTGTGTTGTTGAACAAAAAAAGCAACAGTGACCCAGTATATGACGCTGTTCATGCTAGAAAATTCCTATAACAGCATCTCCAAATGTGTTTCATTCTTTTTTATACATACTGCAATGATATGGCGCGATCTGATTGGTTCACTATCTCAGGATATTACTGTTGGGTCAAAATATTTTCTCGTTTCTGATTGGTGGAAAACCATTAAATAATTCTTGGTATTCTTTTGCCAATCTTCAACATTGGATAAGTTGAAAATATTTTGAGTGAAAAATGAAACGATTATAGAATTTGTCCTTTATACGATATGGAGAATATTTCAGATCTTGAAGAATCTTATCAAACCTACTCAAACTGAATAATTTTCCATACTATACTTTGCCTCATTCAATAATTGCTTGTTATCTGTTATGGTCTGTGTTATTTGGCGGCTTTTAACTCTCTTTCTCTCTCCTTATGCACGTGGCATGGCTGTCACACCCAGGCGGAGTCCGGAGAGCACACCTGATTCCACTCAGCCATCACCGGGCTATAAAGATAAGCGGCGCGCTCCTCCCAGCGCTAGAAGATTGTCCCTCCAAACAATCCCGTTTCCCTGTGATCTCTCTGGCTCCCTGCTTCTCAGCTCCATGCTCGACCCGTTCCTGCTTTGATATTGTCCCTTAGCGATTTTGGTTCTCGGGTTTCCCTTCACCTCTACGATGATCACGATTCCCAGTACTCCAGTGCCTGCTCTGTGTTCAGTAAAGGTCATTTGTATCATCATACTCGGTCTCCTGCATCTTTAGGTCTGACTGAAAGCTCCCGGCATCATAAATATCCACATCACACTTTTGGGATGATACTTGGCAAGAAATAAAAACGCTAAAGTAAACTATATATATATATATATATATATATATATATATATATATATATATATATATATATATATTATTATTAATTTGTTTTTCTTATGTTTCCATAAGTATATTAGTATATTCTAAAACAATTGATTCGGGTTTGGTGGATGTCACGGAATTTTTCTGTCGAAGACTATTCAGTGGCATCCACTTCACCTTCACGGAATAATTTGTATTTATCACACAGTGCTATCGTTTAGCTATATCTGAGGGTGGGGAGTTTGCATGAATTTCCTCTGGGGCTTCTGGTTTCCTCCCACATTCCAAATTCACACATTTTAAGCCAGTTGGGTGCTCTGAATTGCCCTTAGGTGTGGATGTGAGTGTGAACAGTTGTGTGTGTTGGCCCTGCGATGGGGTAGGTAAGTACTTTGTCAAATGCATGAGAGTGAATTATTATTCAAGATCAAGACATAAAGATATTACATAAAGACAACGGTCTTTAACCCATATAGTCACATTCATGTGCAGTGTAAAAAAAATTATTTATTTTAATTTGGAAAAAAATTCACATCATAAGGCAACAAACTTTGAGAACTTAACTTCACCTTTTTGTCAAGCTTTAAATTCTACTATAAATTCTATGAACCCTTCTTAACTTCGACTAACTTTAAGACTTCACCGAAATTAGAACGTAAAGACTGACAAACTTAAAGGCAAAACTAATGTTGATCTCCTAATTTAAATTTTAGTAAAAATGTTGTTGTCCTACAATTCTGAGTTTGTTCAAATTATGATTTATTTACATGTAAGATGTTTTGGAGACAAAGTCAGAGAGGCTAGATTGAGATGGTTTGGACATGTACAGAGGAAGGATAGTGAGTATATTGGTAGTAGGATGCTGAGGTTGGAACTACCAGGCAGAAGGCCTAGAGGAAGACCAAAGAGAAGATTTATAGATGTGGTAAAGGAGGACATGAAGGTACTGTAGTTGGAGTAAGAGAAGAAGATGCAAGAGGATAGGATGAGATGGAGGCAGATGATTCGCTGTGGCGCCCCCTGAAGGGCGCAGCCGAAAGGAAAAGAAGATTCAATTTATGATTTATTTACTGTATTTATTTACAACGTTGGAGAACGACTTAATTCCTGGTTATTATGTACATTGTCACAGCAACAAACAAATGCTTCCCTACACAGCATCTATTTTTCATAAATGAGACAAAAAAACTCAAGAAACCAGGAAGTGTCAGCTTTGCCTGGTCTGTCCTGAAGATTCCTCTGGGAGAAAGTTTAGTTCCAGTGCTCTGAAAACCTGAGTTTGCTTCCATTAAATAATAAACATTAATACCATTAATATAGATTCATATCAATGATTACATATATTTTTACTTGTTAAATAACAACATGCATCAGCCTTGAGATTATGATGTAGATTATGTGGAATGCTGTCTTTACAAAATGAGTTCTTACTGTCCCTCCCCCCAGTGCAACTAACTGGGTTATAAAGGCCGGCCATGTCTCTCGCTGTCTATGGGGTGAGGTTCACGTAAAAGAACCATTGCTGACTTCCAACAAGAGTAACTGCATAGCCGTCAGCGTGTTTCTACCCTGCGATGGCCTGGCGAGTTCTCCAGGGGGTACTCTGCCCTTGCCCGGATTCGGCTGGGATGGGTTCCAGCCTCCCTGTGACCCTAATTAGGATTAAAGGGTTGCAGAAAATGAACGGATGAACTTTTTACTATAGAAACCGTAAAATATTAACATAAACATGTTATTTGTTTTATAGCTGGTACTTCAGTGCTGTCCGAAATGTGGTTTTAGAAAAGTCGCAATCACCTCCTGACCAATCAAATGAGGATTTCAACAACACTATGGTACTCAACATATATATATATATATACACACACACACACACACACACACACACACACACACACACACACACACACACACACACACACACATATATATATCTATATATAGTCTAATTACAAATTTGTTTTTTACTCTGGCATCTGGTCCCATCAGTCTGTTTTGGTATAACGTTGAAGTTCTCGCAAGTGCTGTGTGATTTGTGCTGGAGATAAAAAAAGAAAAAAAAAAAAGAAAAGAGTTATAAAGATGTTATACCTCCATCACAGTTGATCACGTCATAGTGTAAAACTCATGTTAATTTTTTCTTACCTGATATCTGCTGATCGCTTACACTGGTTCCTGAGGATGTTCTGATCATGGAGGTTCCACTAGTTCTTGCACTGTTCAACACTGTTGATCCACTTAAACCTGTTCGAGCCAGCAGATTAGTACCGCTTGAACCCACATTACTCAGTACTGCTGTATTTTGCCCAATGCTACCAAATTCAGTTGTCTGCGACCCAGAAGAACCTGGCCATTGCATAGGGTTGGACCTTACATTAGCATATGGTCCAAAAATCTTTTGTGACGCCTGTAAGGAAATAACGAAGAATTTGAAACTGTTAAGTCCAAATTCTTTTGTGTGATGTTATGTTGTGTCATGTTATTTCTTGGTGAAAGCCTACCAGACAGCTGGTCAGTGACATGTTGAGTTTATTTATGTTGTTATGAAGAATTGAAATGTCGAGATCTTTGACAGACACCACCTGATCATGAAGTTTACTCTTTTCGGTCAGTTGTCTGATCTGCATTAGGAGCTTCTCTGTTTCTTGGTCATGCTTCAACTGTGCTTGTTTGACAGTTTTCTGGTTCTCGTCCACAGTAGCACTGAGGTTCCCTTTGCACCAAGCGACATCCTCTTTTACGAGCTTGTTTTCAGTTTGATATTTGGCGTTGGCGTTTAGTATAGATGAGACCTGACTCCCCACTTTGTCCAGATATGCCTGAAGCTTGTTCTCCACCTCTCTGGACAGGCTGCTGCAGTTTACACGAATATCTTCAAGTTTCGTGCTTTGCTTCTCACACGTCAGCTGGAAGGACTCGTGCTTCATGAACAAGTCATCAACTTTTTTCAGAAACTCCCTGGTGACGTTCGGGATTCCCTGTAAGGACTGAACGAAATCCTTCTTGCATGATTGCTCATAATTCTTGATCCTTTCTTCAAGGCCTGTTTTCTCTCGCCGCAGAAGAATCGCTTCCAGCTGAAACCGTAGTTTGTCTCTTTGGGAATTATCGAAGTTCAGCTTCATTGTAGACATTTGTTCGGTAAAGTTAGCCTTGACAAGTCTTAGCATTTCTTCAGATTTCTGAAGCATGTATGCACAGTTTTGACCTAGGAAGAAACAACAACAAAACAATAGGCATCTTTTGAAATCTTGATTACATCAGTGAATGCAGGTAGACCAGGCTATTTTACTCACTTTAAAATGTATTCATGTACAGAATATTAATGAGGAATGAAGATGGCTCACCCTGGTTAAAGGTAGTCGGAGAACAGGGATTATAACTTGATGGTCTGAATATCTCATAATGTCGCTGCAATATTGAAAACACGAACAGTCATTAATATACATCCGAAAAATAAATAAATAAAAAAAATATTAAACAGAATTCAAGCAATTTAGAGACACGTGTAAGTGTATAACTAACATATGTATTTATTTTATTATTACTAATAATGTCTCATTGGCAATAAAATAAAATGTGCTATAAATGTACACGATTGCACATTTTTCCACTAGAAAAACAAAAAAAGGTGATGAAATATTTTTTGATAAGTAAATATTTAATGCAGAGCACTAATTAATAGACAAGAATTGAAGAATAAATTCAAATTTGTATGATAATTTCATTTAGAATAATCTACAGGACTGAATAAGAATATCACTGCATGATCGAGTAATAAATACTTACCAATTTGTTGTTCAATGTATTTATATTAATGGATGAATTTCTTGCCAGGTCCTTTAATATACTCCGCTCTTTTTCCACAGCCATCTTTGATGTAACAGTGATGTTGAGTTGCTTGGTGAGATTCTTCGCTTTGTCCTCAAGAGCTGACTTCTCCTTGCGTAGTTTATTACAACTTTCCTCCAGATCCTGAACTCTTTTCTCCTCTATCATCTGCTCCGGCTGTCCATAAACCAGAAAGAGCACCAGACTGATGATAATGAGAGACTGGATCAGCGAGGAAAAGAAGAAGACCATCTTCAGGCAGTAATCACAACCCTTTTGTTTTGGTTGGTGCATTTTCTTGGCAGACCATCTCATTTTGTCGGTTGAATAGCCACTGTTGTAGCTTTTGCTATACATGTCGTGTCGGATGATTCAGGCTGCGGCGCCTCACTTCTCAGGTGTAAACAATGCTCCAGTTCAAATATTTATGCAATATCCACCTCTGGTCCTAGCACCACTGAGATGGTGTTGTAGTGAGACTCTCTTTAAGTTTGGAACATCTCCACCTCCCCTTTCCTTTGGGTTCTTTCAGACTTCCTCTGACACCTCCCTTTTGATATATGTCTAGCAACAAGTACATGGAGGCACATTTCTTTTCTTTTTTTAACAATTTGTTTTCTTTGGCTCAACAAAAGTATATTCATTAACCAGTTTAAATATATATATTGTATATATACACATACACACACACACGCACACACACACACACGGTATTATATATATATATATATATATATATATATATATATATATATATATATATATATATATATATATATATATAAAAAATAATATATATATATATATATATATATATATATATATACATATATACTAGTATATATATTATATATATGGGGCAGTGGTGGTCTAGTGGTATAGGGTGCTGGATCATTGATCCTAAGGTTGGGGGTTTGAGTCCCACCTTCGGCAAGGTTGTCACTGCCCCCCCCTCAGTGCAGCTAACTGGGTTATCAAAGGCGGGCCATGTCTCTCACTGTCTGTGGTGAGAGGTTCATGTAAAAGAACCATTGCTGACTTTCGTAAAGAGTAGCTGCAAAGCTATCAGCGTGTTTCTGTCCCTTGCTAAAGGGTTGTGTCAGGAAGGGCATCCGATGTAAAAACTTATGCCAAATCAAATGTGTGAATCATTCACTGTGGCCACCCCTGAGAAAGGGAAAAAGCCAAAAGGAAATCTCTCATGTATATATATATATATATATATATATATATATATATATATACTAGTTATATTTTATTAACATATTTATTAAACCATTATTAAACATTTTTTATTAACCCATATACACACACACATAACACTGTCTCTCTGTCTCTCTCTCTCTCTCTCTCTCTCTCTTTCTCTCACACACACACACACACACACACACACACACACACACACACACACACACACACAAAACTCTCTCTCTCTCTCTCTCTGTCTCTCTGGTGTGTTTTGCCGAATGTGGGCTCCACCCACATGCAGCGCGCAGCCGACGGAGCAATTGTATTTAAATGTTTAAATGGACGGGATGTTGCATTTAAAGCAGAATTACAGTACCTGTTTGACAGATCAGAGATCCTGATTCAATATTAACTTGCTTCTTTGCGAGATCAGAGGTCTTGTCCCATGGAGCACTCTGTTTTTATGCCTCCTTCTGCTTCAATATCGTTCCGAAATAATCGCCTCCGTTACTGTATTTCCGCTTTTCTGTATTTTCCGGGTCCATGATGGATAACGAAATATAACACTGTAATGATCAATCTCAAAATAAACTCATGAGCCCAACATTCCTATTCAACTCTCCTTTCTCATGCGTGTGACAAACAGGAAGCATGGGTCCAGTTCAGCTGCCTCCTGGCCAATGGGAGGCCTGCGGGGCGGGATGTTGGGAGACAGCCAGTGAGAGAGCAACTCGTGCATTGTTTGAATTTGTGAATGGCGCGTTTGGCGCTTTTCGTAAAAAGAGGTTGTTTTCGTTAAAAGAGGACGAAAATTTAGGAAAATGTTTTTCTTAACCTGGATTTTTCGTATTCAGAGGCTTTCGTAAGTAGCACACTGTGTACATAATAATGGTGTCCATTCTTATCAAGCATAGTATGTAAGCATAGTTATCTCTTGGAAATAAAACAGCCAGTGCGGCTAACTGGGTTATCAAAGGCGGGCCATGTCTCTCTCTCACTGTCTATGGTGAGAGGCATGTAAAAGAACCATTGCTGACTTTCGTAAAGAGTAGCTGCAAAGCCATCAGCGTGTTTCTGTCCCTTGCTAAAAAAAAAGGGTTGTAACAGGAAGGGCATCCGACGTAAAAACCTCTGCCAAAATCAAACGTGCGAATCAGATGATTCGCTGTGGCGACTCCCGAGTAAAAAGGGAAAAAGCCGAAAGGAAGACAGACAGACAATGTCTTTCTGAAGGTCCATCCATTCCCTAGATCTGTTGGGTGATGCCCTATGATGTCCTAAGTATATAGAGTGAGCCCTCGCTACTTCGTGCTTTAGTTTCTGCAGCTTTAGTGCATCATGAGTTTTTCAAAAATATTCATCGAAACATTTAAAAAATAAGGAAATTAAGGAAAAATAGGGGGAAAGTTCAGGAAAATGCCACAAAACAAGGCCAGTTATGCAAAAAAAAAAAAACCCAAAGAAACATACAAAAAAAAAACCCAAACCCAAAACCCCCGAACAAAACTACTTATACTTTTATGTGAGGTGTGCATCTGAGTGTGCACACATGCATCTGTGTATGTGTGTATATTTATACTGTATTTTATTTACATCTTATGCATTATTTTTGAATGTTTAATTGTAACTATAAGCATTTATAGCATTGAATATGTATTCATTGATATTATATACACATATACATGCACGTATACTTCACGGAAATCGGCAGTCGTGGGGGGTTCTCGGTCCCCATTAACCACAGAAAGTGAAGGATCCCTGTACTATGAATTTCATATGCTTTTTGAGTCATCTGATGACTGTACTGTTTTCATCCATTTGTCCTATGATTGCTCGGTGTTAGGCACCTGACATTTTTGCAACTGTGTTAAGTTTAACATACCTTCATCATGCAGGGGGGTTCTGGTCCAGGAGGACTGCTGTCTCGAATATTTTAATGCATTCAATGCTCTGTCACACACACATCAGATCATGAACAGCTGCAATTAGCCTCAGGTAATTGCATTATTATTCATTCAATTCATGTCCCTAATGAAGAAGAATACCACAATTCATTTGATGGCTTCGCACTGATTAAATATGAAAAAAATAATTTAAATAAATAATCATATCCATTATTCCGAGATAGTGAAATAATCAGATTGCGCTAATATTATATATATATATCTTCTTCTTCTTCTTTTCCTTTCGGCTGTTCCCTTCAGGGGTCGCCACAGCAAATGATCTGCCTCCATCTCTCCCTATCCTCTGCATCTTCTACTCTTACTCCAACGACCTTCATGTCCGCCTTCACCGCATCCATAAATCTTCTCTTTGGTCTTCCTCTGGGCCTTTTGCCTGGTAGTTCCAACCTCAGCATCCTACGACCAATATACTCACTATCCCTCCTCTGTACATGTCCAAACCATCTCAATCTAGCCTCTCTGACTTTGTCTCCAAAACATCTTACATGTGCTGTCCCTCTGATGTACTCATTTCTGATCCTATCCATCCTCGTTACTCCCAAAGAGAACCTCAACATTTTCATCTCTGCTACCTCCAACTCTGACTCCTGTCTTTTCCCCAGGGCCACTGTCTCGAAACCATACAACATTGCTGGCCTCATCACCGTCTTGTACACTTTTCCCTTCATTCTTGCCGATACTCTCCTATCACACATCACACGGACACTTTTCTCCATCCATTCCAACCTGCCTGCACACGCTTCTTCACCTCTTTTCCACACTCTCCATTGCTCTGGATTGTTGAGCCTAAGTACTTAAAATCCTCCACCTTCTTTATCCCTGCCCCCTGTAACCTCAAAGTTCCTCTTGGGTCCTTGTCGTTCACACACATGTATTCTGTCTTACTAAGACTAACCTTCAATCCCCTCCTTTCCAGGGCATACCTCCACCTCTCTAGATTTTCCTCCACTTGGTCTCTGCTCTCACTACAGATCACTATGTCATCTGCAAACATCATAGTCCATGGAGATTCTTGTCTAACCTCGTCTGTTAGCCTGTCCATCACCATAGCAAACAAGAAGGGGCTCAGAGCTGACCCTTGATGCAGTCCCACCTCCACCTTGAACTCTTCTGTCACACCGACAGCACACCTCACCACTGTCTTACAGCTATCATACATGTCCTGCACCACTCTAACATACTTCTCTGTCACTCCAGACTTCCTCATACAATACCACAGTTCTTCTCTCGGCACCCTGTCATATGCTTTCTCCAGATCCACAAAGGCACAATGCAGCTCCTTCTGACCTTCTCTGTACTTCTCTATTAACATCCTCAAAGCAAACACTGCATCTGTGGTGCTCTTTCTTGGCATGAAACCAAACTGTTGTTCACAAATGCTGACCTCTGCCCTTAGTTTTGCTTCCACTATTCTTTCCCATAGCTTCATTGTATGGCTCATCAACTTTATCCCTCTGTAGTTGCCACAACTCTGTACATCTCCCTTGTTCTTAAAAATGGGCACAAGCACACTTCTCCTCCATTCCTCTGGCATCTACTCACTTTCTAAGACCTTGTTGAATATTCTTGTCAGAAAATCTACTGCTACCTCCCCTAGACACTTCCATACCTCAACTGGTATGTCATCAGGGCCAACTGCCTTTCCGCTCTTCATCCTCTTCAATGCCCTCCTCACTTCTCCCTTACTAATCTTTGCTACTTCCTGCTCCTCAACGGTCACCCCTTCTACTCTTTTTTCTCTCTCATTTTCCTCATTCATCAGCTCTTCAAAGTACTCTTTCCATCTTCCCAGCACACTTCTGTCATCAGTCAATACATTTCCCTCTCTGTCCTTTATCACTCTAACTTGCTGCACGTCTTTCCCATCTCTATTTCTCTGCTGTGCTAACCTGTATAAATCATTTTCTCCCTCCTTACTGTTCAACCTATCATACAAGTCATCATACGCCCTCTGTTTGGCCTTTGACACTGCTACCTTCGCCTTACGCTGTCTCCCTGTACTCCTGTTTACTCTCTTCGGTCCTCTCAATGTCCCACTTCTTCTTGGCTAACCTCTTCTTTTGTACACACTCCTGCACTTCCTCATTCCACCACCAAGTTTCCTTATCTACTTTCCTTCCAGAGGACACACCAAGTACTCTCCTACCGGTCTCCTGATCACATTGGCTGTGGTTGTCCAGTCCTCTGGAAGCACTTCCTGACTACCCAAAGCCTGTTTCAACTCCTCCTTGAAGACAACACGACACTCTTCCTTTTTCAGCTTCCACCACTTTGTCTTCTGCTCTGCCTTTGCCTTTTTCACCTTTCTCACCATCAGTGTCATCCTGCACACCACCATCCTATGCTGTTTGGCAACACTCTCACCCACTACTACTTTGCAGTCACTGACTTCCTTCAAATTACATCGCCTACACAAGATGTAGTCTACCTGTGTGCTCTTACCTCCGCTTTCATAAGTCACCCTATGCTTCTGTTTCTTCTTGAAGAAAGTATTCACCACAGCCATTTCCATCCTTTTTGCAAAATCGATCAACATCTGTCCTTCTGTGTTCCTGTCCTGGATACCAAACCTGCCCATCACTTCCTCGTCCCCTCTGTTGCCTGCACCAACATGTCCATTGAAGTCTGCTCCAATGACCACTCTTTCACCTCTGGGGGTACTCTGCATCACTTCATCTAACTCACTCCAGAATCTCTCCTCTTCTAGCTTACATCCTACATCCTGCCTGTGGGGCATAAGCACTAACAACATTGAGCATCACGCCTTCAATTTCTAACTTGAGACTCATCACTCTGTCTGACACTCTTTTCACTTCTAGAACATTCCTGACAAACCCCTCCTTCAAGATGACTCCTACTCCATTTCTCTTCCGATCCACACCATTATAAAACAGTTTAAACCCTGCTCCTAAGCTTCTAGCCTTTCTACCTTTCCACCTTGTCTCCTGAACACACAGTATGTCCACCTTCCTATATACATATATATATATATACATACATACATACACACAGGGAGGCAGTGGTGGTCTAGTGGTATAGGGCGCTGGATTGCTGATCCAAAAGTTGGGGGTTCAAGTCCCACTCTCCACAAGGTTGTCACTGTCCCCACCAGTGCTGCTAACTGGGTTATCAAAGGCGGGCCATGTCTCTCAGTGTCTATGGTGAGAGGCATGTAAAAGAACCATTGCTGACTTTCGTAAAGAGTAGGCTGCAAAGTCGTCAGCGTGTTTCTGTCCCTTGCTAAAGGGTTGTGACAGGAAGGGCATCCGACGTAAAAACCTCTGCCAAATCAAAAAACGTGCGAATCAGATGATTCGCTGTGGCGACTCCCAAGTAAAAGGGAAAAAGCCGAAAGGAAGACAGACATACATACATACACACACACACACACATATATATATATAGGATTTTCTGAGTAGATCCTTCCGTAGGAGAGTGCTCAATACTTTTTGGTAGAGCAAATAAACAAAAGGACAGGACAAAGGCTTTCTATTGAAACTCCATTTATCACTACAGATCTGTTTCGAGGGGTGGTGAAACCATCCCCTCTCTTCAGGTGATTACAGAAGAATTCTTCTGTAATCACCTGAAGAGAGGGGATGGTTTCACCACCCCTCGAAACAGATCTGTAGTGATAAATGGAGTTTCAATAGAAAGCCTTTGTCCTGTCCTTTGTATATATATATATATATATATATATATATATATATATATATATATATATATATATACATATATATGTATAGAGAGAGAGAGAGAGAGAGAGAGAGAGGATTTTCTGAGTAGATCCTTCCGTAGGAGAGTGCTCAATACTTTTTGGTAGAGCAAATAACAATAATTTGTATATATATATATATATATATATATATATACTATGTTGTGTTATTGCACGGTCCATTTGAACACTGGAAGCAGACTTCTTCTTTTAGAATACACTGCTGTCATATAAGGCAGACATGATCAATAGCAGAAGCAATAAAGTAACTTTGAGTCAATCAAACAATTTTAGTTTCAAATTACAGATTTCTTTACAAAGTAAAATGTGATAAACAGTATAATGTACAGGGCATTGGTGGCTTGGTGGTAAAAGGTGCTGGATCACAGATCCTATAGTTGGGGGTTCAAGCCCCACCCTCAACAGGTTGTCTCAAAATGAATGAGGATAATGTACAGTTAGCAGGTTCAGTTCAATTCATTTTCTGTAACTGCTTAAGCCTAATTAGGGTCGCGGGGAGGCTGGCGCTCATCCCAGCCGACTCCAGGTGAGGGCAGAGTACACCCTGGACAGCACACCAGGCACTCGCAGGGCAGAAACACAGTCTTTGATAACCCAGTTAGCTTAACCGGGGAGGCTTGAACCCCAACCTTAGGATCAATGATCTAGCACCTATATATACATTACTAGGCCACCGCTGCCCCACAGTGAGCAGGTCATGATCTTAAAATAATCTTTTAAAGTGATTCAAGACCCCGACGCAACGTATCTGGAGTCACTCAGTCTGAATTTCCTTCACTGTAATGTCTGCTTCAGTGTACATTATCCATTACATAACTGGATTTTTCCATGCGAGGTAATACAACTGACAGCTGCTGCTGCTGCTTCGAGTACAGGAATCAGAAAATGCAGCTGTGCATGGAATGTTGCCAGATGAAAGTGAATTTTTGTTCCACGCGGAGGACATGTGATCCTGATCTGTATCTCAAAAGGCATTCAAACTGGTTTACTAGGTCCTGACCCTTACAATAATATCTTGTTTGTTTTGTGGAAACCATGGCAACCACTTCCTCTGTCTTCTAAGAACGCAACCAGAATGATTTAAAGCTGAGGTCCTGGAACTGTTCTGGTAGTAAAAATGCCCTTCCAGTGACCTTTCAATTGAAATCGGGCTTTTTGTGTGTTGAATTTTAAAAAACTGTAAGTGAGAGTCAATAAAGAATGCGAGTTCATGAAGAGAAAAAAAGAAGACTGCAATGAAAGGATTAACATGTGTATTGCAAAATAGAAAATCTACAATTCAAAAAAATTATAGTGTGTGTGTGTGTGTGTGTGTGTGTGCGTGTGTGCGCAATTACATTTCCAAGTCCAAGAGGCTTGTTGTGCCAAGGGACGTTGTGCTGAGCCCTCGTGTACGAAACTATACTAGCGGAAATAATGTCGTTGTTATACAGTAATGATATGTTTTGTAGTATATGTTGCTGCTATACAATATACAATAGTATACAATATCTAATCCTTTTAGGGTTGCAAGGAGGCTGGAGCCTATCTCTGCTGACTCTGGGCGAATTTGGGGTACACCCTGAACAGGTTACCAGACCATCACAGAGCCAACACAAATACAACTATTCACGCTCAGACTCATACCTAGGGGCAATCTGAAGCAGCCAATTAGCTTCAAATGTGTTACTTCAGACTCCAGCAATAAATCGTATATATATATATATATATATATATATATATATATATATATATATATACTCGGAGGAAACCCATGCAAGCACGAGGTGTACGCGGAAATTCCACACAGAAACGCTCGATCCTGTGACTTGACCCCAGTGCCTTCTTGCTCTGAGACGGACGATTCGGTGTTGCCAACATATTTAATATTCCAGGCAACTTCTTCTTCCTTTGACAGAATGAATTAATTATGATTCACATAATGTGTACATGTTACAACAGAGTTCATCGTCCTCAGTCCGGTCTTATAGGACTTCAGGACATACTGTACTTATCCAGATGGTTTGACAACAGAATGGATGCAATTTTCACATGCCAGTAAGCTGAAAGGACGGAAATGTAAAAGTAAACATCCTTTAGATCTGCTGTCTTTGAGAAATATTTTTTTACCTTCAGAGAACACGGTGAAACCTTGGCTAATGTAAACAAAAAAGCATGCCAGTTTTGTTACAGGTTTGGACAACTAATATTACTAATACAGTAATAGTAACTTGAGGTATTGAAGAAATTAAGCTCTACTTATTTTCTCTGTACAAACTGTGTAAAGTCTCCATCATAGTTATACACTCATGTCTAAGTGACACTGTTGTTCGTGTTTTTGTATCTGTACACAACTACAGTGGACTCGAAAGCCATCAATATGTAACTGAAGTGTTGACTTTCAGCTTTAAATAAAGAATTCAACAACAACAACAACAGGGGCAGTGGTGGTCTAGTGGTATAGGGCGCTGGATCGCTGATCCAAAGGTTGGGGGTTCAAGTCCCACTCTGCACAAGGTTGTCACTGTCCCCCCCAGTGGAGCTAACTGGGTTATCAAAGGCCGGCCATGTCTCTCACTGTCTATGGTGTGAGGCATGTAAAAGAACCATTGCTGACTTTCGACAAGAGTAGGCTGCAAAACCGTCGGCATGTTTCTGCCCTGCGATGGCCTGGCGAGCTGTCCAGGGTGTACTCTGCCCTCGCCCGAAGTTGGCTGGTATGGGCACCAGCCTCCCCGTGACCCAAATTAGGATGAAGTGGGTACAGAAAATGAGATGAGATGAACAACAACAACAAAAAATTTCATTAACCTTTTCGGAATTACAGTATGTATTTTCATACAAAGTCCCTCCATTTATTCAAGCTCAAAAGTAAACAGACAAACTAACAATTATAAATGTAAGCAAAGATTTTTAATTCTGGAATGAAAATATTTGCCTGTAGTCTTAGAGCCGGGGCTTCACTGTAGCCTCCTTGAAGCTTATTTCTTCTAGTTTTGTTTTAAGCAAATGAAACTCGTTTTTCACACTCAATCAGGTTTACTGACTCGGTCATTTAAAGTAAAGTGAAATGCAAGCCTTCCAAACTCTTCTGTTACACATGGACAGATGATATTTTCATCATCAGGTGGTTTTAAGTCACATTATTAAAGTTGAAATCTACATTTCATATTTTGCATTTACTAGTTTGAAAAGGCTGCTGTGTTACTCTCTCGAGTACATGAAATCGCAACAGTAAATATAAGACAGTTAATGGCAACAATAACAGGATAACAATATTAAACTATAATAAATCAGATCAAAACTAGTGAACTTCTGAAAGAAATAAAAACTAGGCACTTCTACAGTTCATACATGATTCTGTTCACATACATTAAAACAAGTGTACGCTCGTATATATAAAAGAAAGAACACAGTGGCATGAACTTATACGTAAATTAGTTCTTTACTGTTGGTGGAAACACAAAATAACTAATGTTTAGCTGCTTTCCGCATTCCACTACAGTATTGACTGACCGTGTGCAGAGTAATTGTTTTGTTTTGTTCTCTACATGAAAAAATTAAAAGGTTCATGGAACATAGTGTGATTTATTAGAAACAAACAAAACTGTGCATGCAAACTTTTATGAAATTTGGGTTTAACTTGTTTTTCTTCTTCCTTCAGTAGCGCTTGGGTTGCTTTTGCTGTGTATTGTTTCGTTATTCATTTGCATTGTGAAATGCCTTTCTATCGATTTTGTATCTGTTGACTGAATCTGAGCAGCAAATATAGATCAATACACTTCAGAATTCTTTCTAAAACAGTCACATCATCAAAAAACCCCAGCGACTTATTTAAGCCATAGATGCCTTATGTCCGTTATGTTTGAATCATGATGTGGTGTGCTTTGGATTTTGGGTTTTTCGTTCCTTTCTCATATTCTTTTTATTCATCACTCTGGAACATGATACTTTTGGTGTCATTTATCCAAAGAATCATGTTCCAAAACTCATCAGGCTTTTCTGGGGAGGTGGGACAACCAACTATATTTACAGGGCATTAACAATACTTTTAAAATAAAAATGTAATTTTGTAAATAAGTACCAAAAGGGTGACTCTACATCAACACGGGCTTGGCTAGGTTTGATATGAACTGACTAGTATTTGTAAAATTTGGCATTTTGAGCCAATTTTTACTCATAAAATGCATTTTGTCACTATGAACACCAGCATCGATGGTTCATTACACTACAGTTTTATCTAATATCACCTCCTCTTCTCCCTCTTCACACACAACTGTTCTTCCACTTACACCAGCAACACCACACGACATCACTCTCATAAGTTTGATTATGGATAACAAGTCAACCTACAGGAAGGAGGTCCAGCATCTGCGGCGATGGTGCAATGATAAAAACCTGGTACTAAATACGTACATCCAAGACCAAGGAGATGATAATGGACTTCAGGAGATCGAAACAAGCTGAGCACTCTGTCCTCTACATTTTTGGAGAGGAGTTAGAAAGGGTGGAGTGCTTCAGATTTCTTGGAGTCCACATCTCTGCTGACTTCACCTGGACCACAAACATAACAACTCCCACCAGGCGGGGAAAATACAACAAAGGATGTACTTCCTCAGAAAGCTCCGAGAAGCCCGTCTATCCTGACCCCTACTGACAAACTTTTACTGCTCCGCCATAGAGAGCCTCCTGACCTACTGCTGTACAGTGTGTTTCAGCAGCTGTACTGCAGAGGACAGGAAGGCCTTGCAGCATGTGGTGAGGATGACAGAGCGGGTGAATGGAACTACACTACCGCCCTTGGTGACATTTACACTGACAGACTTTAGAGGAGAGCCAGTGGAAATATCAGGGACCCCACACACCCTGGACATGCCCTTTTCTCCCCTCTCCCCTCCGGAAAAAGGTACAGGACACTAAACACAAAAACTAACTGACTCAAGAACTGCTTTTTACCCACCAGCTGTTAAACACTTAATCCAAACACCATCACTGTCTCACACACACTGACTGAATAAATATCATTCAGATCATCTTCCTGGACAGTGCAATCAATACTCATGTTTAGAGTAGGTCTCAAACATCATAACATTTACCACCATCCACCTTATGATTGAAAGCTCTACCAATCTTACCTGGTGTATATTATGCACCTTTGACAATATTGTTCACCCTTCTGTGTATGTGTGAATAGGTGTGAATATGTGAATATATTAATATATGTATGTCTGTAAATGTGTGAATATATGAATAGACATACAGGTGTTTATGGAATACATGTATGCATATGTATGTGTTTATATGTGTACATATGAATATGTGTGTATATGACTATGTAGATACAGTACAGTACATGTATAGCTGAGTGTTGTTCCTTTGTTTTTGTGCATCTTCTCGTTATAATTGCTGATAAAACTGATTTTCATTGTTCATGCAACAGTTGACAATAAAGATCTCTTCATCTTATCTTATCTTCTATGAAACTTTATAAAAAATATACTGAGTACTGTATGTCCCACCAGTTTATTATTCACAAATGTTGCTGCAGTGTAGCCATGCGCTCAACAGATGACGCTAGTAACAGTACGTTTGCATTTAAAATACCACCAGGAAACAGTAGAAGAAGAAAAGAATACCCGCATGCGCAATATATCTGCGCGCTTCAGAAGCGAAAGGACGGCAAATAATACACGGTCTAAACGGCTTGTCTTGTCTCGTAGAAGACACGTTTAGTTGTTAATGGTGTTGGGCGTTTTATTTAGAACAAGATTAGTTTCGTTTATACGCCGAAGATAAAAAGCTGCAGGACGGCTGATATAAACGCAAAATGGCGACAGCGGACGACTCCCGATTCTACAGTGGTGAGTGAATAGTGCTAGCATGTTGTTGCTAACGTAGCTTAGCGGCGTCAATGTCTCTCTCTCTCTCTCTCTCTCTCTCAAAAAAAAAACAAAAAAAAAACATGTGTGGGGCCTAAATTTTTACAGAAATCCTGAATCTCGACCTAGTAATTTTATACTGTACTAATTAACTGAAATGTGCTAAGTAAGTATATTTTTTGTGGAACTGATAGGCCGCCACACGGAACTTTTGCTGTGCGCGCGCGTTGTGAGCAGAGCTGCATAGCAACAGTTACGTGTGCTCTCCGTGGTTAGCATTTCCCCCCTTTGTTACGCGATTCCCCACGTCCCCCAAAATTATATTTGTTCTAGGGGATAGATCGTAAGATTTTAGGGGGAAATATAGCACCAACATAGTATTCAGATGACGTCGTTTGAGCTTGTCGCAGTTTGTGTGGTAAAATTGTCGTCGACTGGCCAGTTTTTGCTGAAGGTGGGTGAACTATAATACTGTATAAATGTACTTTATTACATATGTAACTACAAGTGTGTAATATTTTCCCTTGAGTTTTAATCACAAGTACATGAGGTAACATTAAAACCATTTTGCATAACTCGTGAAGTTAGTCATCTTATCTCCTCAGTCTTGTAATAAGTTCCCTCCTTTTTTTATAACTATTTCGTGTAACTAAAAAGCCGTCTGTAAAAGTCTGACGCGGGAGGGAGTCATAATTAGTGGGTCATTTAACAAAAATTAGTGGACCGTGACGTCACAAAGGTATCTGTGACGTAACATCGTGCCAGATGGTCAAGGAGGCCGCCCCTATAAAAGCACAGCAAATTCAAACCACAACAAGGGGCAATGGACTCTGCTTCCCTCTGTTTCTTCTAAAGACATTTCTATAACTGCCCTGAAGATAAAATAATCAAAATTAGTCTGAAGAAGGGAATTATGTTTCGGAATGGATATTTACGAAATCACCAATGGAATCCACGGGTGGGACAAGCACGTGGGATGAGTGGTTAGTTACTGTTAGTCCAGTTGTTCCACTACCATCAGTCTTTTTGAGCTAATTGTATATAAAGTAACTGAGGCTGTACAATGCACTCTAGATGATCGTTTTCATGTACATTTAACAATTATTCGAATCTGAACAACTCTCGAAAGAATTGTAGTTCCAAAAAGGTTTAGAAACTATGGCATTAACCAGAAATTCTATAGTTTCTAAACCTTTTTGGAACTACAATTCATGGCAGCTTGATTGTCCGAGGTCTGATGGGAGGGTGGGACGGCATATGCCGATGGCATAATCCCTCACTTCATACACAATGATCGCCATCCAATCGCATGTGTCTGTATATAATATATAGATATAAAATTTATATATAGATATAAAAATATATGTATGTACGTATATGTATGTATGTGTATATATATGTATGTGTATATATATGTATGTGTATATATATGTATGTATATATATATGTATGTATGTATGTATATATATATATGTATATATGTATATATATATATGTATGTATGTATATATATATATATGTATGTATGTATGTATATATAAATCTGAGCGAACGGTTTATATTCTCCTAAAAGTGGTTGTTTAAATCTGTGTTGGCGATTACACATCTAACTCATTTGTTGTGACTGAAGCAATGCATGAGTGCTACTTGCTTCCTACCACCTCATGTTTTTTGTTTTGTTTTTTTTTGTACTGGTTCAGTCTTCAGATATTTTACATCGTTGTTGTTAAATTTAGCAACACTGGTGCCACCCTCCGAAACTGTTTTCTTGCATAACATGCACTTTTTTGTTTTAATGGTGGACCCTCCAATATAGAATATTTCCTAATTGCAGGATTTATGTGAACTGTTTTGCTCGGCTTCTGCAACGACAGGCCAATATACAGAAGCTGACAAGATCACTGAATTTTCTGTAGCTCGGAAGAATTGATCTGAGGTCGACAACAGTGGCTTCATTTGGGTTAAACCATATGGTATAGGATCACCGCTTAGAATGAGGTACTCGGCGATGCCACTCTGTCACTTTTTTTTTTTGCCAATATCGCTATTGATGCAGCTCTAATTTTTGGTAGGTGTTGTGATTTGTGGTTGTCAGTGATTTGCTGGGAGTGGTGGTGATTGGCGGTTAATCTTTTGGGATTAATCTGGATTGGTAACAGCATTGGGAAGGATGGTGATTGCTGACTGGATGTTGGGGAAATTGGTGATTGGTGGTGGACTTTTGGAAGGATTTTAATGGTGATTGCTGACAGAGAGCACGAGGAACTCCAGTGCAGCTCAGTCAGGTTATATACACAGTCAAGTTAACCTGCTCTGAGCAGACCAGTCGGATGTAGCATTTGGGTAGAAGGTTGCAAGACAAGTTTAATGTGCAATGAAAAGCTAGCAACTAATGTAAAAGATGTTGTTGGGTAAATGGAGTAAATTTGTTTAAATTGTGTTTTGAAACGGGTGTCATACGAGCAGCAGCGTGCTCAGTGGCCATATTAATCACAAAGTCGCAACAGAGTTGGCTAATTTTGTTTCTTGTATGTCTCCACCATAAGACCAGCAGTCATGTGAACTGGAGACCAGCATGGAGTGCACAACTTATATCAGCAAGTGTCCTGAAGTTTAGAATAAAGGCTCTTTTTTTTTTTTTTTTAAGGGAACAGCAGTGCCTTGGCCATTTGTATGAATTTAACATTACAATTTTTTCAGAAGGTAGTTGAAGAATTACCAATGTACCATCATATAACTTGGAGCGGTTGACCGTAAGCGACAATGACAGAGGAATAGAAGGTGCTGTGTTTGTGGAGAGTGTACTCAACAATGTGGATGTATTTATTTTTTTCAGAACATGATGATCGCGTTGGGCCAAAGCATCGCAGAAAAGGCAGGGGACCATTCAGAGCGCCAATGTACAGTGACCAGATGTCAAAGCAGCGACATCGAGGAGGTGGTGGTGGTGGTGGTGGTGGGGCTGGTCCCAGGTCCAGATTTGAGGATGATGATGGAGATGTCGCAATGAGTGATGATTTGCATGATGGAGGATCTCAGCGGAGATTGTAAGTCTGTTTTTCGTTTTGTCGGTATGCCCACTACGAGGAACAAAAAGTATTCATATTACAATCTGCTTTAATTTCCATGTAGTACTCCTTACGGGCGTCCCCAAAATCGACGGAATGGTCGAAGAGGAGGTAAGGATCAAAGAGGAGATGGTGGCAACTACAGAGGCCAAGGGAATGGACGTGGCGGTGGAGGAGGAATTGGACATGGCACTGATGGAGGTGGAGGCCGTAAGAATTGGTTCAAGATAACTGTGAGTGTTTTTTGAGCTCCTTTGCTGTCATGTCGGTAGCTTTTTTTTTTTTTTTTTTTTCAAATAATCTATGGATTGAATATTGATTAATAATTTATCTTATCCTTATTCATGTGCCTCTTCAGATTCCCCATGGG
>CM045735.1:7859660-7899660 GCA_024760905.1 Plotosus lineatus | reverse complement strand
ACAAGTGGTTAACAGATTTTAGTCTGTTATTCCAGTGTTGGCATTTCTGTTCCATTTTTTCCTCCCTTTTATAAATCCAGTCATTATAATCGCTGGTGGTCTTGAAACACAAGGGTGTCTGTCGTAATACATTTTGTGCGCTCTGAACAAGCCGAGGTGTATTTGGAAATATATTTGTTAACCAGTCCCGTGCCACTGCATGGATACTAATATTGTTTTAATCATAAGAAGCTTCAGACTTGAGGCATGCGAGACTCATGGCGGCATGCGAGACTCATGGCGGCCTGCTTTCTGTCGTGAAATGTAAAACCGAAAGGAAAGCAGTCACTTTACTTCTCAATAATCGCTCAAGGTGTTTGCTGTAGATCTGTAGTGGTTATTGTGCATTGTGGTAGTTGGTTAATGACCGTGCAATGGTGACGAGGGGTAAAGCCTCTTGCTTGACTCTGATCTGTTCTCCGTATGCTCTCGGCCTCTTTGCAGCTTCAATTCTCCGTCCCTTCTGTATTTTTCCTGCAGTGGAGTTCAACCCTGTTGCTGTTTACAGGTTACTGCTCATGTATTACATTGATTTTTTGGAACAACAATATAAGTTTAAAGGAGCACATTAATTATCTCTGCATATGTAGCTTTTATTCTTGGTTTATTCTTAGCTTGTGTGGAAACCAGTGCCATTTAACCACTCAATGCCTATTAATCCTGCGAGAGCACCAGGCCTAAGCTGAATCTAGAAGAGGAGAAAAAGGTGGAAAAATTTATGCACACTGAAGTGCCCTTGATTTCTCAGCCACTCTGTAAAGGTGCCACCTCCATCCCCTCCACCCCTCATGTACGGGTTGAGCTTAGGTCTCAAGCCAAGGTTACTGACTGGCCAGTGACGAAGACTGGTTAGCCAATGACGGGTAAGATCCCACCTTAAACTCGGGACAACCTAAGGCAGGCACAGTCGCAAAGCTGGCCAGAGTAATCCAGAGCAAACGATGAAGATCCCTAGAAGAGAAGGAGACGACGTGGATTGGTAACACTGCTACGCCAAGAAGACTGTTTGGGTGGAGGAGGAAAGGAAGTGGCGATATAAAAAAAGACACCAAAAAAAAAAAAATAATAAACCAAACCTTCAAGCCAGTGGTTCTCAGCAGTGAGGGGAGCCTTAAAACTCCAGTCGGGGTTTGTTGAATAAAACTGGAACTCTATGTCCATGATGTGTGGACAGTAATGTGAACATTTTTAAACACAGCAAATGCTCTCTGGGCTGTTATTAAACTGAGGAACACAAGAACGTGGGCTCTGTGGCCATATTCTCATTTTAAGAACAAAGTAAGCCTGATGCTAATTTATTTTATTTTAAAATTAGACATTACTGATGAGGAGCGTTAAAACTTTAGCTTCAATTATTTTTCTTGAACAAAATCCCATCCATTTTTAAATGTAGTGGTTGGGTCCAGAAGTCTAAGGTTCTTCGTTTTAGGCCAGTTCATTGACTTCTTATAGCAGCGTCGCCAGGATGATGAGCAATAGCAGAACTCTATAAAAGCTCAGGGTTCAACTTCACTGTTGCTTTTTTTGCCTTTACTGTCAAATGCAATGTTATTTGACTGCTCTGCAAGCCACTTTTCTCTCAAGCTTGATTCAAATGGCCTCCATCTTCATGGATGGTGGGTTACAAAGAAAACATTGCTTTACTTCCAGGTGATAATTATGCTCTGCTTAAATACTGTCAACTGATATATTTGTGACAGAAAATTTATTTTAAGAAATTGCAATAATTCATCAACTTGTCTATGCGAGTTGAATTGATTTGTTTTTGAAATTAAACCCAAACTTACTTACATCGTATACGTCTGTGCACATCCCTCAGAACCCAGTACACCCGCTTGTGAAGCTTCTTTATGATGAAAAAATAAAATCAAGTAATAAAACTGCACCCAGGGGCCGACATTGTACAGCGTAAAATATATCTTTAAATTCAGATTTTTTTTTTTTTTTTTAATAAATAGATGGTGGGCTGTACCATTCGTTCGTGTAAATGAGCTGATATTTGATTATGTTTGAATGGTGGCTTGTATTATGTGCTGATGTTCCCGGTTTTGTTTTAATTAGAAGTTCAGTAGTTTGTTTGACTTGAGAGTTTAATATCGGCATACTTTTGTTTTTGCCATTATCTTGCCTTATATGAACTCACAAACACGTCCTATTCTCTCAATCTTAATCTCGCATGTGAGTGAAACGACGTTTGAAACTGGCTAATGCAGCCTATTGCACACATTTTCGCAGACTGCAACTTTTTTTTGGGGGGGGGGGGGTCTAAGTAAAAACCACCTGATGATGAAAAAGTGTAACAGGAGAGATCGGAAGGCTCACCTTTCATTTCACTTTAACTGTACTACTGTTCCTAAAACCGTAGTCCTTTCTGAAAACGGTTCATCGTTGATTTAAATGTGGTTGTGTAGTGACAACATATCGAAAGAAATGGCCCCCAGGATTAATTAGCCCCCACTCTATCTATCTATACCTGAAAGTACTGACCGTGTCCACCACCTCTACCCTACACACTCCCCCTTCCCTTAGCCACACCCCTCAGAGCCTGCGTGTCAGTGCGTTCCTGTGCGTAGGGGGCCGATGGTGAGTATTGTGGAGGGGTAAGTACTATATTCCTGTTGGGGTTGGGAAACATACTATGAGCACCGTAAATGATGATTATCGCCATTAAACCAAGACGTTGATCTTTGCTCTGTTTTTGTGAGAAGTGCTGTTCAGAATGTAATAAGATGCCTGAAGATATTCCAGATGTTGGTTATAGTTTAAAGATGCCTATCAGAAGTCAGACTGTGTATGTAAGCACCTCAGGGCTAAATCAAGGATTTAACCGATTGTCATGTTTTATTTAATCATGAAAACTGTGCTTAATTTTCTGTACTTCTTGTCTTCGAGGTGACTGTGCCTGTGGTGTATATGGGCAGTTGGAGGAAATACCTGCATATTTCTTCTCAAATAACAGTGAATTTCTCTTGTCTTCTGTCTTTGTGGTTGTTGGACAGTGCCATACGGGAGAAGTTCCCCAGACTGCTGAAACTGGTAGGCTCTGCACATCACTGGTTCAATCAGGCGTTACTGACACACCCAGTGGTTCACACAATCAAGCTGCTACTGATTTTGTTTTAGATATGATTACACGATTGTACCACGGCAAGTCAAGGCTGTCTCAAGGCTACCTAGTGAGTGTAGCCTGGGGCTTTAAGCGTCCAAGCTGAAAACCAGTTTGTGCTTCTATTATCACGCATACCGCCCAATAGCTTCCTTGCTCATAATGCAGTATTTTTCTGTAAACACCATCCACTACAGTGAAGACCACACAGCATGGATGCAAAGGGAATTTTTAGTGTTTGTTAGTGGCAACGAAAATAAAATACAAGTAAAATTTTGATACCCCTATACTGTATAAGACATGTTTATACAAATGATGGATCACAATTAGCTTCATGTGATGTTTGGGTTGCCTACCTCAGCTGCTGGAACTGGCTAGCACTTAGCATAGTTAATGTTCTCGCTTTCTTATAAACACACATTTCAACAAACTACAAAGATGCCATAGAGCAGAATGTTTACATCAGTGTCAGGTCGGCGAAAAGAAGTAATCCCCACCTTAAACCTTGGTATCACCTCAAACTCAAGTTTATCTGCATGCAGGGCATGTATTAGAATGACGTGGTCGGGGTGAGCTCCACCTGCAATGAAATATCAATATTGGGAGCTGACAGTGACAATAAACATGAAGTACTGAATGATTGTAAGGCTAACAAAAATTAGTGCAGGACAATGGCATAGTTTCGTAGCGCAGCAGGGTAAAGACTGGGTAGACTGGTAATGAAGTGATTAGGTTGGAAGGGTTTCAGCCCTTGGAAAAAGCCCCGAGGGTGGTGCACTCGAACCCTGGAAGTAGAAACAGTCATGACCTTAGCTAGCCCGAGCCTGCTCGTCTCTGGAGCTACAGGTCCTTCTCAAAAAATTAGCATATTGTGATAAAGTTCATTATTTTCTGTAATGTACTGGTAAACATTAGACTTTCATATATTCATTACTCACAACTGAAGTAGTTCAAGCCTTTTATTGTTTTAATATTGATGATTTTGGCAAAAAAGTAAAGAAAAACCAAAAATCCCCATCTCAAAAAATTAGCATATTTCATCTGACCAATAAAAAAGTGTTTTTAATCCAAAAAAAGTCAACCTTCAAATAATTATGTTCAGTTCTGCACTCAATACTTGGTCGGGAATCCTTTTGCAGAAATGACTGCTTCAATGCGGCGTGGCATGGAGGCAATCAGCCTGTGGCACTGCTGAGGTGTTACGGAGGCCCAGGATGCTTCGATAGCGGCCTTAAGCTCATCCACAGTGTTGGGTCTGGTGTCTCTCAACCTTCTCTTCACAATATCCCACAGATTCTCTATGGGCTTCAGGTCAGGAGAGTTGGCAGGCCAATTGAGCACAGTAATATCATGGTCAGTAAACCATTTAGCAGTGGTTTTGGCACTGTGAGCAGGTGCCAGGTCGTGCTGAAAAATGAAATCTTCATCTCCATAAAGCTTTTCAGCAGATGGAAGCATGAAGTGCTCCAAAATCTCCTGATAGCTAGCTGCATTGACCCCGCCCTTGATAAAACACAGTGGACCAACACCAGCAGCTGACATGGCACCCCAGACCATCACTGACTGTGGGTACTTGACACTGGACTTCAGGCATTTTGGCATTTCCTTCTCCCCAGTCTTCCTCCAGACTCTGGCACCTGGATTTCCGAATGACATGCAAAATTTGCTTTCATCCGAAAAAAAAGTACTTTGGACCACTGAGCAACAGTCCAGTGCTGCTTCTCTGTAGCCCAGGTCAGGCGCTTCTGCCGCTGTTTCTGGTTCAAAGTGGCTTGACCTGGGGAATGCGGCACCTGTAGCCCAGTCCACTGCTTCCACAGGTCCCCCAAGGTCTGGAATCGGCCCTTCTCCACGGTCTTCCTCAGGGTCCGGTCACCTCTTCTGGTTGTGCAGCGTTTTCTGCCACACTTTTTCCTTCCCACAGACGTCCCACTGAGGTGGCTTGATACAGCACTCTGGGAACAGCCTATTCGCTCAGAGATTTCTTTCTGTGTCTTACCCTCTTGCTTGAGGGTGTCAATGATGGCCTTCTGGCCTGATCCTTTCTGAGAATTCTTTGCCGCTTCCTCAAACAGTCCAGGCAGATGAATCACAACATGCTATATGCTAATTTTTTGAGAAGGACCTGTATAGTCGGAAAGGGGCTACTAGGTTCATTTGTGCTTCGGGGACATTTTTAGGAACCGGGTCAAGGAACTTGTCATCGTCTTGTGACTTGTATGGTTGACCTCGGTGTCATGAGCATTGCTGATTGGTTTGGATACAAACTTTAAAATCGACTTTCGGCATTTGAATACTTAGTTCTTTTACAATGCTGTCTGGTTTCACTTGGAAGTAGAAAGCCAGTTAATGCCAAGTTCGATTTAGTTCGTTGGTGATAAATTCGACTAAAAAGCAGGGAAAATGTCATGGAAACTGTCTAACAGTGATATGATGACTGATGCATTTACTCTTCAGGCACTGAATGACTTTTCACTGCTGCTGATATGAACTCTGTCCCACAATTATTCAGGACTTACAGTTGTATAATCAACTGGACTACTTTTTGGACTGTAATGAATTTCTCATCTCTCTCTCTCTCTCTCTCTCTCTCTCTCTCTCTATATATATATATATATATATATATATATATATATATATATATATATATAATATGATTTGCTGAGTAGATCCTTCCGTAGGAGAGTGCTCAATACTTTTTGGTAGAGCAAATCACAAAAATAAAAGGACAGGACAAAGACTTTCTATTGAAACTCCATTTATCACTACAGATCTGTTTCGAGGGGTGGTGAAACCGTCCTCTCTTCAGGTGATTATAGAAGAAATTCTTCTATATTCTTCTTCTAGATTCTTCTATAATCACCTGAAGAGAGAGGATGGTTTCACCACCCCTCGAAACAGATCTGTAGTGATAAATGGAGTTTCAATAGAAAGTCTTTGTCCTGTCCTTTTATTTTTGTTTTTATATATACACACACACACACACACACACACACACATATATATATATACACATATATTATATAGTGAAAGTAGGGGCTTACAAAGTGTAAAGGAATTTAAACATTTCCCATTTGAAACCATAAAAAATACAACTACATCTACATATATATGTTTGTGTATATCTAGTTGTATTTTTTTTTGGTTTTAAATGGGAAATGTTTAAATTCCTTTATACTTTGTAAGCCCCTACTTTTACCGTTTCTGTGTAAAGTTGCTTTGCGTCATTGTCAATTGTTAAAAGTGCAATTCAAATTGAATTGACTTTTTGACTAAATGTGCAGGTTGGCAGTGCTTGTTGGTTCACTTCTGATGAGTTGTGTAGCCATGTTGATTTGACGTCCTTGCATAAATTAGGAAGAATCTGGTGTGTGTATATAAGTAGACTGGCCCAGGTTTACGTCGAGGAGTTTCAAGTTTAGGGTGTTGTTACTTTGCCTTTTCCTGGTGCAGCTGCACATTTTCCTCAAATCCAAGTGACCGTATTAGTCAGTGTAGGAGATTTAATAAACTAAGTGTTCTTTTGCATGCCACACTGTGGAGTCTTCATTTTGGATGGTTCCTGTAAATGTTCGTGAATCTCAGTGGAAATGCACCACCGGAAAATTCAACATTAACACACCTTGTTTTTGTTCTTTATAAATAATGTTTCATCAACATCCACGAGTAAGCAGATGGTTTTATCTTATAACCCGTCATTACTTTTTTCACAGGATGGACATGATCTTCCTCCCCCTATTGGTTTTGATCTGGAAGTTGCTCCAGCCGTTCTTCCACCATGCAAGGTATCTCCTCTGATAATTTCCTTCAGCAAAGGGGCGTCAGACTCTTCTTATTTAGTTATATATACACACACACACACACACACACGCACGCACGCACGCACGCGCACACAAAAACCCCTGAATACGAAAAACATTTTCCTAAATTTTTGTCCTCTGTATAACTCTGTACAAGTTCTTCTGACGAAAAGCACCAAACGCGCCATTCAAACAATGCACGAGTTGCTCCATTGGCTGTCTCCCAATATCCTGCCCCGCTGGCCTCCCATTTGCCTCTCATTGGCCAGGAGGGAGCTGAATCTCCATAGTACTGTACCTATAAAGCTTGTTTGTCACATGCATAAAGGAGAGATGTACTGTTGGTTCGTGAGTTTTTTGAGAGTGCTCATTGCAGCTTATTTTTCGTTTTTTAAGTTGTTTAATTCAGTAAATGTTTAATAAATGTGGCACGTTCCGCCAAATGTGGGCAAAACGCGGCTCATCCAGACCTCCAATCCCTCAAGCAAACAGATGAATGTTGAGTACTAAACAAAGTTCAAAGCGCACTTGCCTGCTTGATAGATCGGAGGTCCGGGCAAGCCGCGCCCCGTCTCAAAAGCTCCGGTGTCTTCGGAGGAGCGCGTCACAAATGTGGCGCACTCCGTCGAGTGTGGGCGATGTTGCAACCGATACCAGAGCCCCCGAGACGGGGCACGACTCATCCGGGACCCCCGATCTCTCAAGCAACCGAGTGAATTTTGAGTACTAAACAAATGTTCAAAGTGCACTTGCCTTCTTGACAGATCGGAGCTCCGGGCAAGCTGCGTTCCGCACCAAATGCTCCAGTGTCGGCCACCCGCACTTGGCGGCGCGCGTCTTAATGTTTAATATTGTTTGGTTTGGTTAGTTAAAAAATTGATGAACAAAGAATGTTTAATAATGGTTTAATTAATAAATAGATTAATAAAATGTTTAAATTGTTTAATAAATAATTTTTTACTTTTAACACGCGTTTCATACAAAATTGGTGTACTTTTATCATTTTTAAATGGTTTATGGCATAGTCTTGGGAGCCTTGGAATGAATGACTGGAAAGGATTGATTTCGTAAGAAGGGGGCCGACTGTGTGTATGTATGTGTGTGTATATATTTATTTATATATATATATATATATATATACATACATATACACACACATATACACAGATACAGGGATCCCTCACTTTCCGCAGTTAATTGGGACCGAGATCCCCACGCGACCACCGAATTCCACGAAGCAGGATCCCCACCCGACTAATGCATGTGTATATAATATCAATAAATGTATACTGAATTCTATAAATGCTTATAATAACAATTAAACATTAAAAAATAATGCACAAGATGTAAATAAAATATAAATACACACACAGACGCGTGCATGCACTCGGATGCGCAGCTCACAAGAATGTAAGTAGTTTTGATGGGAGGTTTTGGGTTGTTTGTTTGTTTACGGTTTTGTTTTGTTTTTTGTGCATACTTGGCCTTGTTTTGCAGCATTTTTTCCCCATGCACTGAAGCTGCATGAATTGAAGCGCAAAGTAGCGAGGGATCGTTGTGTGTGTGTATTCTGCCCCCTCGTGGTATTGAGAGTAACTCATTATTCTGAAGCCTTTCGTTCAATAATAATCCCTGATAGCTGTAATTATAAAACAGTGATTTTTCCAAAATATAAGTTGGCATGACGAGAAGCTTATGATCTGTTTGATGCCCGTATTTTAGCATTTATGGATTGCTTTTTGAATATAAGCTAATCCTTTTTTTCCTGATACAGCCCAGTTATTTCGGCTCAGAGGAACTGAAGGGCCTCATCACGTGCTTCCTGCAACAGTACGTTACTCTTGACAATTTGTAATGTACAGTCTGTTTAAAAATATGAAGCTAAACACACTTCTCTTTTCTCAGGTATTACACCATATATGACTCATCGGACAGACAACCCCTGCTCGATGCCTATCATGACGGAGCAGTGTTCTCACTGATTGTACCGTTCTCCATGCAGAACCCTTCCAGGTAGCGTAGATCCTCATCCTGTCTGGCCTTATGGTTATGCTTGTGTGCACAGTACAGTTTTACCGCTATATTTGTATATATTTACTGCTCTTAGATGTGTCGGGATGCTTCTGACCATCTAAGTACCTGGTTAAGTGGAAGGAGGGAACTGCTACATATTAATCATCACTTAAATTTATTGCTCTGTATTATTTTGTAGAAGCAGTTTGGGAGAGTACCAGAAGGACAGTCGTAACTTTAAGCGAGTGAAAGATTCCAGTAAGATGATTATTCTTGTTTTCTCAAGTTTTTATTGACTTGTTGCAGTATGGTACAGTTTTTCATTATTATTTTGTTTTATTTATTTGTTTTTTTGAAGCTACAAGATTTCGCTTGCTGAAACACACACGGTTGAATGTGGTCGCATTTCTGAATGAACTCCCCAAGACCCAGCATGACATCGCGTCATTTAATGTCGACGTAAACACCAGCACTGTGAGTACATTTTGACCCGCTGCAGATGATCCACCTTCAAGTCGCTTACAGCGGTTTAACTTGATTTTTGTCCCTTTTCTCAGAGCACGTTGCTGTCGTTCACAGTCACCGGCGTGTTTAAAGAAGGTACGGATACATTGCTTCATTTGAAAGTGAATTAAAAGCATTGATGTCTTGCTTTTGTTTGTTTAAGTGCTTTTTTTTCTCTCCTGTTTTCACTCCAGTGGATGGCAACTCTCGCGAATCGTACAGAGCTTTCTCTCGGGTGTTCATTGCGGTATCACCGGGAAACGGAACGTAAGGATGTCTTTGCTGATCCATAACTGATCTGGAAGACGAGGCCGCCTTGTACTCGTTCTGACTCGTACTTTTGACTTTTATCCTCAGCATGTGTATTGTGAACGATGAGATGTTTGTCCGTAACGCCACAACGGAGGAGATCCGGCGGGCGTTCGTCGCTCCGGCTCCGACACCCTCCAGCAGCCCCGTGCCCACGCTGTCTGCCACTCAACAGGAAATGCTCTCGGCGTTCTCTCAGCAATCAGGCATGAATCTGGAGTGGTCTCAGAAGTAAGATTTTGAACGTTTCACTCTGCAGTATACAGCTGTGTGTTCACTACAGGGACGATTTTAACTATCAGGATTTAACACGGACTCGGAACCCGGCTTTGCGTAAGAAAACCACAGCGATTGATGGTTAAATGATTCAGAAATAAGGCTACAGTTGTGGAACACATATTTTACTCATTTGAATAATCATACGTTGTTTATAATGCTACACCGAAGCGAGGGAATCTGATTATTTCAAGGTTGCAGGATAGCGGAGATTAGTGTATACATCACAGGAATGGCATAATCTGATTGGTCCACTAGCTGGAGATTTAAAAAAAAAAAAAATTATTCTGAGTAGTGTCTCAGCTGACTGAGGCATGTGGGAACAAGCTGTGTTGCATCAGGCGACACCACAAGTATATAACACTTGAGCAGCACTCAGTACAATGCGTCCAGCCGTTTGTTCACATTTTTTTTTTTTGAAAGAGGACCATATGGTCCTGCTGCCGTTTACCCACATTCTGGTTTTTGTGCTGTGTACATACTTTAAAATAACACATGTATTCTCAAAGCTTATTAGAAATTGATAAACCCTCAATGTTCTGTAACAGGCGGCTACTCTGCAATATCCAGCTTGTCAAGTGTGGATAAGTGTAAGAGTCGGCCCCCATTGTTCGCAATTGTTCGGTTCTGGCCCTTACCACAGATCATGAAAATCTGCGAGTTTTTGACGCAGCTTTAAAACCCCATGTATGATATTCCATGCGCTAAAATATGCTTGTTAAAAACACATTCTTTCGCCAGTCTTACTCATTAATACAGTAATAATGCATTAAAATGTAGTCATGATTAAGAAACTTGAATTTTGTACAGTGATAATATTTATGAATAAATAAAGCGCTTAGGCTCCTTACCAGAAGCTAGAGAACATGCAAGGCGTTTGAGTGATCATGGCGCTTAATCAAAACTTACCCCGCAATTCAGGCAATCACGTTGATCACTTGTGTGAAGGAGGAGAAAAAAAAAAAAAAGGTGTGCACAACATCTGCAACCAATCAGCAGGAGGGCGAAACAAAAGCTGTCAGCCATTGGCTAAATTTGAATTACGTGCCGGTTACTTCTGGGTTTGTGGCCAATCCGCGAGTATGCGGGGGCGTGAGCACTGAACCATGAATGGTCAAGGGCCTACTATGTGAACAACTTATTACAATACAATTTTAAGACTATTTTTATCATTCTGCATGTTGTAAAGGTTTATGGATTTATTTACACGTACACCATGTGAATGTTAAACAGGTATTTTGGATTGTCATCACGGATTATTTTTATTAAATTTTTTTCCCCTTGTCGCAGGTGCCTGCAAGACAACGAATGGAATTTTGAACGAGCTGGTCAGATTTTCACAGACCTAAAGGTAAATCAGTCACTTCATACTTTTAGCTGCAAAAATACAGTGTGCCAAAATGCAGCAATTTATTGTTGATACCGAACACATTCAAGCAGAGTTTCTGTTTTTAGGTCCAAGGAAAGATCCCAGAAGTCGCTTTCATAAAGTGAAGATTTATTCCTTTTTTTTTTTTTTTTAATTTATTTTCTTTTTTAATTAATATATGTATGTTTTTGTTTGAGCTGCACAACAGGGTTCTGTGTTTGCAGCCGGTGTAATTAACGCATCATTGTTTTTAGTGATGTTCTTACTGTACAATAATTACCAGCCTCTTGCTATGTACAAATTAATTGTAGACTACACATCAGAGCAGCTGTTGTACACTTTCCGTTTGAATGATGTTTTGATTAAAAATTTAAAAAAGTTGAATGTGTTTTTGAATGAAGCTGAGAAAATTCACTAGAATTGAGTTGTTTATTATTGTATCGATGAAAAAAAAAAAACAGCAGTGCAGGGTTTCAGATTAATGTGCGTGAAGGTTAAACCAGGCCACTGATCTCATTCACCTCCATAACAGTGCCGCCCTGTTGGCTCTGGCTTTATTGCTATCGATGCTGCAGTTCTCTTTTTGAACTGAAGATACAAATCAGTGACCAGGACGAACAATTACAGTAAGCATCGAGGTGTTGATGCCTTAGACCAGATCAGAGATGACGTTGGAGGCTAAGGTGCAGGTGAGGCCGGTACCATCAGGCTCCACACTCAGCTTTTTCACCACACCGTCCTCAATAACCATTACGTACCTAGAAAAGATATTGCAAGAAACGGTCACATCTCTCAGTTTTTTTTTTTTTGTTTTTTTTTAAGTGACTAACGGATTTTCACATTAAAGCTTAGAATTTGTGGTGTTTATTTCTGCACCCATTTCCCCCTGAAAATTACTACGTTACTATCAGTACATCCTGGGTTTGTATTCCAGTGTCGTCTATCCTTTTATAAATCACTTACCACTCTTCCAGTATTTTGGTTGAGGCTCGGATATGAATATATGACCTCATCTTGGGAGCTTTTAAGGAGAATTCTAGAGTACAAATATTTTAGGTGCAAGTCTCGCCCAAAAGTGATGCAAATGTTAATCGTCACTAAACATCAAGAACAGAAACACCCTGCTTTCTGACATGGTTTGTCCCTCGGTCCATTTTTCTGAACTACCTAATCAGGGTCATGGGGAGGCTGGTGCCCATTTCAGCCGACCCTGGGCGAGGGCAGAGTACACCTTTGGACAGCTCACCGGCCATCACAGGGCAGAAACACATTGACGGCTATGCAGCTACTCATCAAAAGTCAGCAATCGTTCTTTTACATGAACCTCACCATAGACAGTGAGAGACACGGATAACTTGTTAAAAGCTCTCGCGGGAAAAACAGGATTATCCTACATTCTTGTGTTTTATTACAACATGTAATTCATCATCCATCCACTAGGTGGATTCAACCTATTTCAAACAGGTAGCTATGCATGATTTGCAGGTTAGGTTGTCACGCAAGTGTTTATAAAAGGGTAATTTAATAAAATGAAAAAGACATGTGTGAACAAAATGGCCAGGCAGGTTCCAGGGTTGCTGTTTTTGAATGGATTATTCTGTCCTTGATGACCTTGAATTTTAGTGACGTGACCCTGGATTTACTCTGGGGCCATGATCGCCACGGTTCCAAAAAAGTGGGGAGTTCCAGAATTTCTGAGCACGCTTAGGGTATAAAAGGTTTCTGGCTTGTCCTGACTAATAAGGGGCTTTTAAAATTCTTGGTCATTGATTTGGAAAGAAATAAGTCTGATGACTCGGCAGTAGGAAACAAAATATTTTTCTGGGTTGGGAACACTTACATAAGGACTGACGGTTGCAACATCCATGTAAAATCTGACTGGGAACATTCTCCAAAGTATGGAGCTTTACCATCATTCCATAACCATCCCTTATTTATCCTATTTCTTATTTAAACAAACAAAAAAAAAAAACCTCACCTCTTGGATCGTTTGTTCCCAAGTACCTTCAAAAGCTCATCATTATCCAGAAAGAGATCCAGCGCCTGAAAAAGGGTGGAGTTTATAGCAGTTACACAACATCGCAGTTGAAAACAAGGCGCAGGTCCTGATTGAGTAAACCTCAGCACAGAGCTCAGGCAGGTAGTGGTGAAACACATTTGCATCAGGATTTCCTGTCAGCTGCATTGTTGGGGGGGGAGAACATCTAAAACAAATCTTACCGCAGTGAAGGCTCCGGTGGGATCAGCCAGCATTCGCACCTAGAACGAAGTGAAAAGGATTCAGATATCAACATGGTGATAAACAAATTACAAAACGTAATAATTCATGAGCTCGACTGCCACACTCTGGACGTATTCAGTTACCTCCTGGCAACCAAGACAGGAAACGTCACTCCTATTCACAATAACCGAGTTTTCCAGAGAAATCCTGTGATATGCCTGCACTACTTATTTCCATGAACACTCAAGATATTATATATATATATATATATATATATACACACACACACACACACGTCCTCAAAAAATTAGCATATTGTGATAAAGTTCATTATTTTCTGTAATGTACTGATAAAAATTAAACTTTCATATATTTTAGATTCATTACACACCAGCTGAAATATTTCAGGTCTTTTATTGTTTTAATACTGATGATTTTGGCATACAGCTCATGAAAACCCAAAATTCCTATCTCAAAAAATTAAAAAATAAACATTTGTAAGATTATAATTCTGCTAAGAAAGTCAATACACGCGTGCGCACGCGCGCGCACACGTGTGATTTCCGGCACGAGTGAAAAGAAGAGGGCTTGTGTCATGCGGTTGAGTGATATTGCAAAGAAATATGGCCAAACCCATCCACCATCGACACGATAATGAAGCAGAAGGAGGTCTTAAAAGGTATACTTTTATAATTTTTAAAGGCTTTAGGGGGCAGTATTGGGAACCTTGGAACGAATCGCACGTTTCACATGTAAAATGCGGTTCAATTTACGAAAAATCCAGGTTCCGAAAAAGGCTCTGGAACGGATTAATTTGGTAAGGTGAGGTACCACTATATATGGATTTCATAGTGCGGTTGGGGGTGCGAGGTGACACAGTGGTCAGCAGTTCGCCATAATATTCTGAGTGAGTCCCGGGCTTGGTGAGGGCGTCAATCTCTGTGCTCTGTCCAGAAACTGGCCAATCAGCTGCCTGAAGACTGAGCAATTGATCAAATGAGCCAAATCAGGTGTGCTGCTGACTGGTTGAAACAAAAACCTGGAGCCACACAGCGTTCTGTAGCACGAGTTTGACACCCCTGGTGACTGAGGGGCGGGTGATATATGAGCGTGAGAGAGACCAAGAGAAGAGTGTATCCCTTTTAGCTAAAATTTACTCCATCGCTCCAATAAAATCCCATAAACTATTTCTTCACCTGAAATGGTAACAAGAAACCGATACCCTTTGAATGCTCGGTTTCACAAGGAAGTAACAGCAAACCAGACTGACAAAGAAACAATACACTCCCAGACTTGTTCAACATCTCACAATTTCCTCATTTCCGTCAAACACAAGAACGTAAATCCCCCCACACACACCCCCACCAAAAAAAAAAAAAAAAAAAAAAAAAAAAATGCATGCATGTGATGACATGATCAGAATTTATTTTTCCGTTGAACAAGTACACACCGAGTAACCCGTCCAACACCTTTCATTAGAGCTGATGATCAGGTTTCTAAGGTTACACTATTCCGATCAAAGCAACCATGGTCCAAGCAGCTTGTGTTAAATGGCCTTTTAGGCCAGTGCGAGGACTGTAGGTCTCTTACAGCCGAGTCTATCAGCTCATTTGTGTAGCGTGAAATTCAACTCCTCCTGCATGCGACCCCAATTGCAGGTTACCTTCTCAGTATTTTTAATGGTACCCATTTATACTGCTGGGTGGACAGGGGTGCATTTAAAGTTCAGACATTGCCCAGGGGTCTTGGCGCCGCAGGGGGTCTAACGGGGATTCAAACCCACAACGTCTCGACCATGAACTCAGCATTCTAACCATTACTGTAATTTAATTACTTAAATTTAAATTGTGTAAATATGATTCCATTCGTTCATTCCCTGAACCACTTAATAAAAAATTAAGGCTGTAGGGAGGCTGCACTCATCTCAGCCGACACCAAGCTAAGGTAGGGTACACCCTGAACGGCTCAGCAAACCATCGCAGGCCGACATGCACGCAGACATATGGGCAATTTGGAACAGTCAATCCATCTAATGTGTACGTCTTTGGATTGCGGGAGAGGACCCGAGGAAACCCACACTAGCACGGGGAGAACTTGCAAAGCTGACACAGAAACGCTCGAGCGTGGGAATCGAACCCAAGGCGGATCTAATTTGAAGTAGATTTATTTGTCTAGCACTTTGAATGAGTCAGTCAGTATCCCACAGCAGCTTTATACAGTAAGCACCGCCGACGTCTGGGTAATGCTACATTGACTTCTGGGTAATGCAAAGTCATTACTCATTTACAAATGTAATTAATCAGTGGATTAAAAAGGGGTGCCATCATAGTTTTTACCCAAATCCAGCTGTTGAAAAGTTACGTGAAAACGCAATACATGTCAAAAACGCTAATCTAATAAAATACTTAATGCGATCTTCTGAGCGCAAAATAAATCAGATCCAAACATGGACTTTTTGAAAGCTTGTTTCGCTGAAGAGGTTTTTTTTTTTTTTTTTTTTTTTTTTTAAAGATTGGGATACTGCAGCAACCTCCTGTACACTCATTACATGATTAAAACTCATGTCTGTTAGCTTTCATAAACCACACTGACATTCCTAAGAGCTTCTATATTTTGTTTGTTTTCTTTCATGAATGATTACACAATTGCTTTAATCCATGGATTCACCGCATACCTTTCCATCTGCGCCATGTTCACGCCCCCATGCCTCCATGACGAACACATCATTCACAGAAATGCATGCCACCTCCTGCAAACCTTTACTCTTCAGCTTTTCAATATCAGCTACGAATCCTGGAAGATGAGTCTGCACGAGACAAACAGTTCCTTAGATGTGCGTGTCAATTCAAAATATGGAAGACTGAATTATAAGATAAGATACAGCTTTATTAATCTCACAATGGAGAAATTTACTGTTACAGGCTCTTGAAGTACCATCAGTAGGGGGTGCAAAATAGCTTAGAAAGGTGCAACATCCTTGAGTTCATTAGAACAGAACAAATATATTATATATGGGTGTGTGTATGTATGCAAGTAAATAAATAAATAGATACATAAATAGTATAAAAGTAATTTACAATAAAAAAAAAAAAAAAAAAAAAAAAAAAAAACGTTTGTAGACTGGCTGATATTCAAGTGTACATGTATCTGAGGGCAGAGTAGATGGATTGATATGGTTCACAGTCAGTGGCGTTGTACAGTCTGACAGCGGTGGGGATGAAAGACCTGTGGTAGCGCTCCTTCCTGCACTGAGGATGATCATGAGTGATTATGATCATAAGTGATGTCGTTTTGTTCAGGAAATATTTGTATTTATGTAATTTGTGTACTTAAGCCGATCAATTGAATCTGTATTGTGTACCTTTACAGTGTATCCTTTGTGCACGGTTTGTCTACGTTACCTTGGAGCATCCAGGTGTAAAAGCTCCTGGCACTGCAAACAGTACCCCCTTCTTTCCTTTAAAAAGCTGTGCAGTGGAAACTTTATTTCCTGGCTCTTTTTCCTGGACCTCCACATCCGGCAGCTGATCTCCAACCTTGGAAAGAATGAGTGATATACATTAATGTAGCTCGATCCTGCTCAATCGTCAAGTCCTGCCCTGACTATTTTGGCATATCTTTGAAATAAAGGGTTAACTGATCACACACACACACACACACAATTCATTTTGGTTAGTAGCTAGGTTTAATAGAATGAGGGGAAGCTCTAATATATTCAGTGTGCTTGGTATTAAATGGTAAGTGGATGATACGGTCACCGGATCTGTATATGGAAATAGATACGGGCGGCACGGAGGCTGTATCTACTGATGCCACCTCATATCCCTTGAGACCCTTTCTGGGAATAAATTAATCGCCAAGATATAAGAACAATGGGTATACAATGACACAACAATCATTTTAAAAAACACAATACTGTACCCCTGAGGGCAGTGAACCTCACAGGAAATGAGGAGTAAAGTGACACACGCCTGTCTTTTGTGTCTAATTACCAGCAGTTTATTCGTGTTTCTTACATGCTTCCAGGTGAAGCTGGAAACTACAGGTAGAAGAAATTGACATGTTTCTGAGCCGATCTATGTGTGTGTCTGTACACAGTCATGTAAAAAATATTAGAGCACCTCATTAAATGATCAACTCTTCATTAAGAAATGTTCACATGATGACCAAATCTAGTTTTTACTTATTTATGGAAAGTAAAGTGATTTAATTGTAAATAAATCATCATAAGTTAACATTTTTACTGATCCAATCCAATCCGATTCACCCCCACCCCCCAGCTAACTGGGTTATCAAAGGCCGGCCATGTCCCTCACTGTCTATGGTGTGAGGTTCATGTTTAAAAAAAAAAAACAAAAAAAAAAAAAAAAAACATTGCTGACTTTTGACAAGAGAAGCTGCATAGCCATCAGCATTTTTCCACCCTGTGATGGTCTGGCGAGCTGTCCAGGGTGTACTCTGCCCTCACCCAGAGTTGGCTGGGATGGGTGTCAACCTCCCCGCGACCCGAATTAGGATTAAGCAGTTACAGAAAATGAACTGATCCAATCCCATCAAATATTTCTACACTGGTTTCCTCTGGGTGCTCCGGTTTCCTCCCACAATTCAGACATTTGGCTTCGATCAACATACTATTATTAACTCCCCTTAGGTGTGAACCCGAGTATGAACAGCTGTCTCTTTATTGGTTCTTATACATGTAATAGACTGGAAACCGCTTCAGGATGTGCTCTGCCTGTTGCACAGTATTAACTGGGATTGACTCCAGGTCATCTGAGACCCTTAGTAGGATAACAGGTAGACAATGAATGAATGAATGATGGATGGAGGGAGGGGTGCATGAAGGATTCTATTATTCATTCATTTTCTGAACCACTTAATACTAATTAGGGTCGCAGGGAGGCTGGCACCCATCTCAACCGACTCTTGGCAAGGGCAGACTACACCCCTTACAGATCGCCAGGTCATCGCAGGGCCAACACTCGTACTTAGGGGTGATTTGGAACAGCCAATGAACCTCGCGTGCGCGCGTAGGCCTCCATCAGTCCCGAAGGACTATGGCTGCGCTCTGGCCAGTATCCCGACTGGTGATACCCCCCAGTGCACAGAGCCTGGGTAGGGAGTAATGAGGGACAGGCTGTTACCCAAGCAGCAAGTCCCCCCCTGTCTCGGCGCCACCGGAAGGATCCAATGGAGAGGCAAGTGCCGATACGACTGGGTTCCAGTGCCGCTGCAGGAGAGAAACTACGGTCAATTTAGAACGGCCAATGGACCTACAGTGCAGGTTTTTAGACTGGGAGGAAACCAGAATACCTGGAAGAAACCATACAAGCACAAGGAGAACATGCAAACTCTGCACAGACACGCCCGAGCTCAGAATTGAACCCTGGACCTTCTTGCTATGAGGCGGACATGCTAACCTGTAGGCTGCCGTGCCACCCAGGATTCTATTAGTTCGTGAATTTTTTGGACACCCTGTAAGGTTCCATTGGAGGAAATCACAACTGCACGGTGATTTTTGTTTATATGGAGTTCGAATAACGAATAGCTAATCATCTTTTGAATTGAAACATAACCCTACATAGATTGATAATAGGGCAGTGGTGGTCTGGTGGTAAAGGTTCTGGATCACTGATCCTAAGGTTGGGGGTTCAAGCCCCACTCTCAACGGGTTGTCACTGCTGTCCCCCCAGTGCATCTAACTGGGTTATCAAAGGCCAGCCATGACGCTCACTGTCTATGGTGTGAGGTTCATGTAAAAGAACCAATGCTGACTTTCGACAAGAGTACGCTGCAAGGCCGTCAGCGTGTTTCCGCACTGCGATGGCCTGGCGAGCTGTCCAGGGTGTATTCTGCCCTAGCCCAGAGTTGGCTGGGATGGACACCAGCCTCCCCGTGACCCTAAGTAGGATTACGCGGTTACAGAAAATGAATGAATGATTGATTACATGGATTAGCCTCCAAGTAAACATATTCATTCATTTTATGAATCACTTAATCCGAATTAGGGCCACGGGGAGGCTGGCTCCCATCTCAGTCGACTCTGGGCGAGGGCAGAGTTCACCCTGGACAGCTCGCCAGGGCATCGTAGGGCAACAATAAATAAAATTTCCACTGGAGTTTGAATTAAATGTGTCCTGGTATTAAAAAAGTAAACAAAGACAGAAAGAAAATAGAGAAATGGATAGATAACTGGACATCAACCGTTTCAGGCAGTAAAAACAGACATATGGCGAATGCGCATGCGCAGACCAGATACCCCGAAAGTGCGGAGGTTCCTAGCATGATATGCTAAAGACTACACTTTAAAAGACTCTTAGTTATCAAATAATTGTTTATAAATATGAGAATGGGCCTCGTTTGTGTCCAATAACAGGCTAAATACATACTAAAGGGACTAAAAAAACACGAAGGGTGTGGTGTCGCGACTGTGGTGAGACGGTTTAGCTTTCGACTAAATAACCTTCAGCCTCGTCCCTCCAACATTAAAATATCATCGGAATAATTCGAGAAAGATTATTTCTGACAGGAAGTATAATGTTAGTTAGCATGATGTTAGTTAGCATGATGTTAGTTAGCATAGCGGCGAACAGCGCGAGCGAGAAATCAATCCGAATCAAACCGGAAGTGGGCTTAATACTACATCTACTACTAATAATAATAAGTCTAAAGAAATAGCTTACCTTAATGGGCATGTTTGCAATAAAAGCGTGTGAAGAAACTGAAAACCCGGGAAAATCTGAGGTAACATAACTGTTCTGTGGTTTACTGGCTTTATATATGAGGAGGAAAGGGCGGGTGGGTGGCGAGCACAACCTGTCAGTGTCAGGATAAACGCCCCATAAGCTCCACCCACTTCCCTCTCTCTCTTTCTCAGATTCTCTCTCTCTCTCTCTCTCTCTCTCACACACACACACACACACACACAGGTGATTCACCTCAGGGTGACTCCACTGCCGTAATTTCTAGATGATGTTGTCCAATTTGGAGACAGACACCAAGTCTTATACTTGTTGTAAAAACAAATTTTAAAAAATGGTCAGGTGACAAACCCATAAAGGTAAACTCCGCCCCCCCTGAACAAGAGCTGCATGTTTTCTGTGTATCCTATTTCTTATTCAGAGCTTCAGATTCACCCACCATTTCCTGAACCACTTAATCTCACTATTAAGCTTGCAGGGATGCTGGAGCCTTTCTCAGCCACCAAAAAGCAAAGGCAGGTTTCACCCTGATTGATCAGTTCACCGGACCTCTGCAGGGCAAAACACACACAACCATCCACACTCAAGGCTAGGGGTGGTTTGGAACATCTGGTTAATGTTGAAGGAAACCTGAGAACCTGGAAGAAACCTACACACACATGGGTGAAACCTGCAAACTTCACACAGAAACACCTGAACCTAGGTCTTAAACCCATGACCTTATTGCTGTGACTTGAATGTGCTCACCAGAACACCACAACGCCGCACTATGGTTCAGGTTCAAATCTGGTTCTTCAGTTACCAGTCAAGCAGAAACATTGCAATCTTTATATTTATTTCAAATCATCTTTCTCGGTCGTGAAAACACGAGTCTCCTATTCAACACTGCAATGATCTGTTCATCTGTTCTTTCTGAAGCATCAATAGCTGCTGTTTTCTGCAAACACCAAGATGAACTTGAGACACACAACCTTCAAGGACATAACACGTACATCCTTCCACACTCAACACATTGCCATGAGGGCTCTAAGGGTCACTTTGGAGAGCATGTGGTGTTGATTTCAGAGTGGCGGGATAGCAGTAGTATATCACCTCATAACATTCCACTAGTCAGATTAAAAATCTAACTATAATTTTTCAAGTTCTGTATTTAATTAAACCACACGTTTAAAATTATGAATTCAACCCTGTGATGAAAAAGTATGAAGTTAAAAGGGGTGAGAGAAATAAATAAATTAAAAATGCCAACATTAACATTTTAATGGACAAGAGTGTGGCTTTATTTTGGCAGTGGTGGCTTGGTGGTAAAGAGCGCTGGATCGCTGACCCGAAGGTTGGGGGTTTGAGTCCCACTCTCCATACACAAGGTAGTCACTGTCCCCCTAGTGCAGCGAACTGGGTTCTCAAAGGCCGGCCATGTCTCTCACTGTATATGGTGAGAGGCTCATGGAAAAGAACCATTGCTGACTTTCGTAGAGTAGCGGCATAGCCGTCAGCATGTTTCTGTCCCTTGCTAAAGGGTTGTGTCGCGAAGGGCATCTAAAGGGTTGTGTCGCGAAGGGCATCCGACGTAAAAACCTACGCCAAATCAAACATGCAAATGAGATGATTCACTGTGGCAACCCCTGAAAAAGCCGAAAAGAGGAACAGTGTGACTATATTTATTATTTGTCTATGAATTAATAATAATGCATTATTTCTCACTGATGTAATTGTACTCGTTTTAGATGTCAAAATTCCCTAATTTTATTAATGATATTCGTTTTTTTAAATTCCTTGTTTTGCCGATCTGCCGAGGTTAATATTTGCATTTTCTAAAAATAAAGAAATTGGGAAAACCAGATTTTTTTGGATTCCCTCTGGTTTTAATGTGCAGAGTCTGGTATAGTTTTTCGACCATCTGCTGAACCATGGATCTCCTCAGAGCTGCAAATGAGGAATTCATTCAACGAGGAATGGATTCTGAATTCTTTTACTGCAAATGCACTAAAAAGATGACGATATACTGCGGATACATTGATCATAATAATATAATGCGGATAAATAATATTTAACATATTATTTAACAGTGTTCGCTATTGAAGGGAAGTCCTGTGAAACACTTTAACAGTGAGAATGTTTACATTACGTGTCAAAAGTACATCATAAACCACAACATCTTCAAAGAAAGCAACCCGAATCAAACAAAGGACAGACCAGATGGCAAATTCCGACACGTGTTAATTTATTACAAAACACATGACACCAACAATATTGTGAAGTACCCCGAAGTTCCTGTGGTGTTTTAGTGTTTGCCTTTTAAATCACAGTGATTCAATATGAACAAATTGCTGAAAGAGTCACTACTGCAGATCCATTTAGCTTTTTACGAAAAAGAAAAAAAAAAAAAAAAGAAAAAAAAAATACACGACACACACAGACTTCCACAATCATTATACTAAAACCCACAGAAAATAAAAACAACCAAATAATATTAATAAAACATCAGCAAATTGAGTAAAAAATAGAATTTAATCTTTTAAATACAATATTTTAAAATACAAACATTGATTTGTTCTTTACCTTATAAGCTGTAGCATTTCTGTGAATTTTTAACACTGTTATTTACTGCTGAGGTTCGATTTACAGTAGGTCACTATACATAGAAATGTGAAAACAGAGTTTTGGTAAATTCTGGTATTGCTCATTTACATAAATATACACAGACACACTAACAGCTACCCGTGACTGGACGTGATTCTCTACATGATGTGTCCCACTGATGGATGTCCCAAAATTTCATCTAACGACGATTACAAAATGGCATCATACAATGTTGATAGTTGATGAAAACACTAATGTATTAGAATGATATTTGCTAATATTATTATAATTATTATTATAGTTATTATAATTATTCACATAAACATTGACATTGTTTACAGCTTCCTTTGAATGGACCCAGACATCTATAATTTTGTACACATTCTGTAACGGGACAAGGATCAGAGAGAGAGACAGAGAGAGAGAGAGAGAGAGAGAGAGAGAGAGAGAGATGCGTGTTTATCTCTGTAGAAAAAAAAAAAACGACTTAGAAAACGTAAAGGAATCGAAGTGAAAATAGTTTTAGTGTTGATTCGAGTAAAGCGCTTCAGCTGATAAACAAAAAAGTTAGGTTTTTCTACCCAGGTAGAAGACGGACACAAAAAAGGGGGGGGGGGGAATGGAGGAAATAACTCCAAGTCCAACACCACATAACTGAAATCTGCAACACACTATTATTATTATTATTATTATTATTATTAATATTATTATTGTTGTCATCACATTAAAACATATTAACATATCTTTCCCTGGCTTTTGTTGTTCCTCAGTTGTCAGCACTTAATGACAAAACCAAAATAATCTGAGAAAAATACAAAAATCAACAGTAAAAGCAATATTTTACAACATTCAACCAGATTGCTTTATTGTAGTACCAAGTGTGAGAACAAGATATATACAGAAACGCCTGTTTCAAGTCAAACTTTAAAAACCACAAAGGAGAAAAAAAAAAAAAAAAAGTTTGTTCAAGAATCAGAAAATCTCAAAGCATTCTGGGTTGTCGACTCGTACAAGAAGATAAGCTTTGATTAATCAGACATGTTTAAATCACAGCCTAGAACGGGGGACTCACCTGCGTTATGGGATGCAAGCAGAACTTGTACACACAGAATCATTACTACAGACGTACAGTGAAAAGCACCCTGAAGACACACTGCAATCTCAGAGGTCTGTTCATAAGTGGTTCGATTTTCTTATTTATTCTGCCTTGGCCTTGGACAGCAATTGGCTTTTCTTCCTTACGGTTGAGTTTTTCAAATGCAAAAAAAAAAATATCTAAATCAAATCCAAAAAACAAACAAACAAAAAATGGTAACAGAGTTGTAAGGCTCTGAAAATGATTGCATATAATAACAGACAAATGTCTGCAAACACAAACACCTGAAACGACTGGAAACATCAGTGACCAACACAACCTCAAATAGAAATGATGAGAATGTATAGTAATGGGCCGTGAGGGATTTATTATTATTATTTTTTAAATAAAATATCATATTGTGAGGCTCATTAAGTTGTACCAAGTGTTGCTCTCATGTAGTCAAAGTCAAATGGCGCACTGGCCTCGACGAGGGGCCGTGCGCTGCACCAACATCTGTCATGAGGATTCAAGTTTCGCTTTGTCTTGATCCTGGTTCGGCTCCTTGTCAGTCTTTCAGAGCGAGGATTCAGAGTGCAGAGGTGTACCGACTAACAGCTACTCGCGATCTCGGTGCCGTCTCCTGTGTGGGCTCCCAGTGTATAATGTCATATTGGTCACGAGAAGAACTTGTGACATCATCGGGTCAAGCCTTGAGCTTTTTAGCCTTACGCAGGAGTTCGTGCTCAGTCATTTCAGGTGGATCATAAAACAAGAGTCTTTCCACAGCAGCCTCCATGTACTGTACAGAGCCAGCCGGCCTACAGGGCCAGCTCTTTTACCCTGATCTAAATGCACCAATGCATCCATGCACTCACAACTGCAGAAACAAACACGCATACACACATACACACACACACACACACACACACACACACACACACACACACATTCACATACATACGTACGTACAGCGTTCAAAGATACACTAACTATTCACTCAGTGGAACCGACTGCTAAAATATAAAGAGTGCATTACTGTGTGAATAGTGGTGTCCTATTTGACAGTGTTCCCTTTGTGGACCACTACGGTAGAGAGCTTGAACGGAAAAATAGGTTCGAATCCACAACAGCGCCCCCCCCCCAATGAAGAAAAATAAAGTAAAATAAAACACGTGACTTGCACTTATTATACATATTGCTTTAAAATATATTGCATGTTATAGCATGTACTGTCATATCTGCTCCTGTCACATGTTGACTCCTAAATGATTACATCATCTGTTCACCCTGTACGTCTAACTTTCCTGTACAGGTCTTGCATATTTCAAATGAAACCATTAAACAATCTGGGTTAAAATCAAGACAGTATTTGCATGTTACAGCAAGTACTGGTACTGAAACACACCTACGCATACACGCACACCATGTGGGACTGCAAGAGGTTTAAGCATGGCTCCGGGTGAGGTCACCAAAGTATGACGAATTACTGTATTTCTGTGATGGCTTGTATGGCTTAACTACAGTTTCACAAGGGGGCGCTACAGGTGAAGATTTCAGAACGTCACTTCTCCAATGACCTTCTCACGCCCCAAAAGGTCAAGCTGATCGAACCCCTATTTGTTAAAGCAATCAATAGGAAACTGTGCTAACTGATTGGCTTTGATATCCTTGTGTTAAACCTTTTGCACAAATTATTCCAACGATCAAGAGAATGTTATGATGTGAGAAAAGTCCAATTGAACAATCTTGCTGACTTGCCTTCCAGTGAGTGAGTGAGTGCACTCGCTTTTTTAGAAGATCTGAAAAATCTTCATTAAAAAAATTATATATATATATATTCATCCACTCTCTTTTTCCCCGTTGTTCACCTTGTTGTGTACCTCATTAGTGTTAGGGAGAGTCCATCATGGCTTCCAGCATCTCCAGGAAGAGTTTATGCATGGGGACTCCGCCACGAGTCTTGATACTGTAGAAAGTGGTGAGAGCGCGGTTGGCAGTCTGCCGAAGGAGGGGCAACGTGAGAAGAAGACGGCCGGCTCGTTGCGGGTCTTCCGGACGCTGCTGCATCACCAGCTCTAAAAGAGCCTGATGCAGGAGGTCCCTTAACTTCTGTACAGCCTCAATGTCCTCTATGTAAACTGAATCTGGAACAGACAAGACAGATGTGAGATACCAACCAAACCAGACTTGAATAACAGACGTTTGATAATACCGTACACGTGCGAACAGACTCATTGTTAAGAAATCGTACACCGAGCTCTTTAATATTGACAGCCATTATATGAGGCGTAGTATTTGCATAGCAAATAAAGAGTCTTAAGGTTTGAGGAGTTTGAGCTCACTGTTTATAGTAACCACCGCCATGCAGGTCACCTGGATTCTACCTGCTGGAGGCAAAATAAATCAGCAGGTAGCTTTTTGTTCCTTTCAATCACAGAACATGAGTGGTGTGAATATGGCTAGTTAAACAAAATACCTCGTTCCTTATCTTTTAAATCCCGATTTACCAAATATGCACAGGAAATGCACAGGTGCCTCCTACTGGTTGATAAAAAGATTTTGGCGTCACCTAAAAGTGGCGCTTCAGAGAGATCTCTTGATTGATGGATGTATGAGACTGTTGATATAAGATTCGCTCGGCTCCTCTGAAGGATGCAAGAGATTGTTGTTGAGTGTTTAGTGAAGCGAGAAAAAAGATAAATGTTAGCACTACATTTCAGGAAAGAGAGAGAGTGCTGGGTGTGTGCGCGCGTGTGTGTGTTTCCGTAACCCTGGAGTATGCATCAACTTCAATCTTCAATAAAATAACTAAAATATAAACACTTCTAGTATATTTTTAATGATGATATCTAACCTTTTTTTTTTTTCCCCGCTGTAATTTTCCTCAAAGTACAGTGGTAACTGACTTTACGAAATTAATCCGTTCCAGAGCCTTTTTCTTAACCTGGATTTTTCGTAAATTGAACCGCATTTTACATGTAGAACATGTGATTCGTTCCAAGGCCCCCAATACTTCCTACTAAACCCTTTAAAAATTATAAAAGCATACCTTTCAAGACCTCCTTCTGCTTCAATATCGTACCAATGGTAGACGGGTTTGACCATATTCCTTGGCAATATCACTCAACCGCATGCCATACGAGCCCCCTTCTTCTTTTCACTTGCACCGGAAATCACACATGCGTGTGTGTGTGTGTGTGTGTGTGTGTGTGTGTGTGTGTGTGTGTGTGCGCGCGGTGACCATGTCTTCTTAGCAGAGTTATAATCTTACAAATGTTTATGGAAGGTTAAAAGCAACGAGCACACTCAAAAAACTCATGAAACCGCAGTAACTCTGTCCTTTACATGAAAAGTATTATGGGAGCTGCAGCTCCATAATAGCCAATGGGAGGAAGTTGCGTCATCCCTCCTAGCCAGTGGGAGGCCAGCGGGGCGGGATGTTGGGAGACAGTCAATGGGAGAGCAGCTCGTGCATTGTTTTAATGTTTGAATGACGCGTTTCGTAATGAGAACTTTTTTGGTATACAGAGACAAAAGATTTTGGAAAATGTTTTTCGTAACCTGGATTTTTCGTTTGCTGGGACTATCGTAAGGTGAGGTACCACTGTTCAATAAGGCAGGGTACATAAATTAAAGAATAAGGCAACTCTGGTATACACCAGGCATTGAATGAAGCAAGTTTAATACACTCCCACGTTGATCAGTGTAGCTTTTATTTTTTCCATATGATTTAATCCTGATCATGTCCCACCGGCACAAGAGTTATTTAAAAAAAAACCCCCACCACAACCCACTTTTCTGATACAAGCCTCTAGATTAGAGTCTCATTATACAGAAAATTCAGTAACCTGAGTTGGTGAGAGCGATGGCCTTTAGCATGACAAACTCCTCGCGCTCCAGCTGCAGGGCTCGAAAGCGGCGTGCCAGCTGGCAGATGGCAGCATTGAGCTCGGTCAAGCCGGCCACACGCGACATCTCCTCGTCCAGCACAAAGTCTTCAGCAAACACCACCTCATCTTCGCAGCCCAGAGAGCGAAATGCCACCCCAAGCACCAGCACTTCCAACCATACGGACTGCAGTACAGACATCTGGTCAGCCAGGGACAGAGAGAGGAACCCTGTACAACATCCAGAGAGAATTAAAATGATCAACACTAAATAAATAGAGGAAGAATGTAATTTTGTAAACAAGAGAGAGAAACAGTAATACTCTATTATTGTCTATTAATACTACTGATACCCTAGTAATTAATTGGAATAGCGATAATTTAGTGATATATCGTCCAACCCTACTTTACCACTCTAAATTCGCTTGGATCTAGCAGAAGCAGCGACTCTCCATCACATATTAGAGGGAAAGCCTGGCAAGCTCACTTTACGCCTGATTGGCAATTAAGTGAAAAAACTTCCCACACACTGCTTTCCCTCCTCCAGCTACTGTCTGAATTAGAAGTCTCCTGTCTCCAGGCACCTGTTTCCCACACAGCAAGGTGTGTGATTACTCAGCACTTGCTGGTGCGCGGAACGTTCCAGGTCTCTCTGCAGGGGACGCCAATGGGCTGACAGGTTCTCTAACTTTATGCTGCTCTTTTAGCAGCTACAAGAAACACCAGCCTATTTATCATTACCTTCAAATATAGGCTATTCTATCATGCTTTCATTTCTTCCCCCTTGGGCTGCTTGCTCACCAGGGACATGTTTGGCCCAGCCGATGATGACGACCAGCTCACGATCGGCGAGGTCACACAGCGTGGTGAGGGTGCGCTGAGCCGTGTCAGGCTGCAGTGGATCCGGCATGGCGAACAGCTTCTCGGGTTCGGCTACCAGCAGATGGGACACAATGATGCTTGGGGAGCCTGGGATGCGTGCGTGCGCGCGCACACACACACACACACACACACACACACACACACACACACACACCAAACAATAATAAGCAAAATAAAACCATGTTTAGATACATAGCCTCTATATACAATCGGTTATACAGACGGTCCTCGCTTTACGTTTATTCACCTTATACTTTTTCGATTTTACGTTTGAACTGACTGTAAAAAAAATTTTTGTCAACTAAATTTTTTTCCAAGTCAAATTTTGAGTTTAGTGTGCTCTCCGTTGTATGACACGTTCTTATGTAGTACGTAGACGTAGTACGCTACTTACGCATGACTCTGCGTCCATTGGTCCATTGTTTACATGGCGCTGCGTTCATTGTTTACAAATGACAGAGTGAACATGCCCTGCTTCTACCCAGTTCACCGCGTGTTACCCTTGTGTTAAGACATTGTCTCTGTGACCTTTGTGTTTACACTGTTTTGCATACTTTAGTAATCCTAAGCAAATATGGTTGGTCAGAAGCGTAAGCCTACTAGTGATAGTGGTAATCAGAAAAAGCGGCAAGCCATCTCATTTGAAACGAAGATGGCTATTATCAAGAAAATCGATGCTGGTGAAAACCATGTGAACGTTGCACGTTTCTTCCAAATGGCTCCATCGAACTATTGGAACCATTTATAAGCAGAAAGATAAGTGAATTTCATTAAAATGTATTTATTGGAAATTATTTTGCTTGAATTTAATTTATTTGAAATTAATGTTGATATTATTTTACAATGTTATGTTTATAATAATTGATTTAGGGGTGTTTTATGAAATACGGTAATAGTATTTATGGATGTATAGTACAGTAACAACTTGCGTTTATTTTCACCTTACGCTCGGCCGTTCGAAACGTAACTAAAATGTCGAGGAGCGTCTGTATTAGAGATTATTTACTGTTTAATATCTACCACTGCCAGGAGGTTATGTTTTCACCTGTTTTGGTTTGTTAGTTTGTTTGTGTGCAAAATAACTCAAAATGTTAGCTATAGACTTTGTTGAAGTTTTTTCTTGAGGAAGGTGTTGTACAAGTAACACATCATTAAAATTTAGAGGTGACCCACACATGAGATCATACTGGGGGAAAAAGAAAAAATATAAAACAAAATTCTCACTTTACCGTGGCAGTTGATCATTTAGGACCAGCAATGCAATTTCTAACTTGTGTAACGTTATGAAATTCAAGAGTTTTTATGCTGAAATTTCATACTGTAAACAAGTTTCAGCAGAGTGGTAAATAAGGCTAAACCATGCGATGTGAAGTCAGCCATCCGAATCATTTTAAACCACATCACAGAAAAGATTATAACACATAGGTAAGTGCTGTTCACCCTCTTCAACATACACGAACGTACAAACAGCCAGGACTGGCTTTTGTCACCCTAAGTGACTAGATGGGGAGGGAGGGAGAGACAGTGAGCATGTAGGGTCAATTATGGACCCTTGACTCCTGACTGTGGACGGCTGTGACCTCATTGGGACTTGACATGATTTCACTGGACCGACTAAAAAAAGTTTGTATCTAAACATCCACCTTTGTAAAATATTTAAACACAAGTAATGTTCAATTTACGACCGCATTTGGTTGTGACCAATGGGTCATAAGACGGTCTGGATGCAAGTCAGTTCTGTACATGTATTACAACTAGTACGTACAGAATACTGGACCTATCTTCAAGTTCGTGTCAAAATTTTGTTGAGAATCTTTTTACCTTTCTTTAGACCTTGAGATATGATGGAGGAGGACGAGAACTAGTGTACATGTATTTTCAACTTAACATGTCTCTACAAAGAAAGTGGGGGAAGAGTCACTTCTCGTGAATCACTTCATGGTTCAAAGAATCAAGAGTCCATTCTGGAGTACAGTGGTACCTCACCTTACGAAATTAATCCGTTCCAGAGCCTTTTTCGGAACCTGGATTTTTCGTAAATTGAACCACATTTTACATGTAAAACACGTGATTCGTTCCAAGGCCCCCAATACTACCCCCTAAACCCATACTACCCCCTAAAACCTTTAAAAATTATAAAAGTATACCTTTTAAGACCTCCTTAAGCTTCAATATCGTACAGATGGTAGACGGGTTTGGCCATATTCCTTTGCGATATCACTCGACCACATGCCACGAGCCTGCTTCTTCGTTTCACTCGCACCGGAAATCACACGCGCATGTGTGTGTGTGTTTGTGTGTGAGCATGTGTTCACCATGTCTTCTTAGCAGAGTTATAATCTTACAAATGTTTATGGAAGGTTAAAAGCCCGAGTCAAAAAATAAGGCAATAAGCACACTCAAAAAAACTCATGAAACAACAGGAACTCTGTCCTTTACACGAAAAGCATTATGGGACATGCAGCTCCATAATAGCCAATGGGAGGAAACTGAGTCATCCCTCCTAGCCAATGGGAGGCCCGGGGGGCAGGATGTTGGAAGATAGTCAGTCAATGGGAGAGCAGCTTGTGCATTGTTTGAATGGCGCATTTTAATGTTCAAATGGCGCATTTGACGTGTTTCGTAAGGAGAACTTGTTTCCTATACAGAGACAAAAAATTTGGGAAAATGTTTTTCGTAATCTGGATTTTTCGTTTGCTGGGACTATCGTAAGGTGAGATACCACTGTATCGGAGTCATTGTTCAGCTCAGATAATGGAAAGAGGAAGAGTACAGGACAGATATACAGGGATCCCTCGCTACTTTGCGCTTCAATTCATGTGTTTTTTTTTTTTTTTTAAATATTCATCGAATTAAAATGTAAGGAAATTAAGGAAGAATAGGGGAAAAAGTTAAGGAAATTCTGCAAAAACAAGGCCAATTACACACACACAAAAAAAACAAAAACCCCTAAACAAACAAAGCAAAAAACAACCCTCCATCAAAACTACTTACATTTTAGTGAGGTGTGTGCACGTGCATCTACATGCGCGTGCGCACTCACGTCTGTGTTTGTGTATTTATATTTTATTTACATCTTATGCATTATTTTTAATGTTTAACTGTTATTAAAAGCATTTATAGCATTGAATATGTATTTATTGATACTATGTACACATATACAAGTACAGTACGTATACGTATACACACACATACAAACATACATACATACAAATACATACATACACACACACACATACACAAATACATGTACATGTACATGGTGTAGCCCATTTTATCCTCACAAGTAGGCTCGAATCAGCTCGGCTAGGCTGATGATATTCACATACATGATACACAACTATATAAGCTGTGTATATTTTTATTTTTTTAAGTCATGGGTGGTTGTAAAGTCGAACAGTCGTAAGTCGGTAACTACCTGTACTATTATTTACCTCTTTCCCCCTCTTTCTTTACAGGTATTGGTGTGCTCTGGTACACAGCGTTTTCCATTTCTGGCCGCCTCTTATACTTCTGCCTGCCTCCTCTCACCCGGTCCAGACGAACTCCTGCACACACACATGCACACTATGTGAATACTTCTAGTTGTTTTCAAGCTATAGTTACTTTGAGACTTATATAATGACCACAGATGATAAAGTAGAATGGACCAGAGCAGAGTGCCGTAAAAGTTGCATTTTGTTCATTTTCCTACCCTCTTTCAGCATGCCCACTTTGAGGCACTTTGTAAAGCGACATGCCTGGCAGGCCTTCCTGCGTCTCTTGGTGATCTCACACACATTGGATGCTGGACAGCTGTACTCGATGTTGCCTGCAAAGGAGGTTAAAAAAAAAAAAAAAGAATGAAATAAATGCTGGACTTAACTTATTTAGGTGGTTTCCTCTTTTACACTCAGCTTTAGCTCATTAGTTACCTTGACACATTTTGGCAACTTATAATTTAAGCTGTGTACAAATGTAATAGATGTTATAAAGACCAAATATAAATATAATAGACCAGAAAAGGCTCAGAGTCTATGGGTGGTCTAGTGGTTAAAATGTGTTTTATTAATTAAATTGTGTTTTTGTGGAAGCACATGGCTTTTAACTTATTTATTATTTCATAATTTTACTTTAAATTTCTCTCAAATATTTTTCTGTATTCCCTTCAGTAATTTATTTAATAAAAAACTTTTAAACTTCAAAAGGGTTAAAACACACATACTATAATATATATATATATATATATATATATATATATATATATATATATATATATATATATATACACATATACACACACACACACACACACACACACACACACAGTGGTACCTCATCTTACGAAATTAATCCGTTCCAGAGCATTTTTTGTAACCTGGATTTTTTTGTAAGTAGAACCACATTTTACATGTAAAACGCGTGATTCGTTCCAAGGCCCTCAATACTACCCTTTAAAAATTATAAAAGCATACCTTTTAAGGTACTTACTTCGTGTTGACCATGTCTTCTTAGCAGAGTTATAATCCTACAAATGTTTATTTTTTGGCTCAGGCTTTTAACCTTGCATAAAGTTGCAATGAGCACACTTGAAAAACTCCATGAAACTGCCCAAGGGAGCTGCGTCATCCCTCCTAACCATGATGCTCAAGGGAGTTGCGTCATCCCTCCGAGCCAATGGGAGGCCAGCAGGGCAGGATGTTGGGAGATAGCCAATGGGAGGGAGCTGCGTCATTCCTCCTAGCCAATGGGAGGCCAGCGGGGCGGGATGTTGGGAGATAGTCAATGGAGAGCAACTTGTGCATTGTTTGAAATTTTTTTTTTTCCTTTTCGGCTTTTTCCCGCTCGTGAGTCGCATCAGTGAATCATCTGATTCGCACATTTGATTTGGCATGGGTTTTTACGTCAGCTGCCCTTCCTGTCACAACCCTTTAGCAAGGGACACAAACACACTGATGCCTTTGCTGCTACTCTTTACAAAAGTCAGCAATGGTTCTTTTACATGCCTCTCACCATAGACAGTGAGAGACATGGCCCGCCAGTTAGCTTTACTGGGGGGGGGGGGGGGGGGCAGTGACAGCCCTGTGGAGACTCGAACCCCCAACCTTAGGATCAGCGATCTTGCGCCCTATCCACTAGACCAATACTGCCCACTGTTTGAATGGCACGTTTCGTAAGGAGAACTTGTTTCGTATGCAGAGACAAAAAATTTTGAAAAATGTTTTTCATAACCTGGATTTTTTGTTTGCTGGGACTATCGTAAGGTGAGGTACTACTATATATATATATATATATATATATATACATACACACACACACACAATCATTTCCTGTATACTTTCCTTTAATTTTGACATTTTTCATTCATGTTTTTTAATATAGAGCCATGAAAAAATTTTACTAGACCACTTTATAAAAGGATCTTCATTAAATAAGGACGTTTCCCCCACATGGCTCTGTGCATGCATGTACATTCCAATCAGCCAGAACATTAATACATCATCTCAACTTCCATTACTTGAAGTTGATTTGTTTAAAACGGGAAAAATGTTCAACTGTAAAGATCTGCATGATTTTGACAAGGGCCACACTCTGAAAAGTTAAACAAATGGTCTCAGTTATTTTCCGCAGTTGCTGGTATATAGTGCCAAGTACAAAAATTGAAGGTCAACCAAAAAACTCCCCCAAACTGTCATGGGTGCACAAAGCTAATTGATGCATGTGGGGAGCGAAGGCAAGCATGTCCAGTCTGATGCCACAAACGAACTACTGGGGCAGAAACTGAAACATCAGAACTAACAGTGAGTAGCAGCTTGCTATGTATGGGGCTGTCCAGGTCAGATGGTATTAATGTCATGGCTGATATGTACTGTATACATGTTTTTCTTAATGTGAAGCACTTTGTGCCAACAGGGTCTAAAAGCACCATGCAAATAAAAGTATGATTATTATTACTATTATTATTAAAAAAAACAGGTCAAAACTCAAAAGGAAAGTGAAACCAGTTGATTAAACCTACAGTACTCTTGTCTGTTTGAATGATCGCAATGATAGTAAAGCTAAATTGCAAAAAATGTTTGCATTATAGTAATCAATAGTTGTCAGACATGTTGCTAACAAACCTGTACACTAAGATACAGGTCAGACATCCATATGTGTTAAGACAGCACTGCTGATACAACTGTACATGTCACCTGAGATTAATACATATATCAGCAATAAAATATGCATTTGGCAGCATATTGTGTACCAACAGTGCTTAGGGCGAATACAGCCTAAGAGAAGAGTTTGTACTGTATTCCCAGATGTGCTCTCATTTACACGAGCGCAACTATTATTCTTCCTTTTCTTTCCAACAGGCAGGTGTGCTCACCTTGGATGGTTCTTTTGAAGAACGCCTTGCAGGCTTCGCAGGAGGCCACACCATAGTGGTAACCAGAGGCCACGTCTCCACATACGAGGCAAAGCCTCTTAGGAAGAGTGCTCAGGGCGTATTTGCAGCGGCCCCCGCTACTGCCTGTAGAGCCTTCGTCTGCACCGTCGGCTCCTTCCTCCTTAAAGTGGCAGCGGAGTGCCGGGCTGTATACAGGAGAGGAGTAGCGTGCGGCTCCTTCTCCTCGCATGCCTCCTCCGCCGCTCTGAGAGGAATCAGAAGAGATGCCTCCAGGACTTGTTCTTCCACCGCCGCCACCTACGCCCTCCGGGCTGCTCGGCTCAGCCTTTATGTGCAGCTCGGAGCGGCGATCTCTGGAAGACATGATACCTGTATGGAGGGAAAAAAAAGAACATGCCAACACGTTACCACTAAACATGATGATATATTTATGGATTTTTATCCTTGAGAAACTGTAAGAGAGAGGATTTACTGCTGATGCGAGAACTGTAGAACAATTCCGTTTACAAAGAAAGGTATCATGCCAAATACAAAGCTGTAGAGCCATATTAAAAAAATATTCATTGAAAGCTGTACATTATGGCAATGCAAATGATACCGTTTCTAAGGGGACACACATTCCTGTGTAAGCTACAGCATTCGTAATCTACATAATGTGCAGTCAGATAAATTAAGCCTGAAGATATATTCAAATATCCACCAATAGGACGCAGCTTGTCTCCTGACACAACTAGACATGTGCGTGCAAAACTCAGTGAAACCAACACAAAAACCTCGGCTTATAATCCTCCGCACCGTGGCCTCAGCTTGCACCAGATTAGGGTCATTAATCTAGCGAGGAGGCGATACAATCCAACAGAAACTAGACCGAGGCAGGCAGTCTCTCCCAGGCAATCGAGGCTCCACAGCTGGTGCTTCTTCTGAAAACCGACTCATGACCCCTTTCCCAGAAACGTCTGATATTTCAAAAACCGAGAGCTGAGAAGTTGCTAAATATGATATTACACAAGACGATCTGATTGCAAAATAGGAAATATTGCTGTGAATGGCAACAGCTGCTACAGTAAATTGGCAGAAGTAGATTTGTAGACTCCCAGGTGGCTGTGGGATTAGGAGGCTATTAGCTGCATCATTTCCAGAGCCTGACAACCTGACTGGGCTCACAGCGACTTCAAAACATTTAATAATGCATATCATCATTGGCGTGCAGTACCACAAACACCAACGCAAACCAGTATCACTTGTTTTGGTGTCAACATGATGGAAATAAAAAGTTGACCTTTCTGAGGACAAATGATATTAAATACACTTTTGAAATGCCAGTGCTAATGACTATTATTTACTGTGTGTTGCTGGTCAACTCAGGTAAGTATTGTTGTTGGATGTTGGAGGTTGCAGATTGTTGGAGTGCATCAGTCTGTCCTCATACAAGTCATGATTTTGCTTGAGAAAATTCAGAGATAATTTTGATACCGGTGTTCGCAAGTTGGAGTGACCGTTAACCTTTTTAAGGGACACGTTCACTAACAGATGGTACATAATTCCATTTTTTTTTTTTATTATTATTATTTTTAACGATGTTTAGAGTTAATCTGCAATCTATGTGCACTTTCTTTTATACAAAGCAACGCTATACATCAAATGAATCAGTCTGCTAGTGGGATGCTAAGCTATAATAGGGAAGCGGTTGTCATAGGAAGTCCGCCATCTTTATTTCACTCCGACAACAAAGTGGGATGTTCCAACTACCACGTGAAGGTAGCACTGCCTCCAGTGCTAATTAAACTCCAGGGCTAATTAAATTGGATAGAATCACTGACTCAGCCAAGAGCCACGTATCCATTTCACTTAAGAGTTGGGAAAAAGACCTCGTCAGGTCAATTACAAAACCAAGCTTTGAAGACATACAGAATTTGGGTGACTTTACTGGTGAAATAAGAAAATAACCCAAGAAGGAGTGTTAATGATCGACCTGCCCGTCTATTTTCAATAGCAAATATGCTAAGAGTCGCTTGCAGACAGTAAGGGTTAAATAAACTGTGCAACAAACTTTTATTTATTTTTTTGTTACTATTTATTCGATGATGAAACCTACTGACCTATATACAAACTATAAAACGATAAACTACTGACTGGTCGTATGTCGACTTTCCATCCAAATACACTCACGCCAAACAAAAACAGGTGAATAAATCTCGCACATTTAAATCAATACATCTATTTTCAATTCCACGTCACTGTGGCGCAGTGGAGAGCCAATCCTTTCTGTACTCCACTGTGTGGGCGGGTCCGATAGCTTCAAACTCTAATTTTATTGGATTATAACAACAGCCACAGACTGCGCGTGTTGTTTTTGAGTAAAGAGATAAATTTCCCTCGTTTTGATCAGCTCATTTCCACGAAGCCAAGCACAGCTGGCAACCAAACACAAAAGGACACACATGGAAAAACTTCACCACTGCAGCGTGCGAGTCCAATAAAATTAGAGTTTCAAGGTATCGGACCCGCCCACACAGAAAGGATCGACTCTCAGCTTCGCGCCACAGTGATGTAGCATTGAAAGTAGATGAATAGATTTGCTATGAGCAGTTAGAAAGTGAAGCTACATCATCTCCTGCTTGGCCTTTTAAGATGCTGGCGCTGCCGGCAGTGAAAACAACGGTCAAACGCAACATTCGCACTGCACCGCCATGAATCATGCTTCACCACTTTTGCGGTCGTAAATGCGATCAGACGTAACTCGCATAGGTCGCAAGTCCTGTATACTGCGAGGATTACGTACTGTACTTCGGTAGTGCACAGATTTCAAAAAGACAAACCCCTGTCTGGTCTCAAATGTCTTTCAAACTTACTGGAAAAACTTACTGGCCTCGTCACACTGACCAGAAATAACGTCACCTCGCTCAGCGGTAAGTGGCAACGTGCAATATTGCAGGCATAATGATGAACTTTTTCATCAGATGAACTGTTGATGGTTGTTTATCATCCCTTTTTCTGTCACAAATGTTTAGAAGTCACACCCTCTGTGTGTGGTGGCCAGCACTATGATCATTAGTTAAAGGTCCACTAGTAATACTAGTACTAGTCCACTAGTTTTAGTTAAAGGTCCATTCACTAGTAAATAGCCAGTGTTTTACCTTCCATGATCAGTTTTTTGGGTGAATACAAAGGTTTCCATGCAAAAAAACACACCATCTCACCAGTTTAATAGATCTGATTCTCAATATGATATAATAAAAATCCTGGCTTTTTGCAATAACTGTAACCGAGCCCAATATCCTACATAGACACGATAACTTGGCTGTGCAACACTGAATTTTAGAAAGTGAAAAAGACGAGATCAAGTACTCTGCGCTCTCGCTCACTCCACAATCGTGAAGTTTACCAATGAGCCACTAACACTCATGTATAGGAATAAACAAACACTTTTAGAAAGACATCATTGCCGATTCCACTTCATTTAGCAGACAGGACACTGTATTTTATATTTATTGAATATTCCTGGTAAGTTGAAAAGGTCTTTAAAAAAAGGCAGTGTCATGGTTGGTGTAAGAAAATAGCTTAAATATCATTAAACAAAGTGTAAACATTCACTCATCATCTCATTTGCCTAGCAACTTAATTCTACAACAATCAGGGCGAGAACGGAGCCGGTATCAGCTGACACTGAGAGAATGTGAGGTAAACCCTGAACAACTCGCCAGACCATCACACAGCAACACACACATTTGAAGCAACCAATTAACATGTTGGACTATCAGGAAATCAGCGTACCTAGATAAAAACCCATATAAGTATAGGGAGATCATGCAAGTGCCACACAGAAACAACTGAGCCTGGAACTCGAACCTTCTTGCTGTGAGGCAAACATGCAAAATACTATGCCACCGTGCCACCCACTTAAGCATTCATACAGATAGAAATTTGGTTTACAAAGGATTCTAGACATGAATTGGGTTCTTACATCAAGTTCATTAGGCATTTGCAATGTGATTTCAAATCTTTGAAAACTATTCAATCCAAAAGAATCCAATTTCCATCTGCTCCAAACTGGGCTCAAAATCTCTGGGCTCCTTTTGATTTTCTAGCTGAAAAGCTACATGTACAGTGAGTCGTCGACTTATGACCTATGCGAGTTACGTCTGATCGACTTGACCACCGCAAAAGTGGCGACGCATGATTCATGGCAGTGCAGTGCGAGTGTTGCGTACGACAGTTGTTTGCACTGCCGGCAGCACCAGCATCTTAAAAGGCCAAGTAGGAGATGATGCAGCTTCATTTTCTCACTGCTCAGAGCAAATCTATTCATCTACTTTTAATGCCACGTCACTGTGGTGCGAAGCTGAAAAGTCAATCCTTGCTGTGTGTGGGCGGGTCTGATACCTTCAATCTCTAATTATACTGGACTCGCACGCTGCAGTGTTTATGTGACAGGAAGCGCGTCCCAAGTTTTGGCAATCAGCTGGTCTGCGGGTTGAAGTTTTTCCATGTCTGTCCATTTGCGTTTGGCTTCGTTGAAATGAGCTGATCAAAACGAGGGAAATTTAAATCTTTACTCAAAAACAACATGCACAGTCTGTGGCTGTTGTTATAATCCAATAAAATTTGAGTTTGAAGCTATCGGACCCGCCCACACAGTGGAGTACAGAAAGGATTGGCTCTCCGCTTCGTGTCACAGTGACGTGGAATTGAAAATAGATGTATAGATTTAAATGCGAGAGATTTATTCATCTGTTTTTGTTTGGCATGAGTGTATTTGGATGGAAAGTCGACATACGACCAGATCGATTTACGACCGGTCTGCCGGAACCAAAAGCGGCCGTAAGTCGACGACTCACTGTATTAGACAATAAAGGCAT
>CM045735.1:7847160-7852160 GCA_024760905.1 Plotosus lineatus | reverse complement strand
ATACTGCAGAACACACCAAAAGCCAGTACGTACTCAGGTGGAGCCTGAACAAAACATTAACGTTTGTGTATGTGACCAAAGAGAAGAAAAATATACACTATGACCAAAAGTTTGTGGACACTTGATTACCTGACCTTCCCTAAACTGTTGCCACAGACATCAAAACATACAATTGTCTAGAATGTCTTCATACGCTATAGCATCAAGATTTCTCTTTATTGGAAATAAAGGGGGCAGGATCTTGCCATAGTGGTGGCAAGCATGTCCTTCTCATTACAAGAACGTACAGGGTTCGAGTCTGAGCTTTTGTGTGGATGTTTTTCTGTGGAAAATGTTCTCCCTGTGCTTGTGTCGGTTTCCTCCGGGTACTACAGTTTTCCTCCACAGTCTAAGGACCACATGAGGCTGTTCAAAATTGCCCCTAGGTGTGAGTATGAATGATTTTGTAGGTGTGGGTGTCAGTGTTGACCCATGCAATGGTCTGGTGAGCTGTTCACGGTGTGCCCCGCCTTCACCGTGTTAGCTGAGCTAGGGTCAATCTTCCTTGTGACCCAGATAGGATTAAACTGTTTGGCAAATGAGTGAGTGAGAGAGTGGAAATAAAGGGCATCATGACAATGCCTCTATGCACAAACAGATGTCCACCCAGATATGGTTTGCAACGTTTGATGCAATCTTGAAAAGCCTACACAAAATCTTGACCTCAACCTCACTGGACATTTTTTTTTTTTTGGATTAAATGGAAATGCCTTTCCCAGAGAAGTGGCGATCATAATAACAAATACTGTAGTGATGAATCTCGAATGGAACATGTGGAAGCAATGATCAGATGTCTGCATACTTTTGGACTGAAAGTGTATATATTTCAACATGGATGTATATTTAATATTAATTTGTCCAGCCCCTGTGGAGCTATAGGAATGGGTTCCGTCCATCCGTCACACTTACGTTTATGGACATTTATTTGCCACGTGCTGAAGCTGGGGGCTTTAAAACTTGCTGCACTTGTTCTATTTTCTATGAAATGGTCCTTTTTGTGGGAGTATCTGGACCCCATTGGTTCTTTTTAATCATTATTTCATCTCCATGATCTGTTTTATCACAGTCAGGATAATGGATGATCTGGAGCCTATCCCAGGCATAATATGCTTGGATGGAAAGAACAACCTTTGAATGGAGCACTGATCCATAGCAGAACGAACACACACACAAACACACACAAACACACACAAACAAACACACATACTAAACGGAAATTTAATGTATCCATGGCAGGATTTTCAAAGATGGACAGAATCCCTGTGAACTTTATACAGACATTAAACAAATCTCAGGATTTAAGCAGTGACCCTGTCCCTAGAGTTTGAGGCATTAACACTAAAGGTTGCACTACCATGGCGCTCTTAAAACATCAGTATTTCGTAACAAATACAACATGTGTTTGAATTTATTAAAGCTGTGAGAGATTTTTATTCATCCACACTACGTAACCCTAGTTATGACCGAATTGGATATAACAGTGATGACGTACTTGTTCTGAGACCTTTTATTAACGTTCCTCCCAAAAAAAAAAAAAAAAAAAAAAAAAAAGGCTCCAATATAAAGAGCTTCTTCTTCTTTTCCTTTTTTCAGGGATGCCAGATCTTCTCTATTTAGCGGAATTACTCTATTTTTACTCGCCTAGTTAGCGGAATTCCTCTACTTTTTCAGCTTCAGGTTCCCTGCGGCCCCTTTGACCCCCAGCTGAAATATTTAATTTCCTCTATTTCTGAACCCGTTTCCTCTATTTTTTCTATTTCCTCTATTTCTGAACCCGTTTCCACTATTTTTTTCCTAAACCTCACTGGGATCCCTGTTTTTTCTCTTTTTCAGCGGTCGCCACAGCGAATCATCTGATCCGCATGTTTGATTTGGCGTAGCTGTTTACGTCGGATTCCCTTCCTGACGCAACCCTTTAGCAAGAGGCGGAAACATGCTGCCGGCTATGCAGCTCCTCTTTACGAAACTCAGCGATGTTTTTTTTTACATGAACCTCTCACCACAGACAGTGAGAGACATCGCCAGGCCTTTGATAACCCAAGTTAGCTGCACTGGGGAGGACAGGGACTCAAACCCCCCAACCTTAGGATCAGCGATCCACTGTAATATAAAGAGCAGCGTCTGTAAAAACAGTCGAGTTGCCATCTACATGACTATTTAGTTTATTCACTTAAAAACTAGTCAAAAAAAATTCATTTTGCAGGTAAACTAATCTCATGGAGACCAGAGCTTCCAAGTCTCGAGTCTAGTGCATTGTAATTCACTTCGAGAGATACCCTACCTTTTCTTTTCTGTTCTTTTCTTTTGTCTTTTTATGTTTAGCTCCACGTAGGCGATGAACAATGTCTGTTCGCGTCCTTTTATCTTCAGATGTACAACAATGGGTCAGTTGTGTCCAGCCATCAGGAACACTGTAAGACAGAAACAGCGCCATATGAGTAACTACACATAAATCGACTCTATTAATCCCAAAAGCTCGCTCTGGTTCAAGCTTCGACTTGGTTAAAATGTTGGATTTACTAAAGCATTTAAGAAGATTACACTTAAATGTCTGACTTTTTCAGGCTTATCTAATTTAAGGTATTCTGCCAGTGTCATATAAAGTGTCATTTAAAAAGAAGGCATGCCCACAGGATCATTATACAGTACACACACTCACACATCATACACGGCTGAGTTTGAGTTACCGCCTTTATCAGAAACCTCCACTCCGTCGATCACACCGCATCAACACCATTAGCTAGAAAACGCTGACGGATGGGGAAAGTAGGTTATTTCTTCATCTTTCTCAAAGGCAAACATTTGCTGCTATTGCTTACTGTCAATCACACATACTTTGGTCATGTCAGGGGAACATACACTCTCGCTCTCTCTCTCTCTCTCTCTCGCTCTCGCTCTATCCTCATTTCTACTCACAATACCCCCCCCCCCTCCCTTTCCCCAACACATTCCAAAGGTCAAAGTCACATGAGGGTATGAAGGACAGACAAGACGATCCACTCTATACCGCATGCGCACACAGAACGGCACAGTTCCACCTGGGTGATAATTTACCAAGCTTTAGGAGATACAGAGAAAGATTATGGATGTTGACAACACAGAGAAAGTGAGTTGAAAGACGAAAAACAATGTGGGCTCGATTTTGTCCACACACACACACACACACACACACACACACACACACACACACACACACACATATACTTGGTTGATATTCCCTGAATAGGAAATTTATCAGGCCATCAGCCATAAATGAAAGCGCAACAAATACACGTTATGATGGATTTTTTTTTTTTCAAATTAAAAGTAAGAGTAACTTTTATTGGGAATACTCAGCGTGACCATGTGGAAGTGGCTTGTTTCACAGTGCAGGTATAATTTAATTAAAGTAACGTATTTAACACCTGCAAACAATTCTAAGTTCAACGAGCTTAAGTGCTCAAGTCGAGGTAAAAGTGCTCAACTTCAAATTTAGAGTCACGACCTGGCAAGGGATCAGGAGTGCGAAAGGCAGACTGTCCTTAGGCCTGCAATAATAATCCGTTCTTTTATTTATTTATTATTTATTATTTATTTTTTTTAATGACTCGCTCTAGGTTTATACATTGAGTCTTATTGCCATGATATATGAAGGACAACTAATATAACGCTAAAGAAGAATAATAATAAGAAGAAGACTGCATAAATAAGTTATTACATCATGGGCTAAACAAACTGATAAAATATTATAACAACAAATATAGATTGAATAAATAAAGCTGCCTTTTCTGACGTGTACATCCGAAAACTTTATAACTGTCTGTCAATGAATTATTAAAAATATTGATATATAAAATATCATCACTGGTTTAAAATAAAGGCGAAGTCCTGGCCAGAATGTGTCACGTGATGCCCAGAGCCCCAGACAAAGAGATTAGTTTTCAGAAGGCAGGTTTATTTCAAATATTGCTTTCATATGGAATGAACACCGCCGAGAAATACAGCCCACTAATATTATCAAGGGAGTAAAGAGAAAAAGTGGCACATTGCCCAAGGTGAAAGAGACGTACGAGCCATCGACGGCCACATAAATGTGCCGTAAAACTTCTCCCATCACACACACACACACACACACACACACACGACAAGAAATCACAGACCGACTGATTGCCTTGTCTAAAAATGCAGCGAGTAAAACCGGTTCACGGCAGAGATATCAAACAAGGGTTATTAGCTTTCTAGTTATTCGGAAAAAGCTGAAGTGCAACGTGAGCCTACAGCAGAGATCGCCAAAGCAGACCTCAAAAGGTGACATTGCAGAGGGAATGGCGAAGGGTTAATTTCTAAAATTGGTTTACTTAAGAACAGAAGGTCCTTGTGCCAATTGCTATACTGTACTGTACTTTGGAGGACGGTGACCTGAACCTGCACATAAAGTAAATTTCAGCGTTTTACAAATACAGTAACACGCAGAATTCGGTCGTACATAATTATTGGTTTAAATGACCAGCCAGTTGCCTGCATTCCCCGTCAGGACACAAAGCACTGATAGTTACACCACTGTACTGTATCTACACATACAATGGCTTATCATTTTAAAGCAGTACCTTCAGACATACTTATTTGGACCTTTGGAACATATGCGTAGCTTTGATGTGTTCAGAAAGATCTACATATTTACCCCGAGGACCAGAAATTAACCTTATGAAATACATTAAGGAAAATTGTGCCTATTTTAGCTCCATTTCCAAAAGTGTATCAGATCTATGATTCAAAAACTTAACCAAAATATGATGTCACTTTGAAGGGTCTGGAAATTGAAAGTAAATGGATTAGACCACAGTACTTTTCATTCGTTTTGTCTTCAACACAATAATGCAATTCCTATACATCCAGAATACACTTTTTTTTTTTTTTTAATTAATTAATTTATTTTTTTTACTGAATGTCAGTTTGCTTTACAAGGCTCTGACAGGTCTGTA
>CM045735.1:7842160-7844660 GCA_024760905.1 Plotosus lineatus | reverse complement strand
GGATGGATATACAGGAGCCTACTAATAGCACAGAGAACAGCTGGATATAGACTACAGTCAGGTGTCATTGAGAATCTGCACGTGACCTTGAATTCAAGGTCATTCATTCCCCGACGACGCATTGGCTGCACACCGCATTTCAGAGGAAGTGCTCTCTACTGCTGCAGCATTATTATGTCCAGAATTATAAACCATGTCACGACAAGAGATGCCTTTGATTTTGTTTCTTTATTTATTTATTTTCCAGAACATCTGCTTTAACATTTTAGCACAAATGAACATCATCATGGTTCTGTATAACATGTTTTTTGGTCCACCCCCCCCTTCCCTTTTTTTATTATAGAAACGCTCAGTACATTATTGCTATGACTTTGCTATGAGGAGGTCATGCATCAAGTCTTATGGCCCCAAGACAGACAGGTGCGACTTATATGCTACAAATACCGACACATGGCCTATACATAACAGGCTGTAGTAGGCTGCACTATCCAATTTCATATTTGTCTTGTGTCGCCTAATATAACACCCAGACACATGTTAGTAGGCTACATCATCCATGATGCAAAAAAAAGATCTCGAGCTGAGTGTCTCTATATGCCTGACTAACTCAAACAACGTCCACGTAAAGCTTTATACACATATACATACATATATCAATCTATCAAGATAGCCTGTACATTGTAGAGCTACAATAAGCTCAGCATACTGTATTGGAAACTATTCAGAACACCACCATGTCCTAGTGTAACTCAAAGGAGAACTGTATCACGCTTTATGCGATGCTTTCGTCCTTGTTACGTCTCCATAGTCCTTTGTTATACAGTCGTCAGCAAATCGCGCCAGTCATCAATAATTCTCAGGCTATAAATAGACTGAAGGTAAAGAGTAGGATACAGAGGCGCAGTATGTATATTTTAGGCTACAGTATGGCGCCCTCTGGTGGTCGATTGCTCTCATTCGGCTCTGTCGAATGGTGACGTCAATACCCAGCGTCCTTGAGCACAAGGTCACACGTTTGAGAGGCTGAGACAGCTGAGGGGACATTAATGCATGTGGAAGACTGCAGTTTGTATGCATAAGCTGTCATGAATTGATTTACTAAACGCAAACTGTGTGTTTTTAATCGAATTACAGATGAATAAATATAAATATCTTATTGTGAACAATGAAAATAAGGAAATATGCAGTGATTACATTTATGCTCAGATAGTTTATTGAATAAAATATGTACATTTCTTGAGAAAAATCAACCTAAACTTTTAATAAACTTATGTTTACTGAACTTCATGCTGAATATATATATATATATATATATATATATATATATATATATATATATATATATATATATATATATATATATATATATATGTATGTATGTATGTATGACTTATTGCCATATTCATTTCTCAAATTGCAAGGGCATTAGGAGCTTTTAGCCAATTTTAAAACACGACGAAATTGAATAATAAATAAAAAAATCTGGACCAGATTAATAAACTTTGGAAATTCTAGCTGCATGAAAGATATTAATTTTGGGGCAAAAGTGGATGTCTGATTGATTTACATTAATATCCAACAAAATAATTTGTTGTTAATATATTTACTGCAGCAGAATGCACTCAATACATTTTTATAGGAAGTTTGGTGCAGGATGTAGTTTAAAGTTTGACACACACACACACACACACACACACACACACACACACACAGACACACACACAATGCGTTTATATTATTATAGTGATCATGTCTAATAATAACTAATATCAACTTTCCAATTTCTTTCACATTGCCTACAGCTTTACAGATTCACTCAGCACAGAGACAGAGAGAGAGAGAGAGAGAGAGAGAGGGAGGGAGGGAGGAACCATGCATCAAGGTTGGGTGGGCGGGTGGAAGAGAATGGCGGCCATGTTCCTCCATGTAGTGATTAGTAGAGGTCAGATGTGGCAGCAGAGTTGCTGAAACGTCCTTTGCAAAGTTTAAATCGGCCCTCGGGGACAAAACAGGCTCTTGTGCATTAGGCTTGCATAGGACATCACCTTCAAAAACTAATTCAGCTCCGATTTAAAGGTGCTTGCTTGCTGATTATCCTAAACGTATTATGACATCGTGTTTAATATCATCAAACTAATGACTGAGATGCATTTGATGCATTTTACCTTTGGTGGTGTGTTTATATTTTTTTCAGAAAAGAAATAGACTTTGTCTCCGGTTAGAACAGTGTAGGTCAACTCTACGGCTTTTCCATAAAAGCAATTTATGATACCATTTCAGAAAAAATGGGTGGATTCATTAGAGAAAAAAAGCTTGTCAGAGTTTGTTAATTGCAATTTGCCTTGTAGGCAGAAGTGGACTTTAAAAACTGCTTCTTGAACTGTCAGGACTTTTTATTTATGGCCACTCAAGAGCAGCTTAATTCTTTCGGCTCAATAAGAATTCCGCTGAAGCAGAGAATATTTCTAAACAATAAACCTTGTTAGTTGATTTTGTGTTA
>CM045735.1:7652160-7837160 GCA_024760905.1 Plotosus lineatus | reverse complement strand
AGCCTTGTGGAGAGTGGGACTCAAACCCCCAACCATAGGATCAGCGATCCAGCACCCATTACCACCAGGCTACCACTGTGGTGTGACGAACCTGGAGTAACCGGAGGAAATCCATGCAAGCACATGGAACCCATACAGACTCTGCACAGGAATACCCGAGACTGGGGTTTGAATCCAGGTGTTCTTGCTGTGAGCCAGACATACTAACCAGTGTGCCACTGTGCTGCCGTGGGACAACTCATTAATTTATTTTCCAAACCGCTTAATCCTAAGTAGGGTTACGGAGAGGTTGACACCCATCTCAGCCAACTCTGGGAGATCGCAGCACACACCCTGGACAGCTCGCCAGGCCATCGCAGAGCAGAAACACGCTGACAGCTATGCAGCCTGCTCTTAACAAAAGTCAGCAATGGCTCTTGACAGTGAGAGACACGGCCGGCCTGTGATAACCCAGTTAGCTGCAGTGGAGCCGTGTGACTATGAACTGTAAAAAAAACAAAACAATGAAAACACTACACAATTTAAACTGAATAGAGTTGAATCTTTAAAACATGATGCATTAAAACTGAATAAAGTTTCAAATGCAAGTAATAATTTGATTAACGTCATTTTCGGACTATTGAGCGCACCTGAGTATAAGCCACACCAACTAAATTCAAAAAGAAAAAAAAACCTTGTACATATATAGGCCACACCTCTTTATAAGCCGCAGATACCTGTCTCGCTCTTATGTCTCCTGCTAGAGCACCCCGTGGAGGCCGTTAGCCCGTAAAAAATCTATAGATTAGCTGCATCGTTTAAGCAGTAGGACTCAAAGCATGTGAAAAAAGTAGAGGCTTATAGTCCGAAAAATTAGGGTATTAAAAAAAATATTTACAGTGATTCCTCACCTTACGAAATTAATCTATTCCAGAGCTTTTTCTGTAACCTGGATTTTTCTTAAATTGAACCACATTTTACATGTAAAACGTGTGATTCATTCAAAGGCCCCCAATACTACCCCCTGAACCCTTTAAAAATTATAAAAGCATACCTTTTAAGACCTCTTTCTGTTTCAATATCGTACCGATGGTAGACGGGTTTGGCCATATTCCTTTGTGATATCACTCAACCGCATGCCATGAGCCCGCTGCTTCTTTTTACTCGCACTGGGAATCACACGCGAGTGTGTGTGTGTGTGTGTGTGTGTGTGTGTGTGTGTGTGTGCGCGTGTGTGTGTGCACGTGTGTGTGCACGCGTGTGTTGACCATGTCTTCTTAGCAGAGTTATAATCTTACAAATGTTTATGTAAGGTTAAAAGCCTGAGCCAAAAGATAAAGTTGCAATGAGCACACTCAAAAAACTCATGAAACAACAGTAACTTTGTCCTTTACACGAAAAGCATTATGGGTGCTCCATGATAGCCAGTTGGAGGGAGCTGCGTCATCCCTCCTAGCCAATGGAAGGCCAGCGGTGCGGGATGTTGGAAGATAGTCAATGGGAGAGCAGCTTGTGCATTATTTGAATGTTTGAATTGCGCATTTGAATATTTGAATGGTGTGTTTTGTAAGGAGACAGTTGTTTCGTATACAGAGACAAAAAATTTTGGAAAATGTTTTTCGTAACCTGGATTTTTCGTTTGCTGGGACTATCGTAAGGTGAGGTACCACTGTACCTTGAAAATGTGGGAGGTTTTATTAGGTTATCTTGTATGATTTTATTGAGTCTATATTAAAAAAAATACAACCTGTTAGATGTTACGTCACATAAATTTGAGTACTCAAAAGACATATCTACAGATAAAAAAAAATATATAAAAAAATATTTGAGTGGTTGTCACTGTAGAAATGATAATATATCAGGTATACTGGATTACTGCACAGTAAATCTGTGATATGTGGAACGTAGGCAATAGTCACTGAGCAGACAGAATCAAGACGTCTATAGTGTCACAGTAAAGGTGAGTCACTCTGAGTAGAAATACATTTCTGAGTGAACTCGTGCATATTTTTGGGGCATTCTTGCTTGAAGAGGCTTCTGTACTTTGCACAGTTTTTCAGTGGGAGTGAAAATTAGTCATTGGAAACAAACAAACAAAAAAAATGATTTTACCGTCATTATGCGTACACACATTTATATAATTAAGTTTTGGTTGTTGAAGTTCCTAGCTGCAGTCGGTACTCAGGGTCAGATATGGGACAGTGTCTCGGAAGAGCAGCTTGCCGTGCTGAGATGAGGGTTTACTGTTGGTATGACATTTGCAGTTTGTTTTGTACAAGCAACTTCATGTGTACATATACCAAGGGATCCAACAGTGATCTATTTACAGAAGAGGTTTTGAGTGAAGCTTTGTTTTTTTTTTTGTTTTTTTCTCCTGCTGTCCTCTGTGGGCTGATGGAAGCATAAGAAATAGCTTTTGAAAAATTTAACCCTGGTCCCTTTGGGATCCTCTGACATCCTATTGAATTGCACTGAGTTTTTTTTTTTTTTTTTTTTTGCAAGGCCAGTCAATCACACACTTCCAATCAATGATTCCACATGAACTCCAGTTACTCAGCTGGAGTTACTGTAATCATTTTCCTGGAGGTTTACATACTTCTTCAAATTTCACAGTGCACAATAACACCATCATCATCATCATCATCATCATCATCATTTTCTGGGGTCGGGTCATGGGGGCAGTAACCAAAGCAATGAGGTCCAGACGTCCCTCTCCCCAGCCACTTCCTCCAGCTCTTCTGGGGGAACCCCGAGGCATTCCCAGACAAGCCGAGAGACATAGTCCCTCCAGCGTGTTCTAAGTCGACCCCGGGGTCTCTTCCCGGTTGGACATGCCCGAAACACCCCACCAGGGAAGCGTTCGGGAGACATTCTGACCGGAAGCCCGAGCCACCTCAACTGGCCTCTCTCAATGTTGGAGGAGCAACGGTTCTACTCCGAGCTCTCCCCGGATGGTAGAGCTTCTCGCCTTATCTCTAAAGGAGAGCCCCGCCACCCGGCAAAGGGAGCTCATTTCAGCCGCTCGAATCCGTGATCTTGTTCTTGTTGATGGTGGTTCTAGACCACCATCCGGCACCTCAGGAGGTGGACGCAGTTCTCTACAAACACTGTTTACAGTGGAGGTCGGGAGCTGCTCACCTCGACTGGGGATGTCGTCGGGAGGTGGAAGGAATACAATAACACATGGTCAATAATTTTATAAAAGTTTAAATAACACATTCATTCATTTCCTAAGCTGCTTAATCATAATCAGTGTCTTGAGGAGGCTGGCACCCATCTCAGCCAACTCTGGGTGAGGGCGAGGTACACCCTGAACAGCTTGCCGGGGGCTATTCACACTCACATTCACACCTAGGGGTGATTCGGAACAGCCAGTTAGTCTACTGTGCATGCTTTTGGTCTGTGGGCGGAAACCAACGTACCTGGAGGAAACCCACGCAAGCACAGGGAGAACATGCATACTCCACACACACACACACACACACACACACAAATGCACATACCCAGGCCTTCTTGCTGTGAGGCAGACGTGTTAACACTATGCCACCATGCGGTAAAATTACTATTGTAATCTGTCTGAGATGTCACTCGGTGAAGGCAGGGTACACCCAGAATATCTCACCTATCCATTGCAGGGCTAACATACATAGCCAATCACACTCAGAGCAATTTGGAACAGCCAATTATCCAATTATGTGCATGATGTCTTTGGACTGTGAGGGAAAACCAGAGTACCCATGGAAAACCCAAGCAAGCCATGCAACAACTTCCACATAAACACCATCGCAAAGCCCGTAATAAGAACCCAGGACCTGCTTGCTGTGAGGAGGACAAGGTCAACCACTATACTGCTGTGCTGCCATATTAACTGCAGTGAAACAATCATACCCTGAGTTTAGGGAGTGAAACAAAAATGTTATTGTTCCCTTAGTCTGTTAAGGAAACCCTCCTCTCCCAAAAAAACCAAACAAACATGAAATGCTAAAGGCACCAGAACCAAATACCAAATTCCCATGGGTCAATCAAAGGCATCAGGATGTCATATCTGAGAATGTTAGGCGTGTAATACAGTCAAGTCAAGTTTTAATCAAGAAATTACTTTAAAGAGCACAGAAACAGGCTGAACGCCGTTGTGATTAAAAAAACAACAACAACAAAATACAAAACAAAACAAAAAAACAGAATGTGCTCATAAACACTTACCACACAGAATATTCAGCTGCAGCTCCATAAATAGCCAGCAGATGGAGCTAATAGCGTTTTGTTTTCTGTATAGACACGTGACGGCTGATCTCAAGTCCAGGCTCATCAGTCACTGAGTTAAAAACACAAACAGAACAAACAAACAAACAAAAAAAAATCCACTTCTTTTCCCATACGAGTGTTTAATCTGGCATGAGGACATTGACAACAAGGAAAGTGTAAACTAGTGAGGTCTTTCCAACCATCCTGAAAAATGCACTTCTGGGGGAGCACCTTTTCCCTCACATTGGATGCACCCTATTATGGCTGTGGTGAAGCAGGTGGGGTGTTATTAGGTGGCGTTATTAGAATTCCTCCATTGGGCACTGTTTGCTCTTGCTTGGTAGGGCTAGATTTAGGCGTTTTCTTTTGTGCTGCTTTTCTATGACGTCTCCTCTTAGCCTTGTTCAGTGCAGCTGTTTTAGGATCCGGGCTGTTCAGGAGCTGGTCCAAGGGAAGCTTGCCACTAACAGCATCTGAAGACTCATCAATATAGGCCAGGTTTTCTCCAAAGTAAGCCAGTGGTTGTGACAATGCAGGGTCTAGTATTTCTTTCCCCTCGACCATATCTGGCACCTGCTCCTCCTGGGTTGCTTCTGAGCCCGTTTCAGATTCCCAATCTGATTCATTGGATGAATACGAGTATGAAGATCCAGATTCGGATTGGCTGTAATAATAGCCATCATCCCGTCTCCTGAGTTCCTCTGGACCATTACTGCCTGGAGCATTTTGACTGGTTGCGTGACTGCGGGGACCATGGCGACGTTTTCGTCGGCGACGCTTAAACCGGTCATCCAGTTTGCCAGAAATGCGGAAATCGACCGACATATTCTGGATGTTCTGGGTCCAGTCAGTGGCATGTGCTCTGAGCCCTTCCATCTTGGAAAGGGGAAGAGAAGTACAGATACATTGATTTAAAAGAAAGTAATAAGATATCAGTGTAGCACATCATTACAAAAACTAAGGCATTTAATATGAAACAAATTTTGTCTATAAATTACCTCAGCACGGGTTTTTCTGGACAATACTCGTAGCCAATTTCCAATCATGGTGAGGATGGAGGCAAAGTAAGCCATTCCAAGTAGGATCCAGAACCACACCAGCGGTTTATACCAATGTTCTGTCGTCTTACCTCCGCCGTCACCTAAACAAGTGGTTTGAAATAATTAAACTTACATCAGGCTAAAGATGTGAACAGCAGATGAATGAAAGTCAGCTACGTTTATCCACACAGTCCTCCAGAGGAGAATAAAACCAGACATGTTCGTATAAATAACCAGCAGAGGTTCAGGACTACTGTATACATTAAAAAAATACAGTGGTACCTCACCTTATGAAATTAATCCGTTCCAGAGCCTTTTTTGTAACCTGGATTTTTCATAAGTAGAACCGCATTTTACATGTAAAACACGTGATTCGAGCCAAGGCCCATGTACTACCCTTTAAAAAGTATAAAAGCATACCCTTTAAAGTACTTACTTCATGTTGACTATGTCTTCTTAGCAGAGTTATAATCTTACAGATGTTTATGCAAGGTTAAAAGCCTGAGCCAAAAAATAAAGTTGCAATGAGCACACTCGAAAAACTCATGAAACAAGCTGCTGCTCAAGGCAGCTGCGTCATCCCTCCTAGCCAATGGGAGGCCAGCGGGGCGGGATGTTGGGAGATAGCAAGGGAGAGCAACTCGTACATTGTTTGAATGTTTGATTGGCATGTTTTAATGGCGCATTTGAATGTTTGAATGGCGCATTTGGCGCGTTTCGTAAGGAGAACTTGTTTGGTATACAGAGACAAAAAATTTTGGAAAATGTTTTTCGTAACCTGGATTTTTCGTTTGCCGGGACTATCGTAATGTGAGGTACTACTGTACAAGGTAAGACAGCATTAAAAATTACATACCCTCAAAAAAGTATAACTGAGAAGCTTTTACAATAACCACAGGATCTTATCTAATAAATTTTTCAAGTAACCCTATAATAAACAGCTGAGATTCAACAACAGATAGTCATCCAGTATACAGTCGAAGTGGTGCAGCCATTCCTTTGTTGAACTGTGTTTTCCATGCAGTATATGAGGTACCCTAAGAACTAATACAAGTAACCAGGGTTGCTAGGATTCAGCAGAATTTCCAGCCAAACTACAATCTAGAATCCGTAGAATTATTTAATATTCCCTGACATACTTCTCAGCCATGCTTACAATAATAATACAATAATTTTTTTTACCTGCATTAGCATTATACACCAAACAAAAAAAAAAATGTAACTGTAGCAACTAAGATTTACAAATATTTGGTAGGCTTGTGGTTTCTAACCATCCAGTTATTATTTATAGCGTGTATCCTTCAAGGTTATACATGAAGCTGGAGCCAGTCCCACTTGGCTTTGGGTAAGAGGTGGGGTACAGTCTGAACAGGTCTCCAATCAGTTGCTAACACTGGGACAGACAAACATTTACAGTCACAATTGCACCTAGGGACAATTTAGAGTAGCGAGATGATGTAATGTGCCTGTCTTTGAACAGCTCTTCCCACATAAAGGTATTTGGCTGATATCCAAACCCTGGACCTTCATCTCGCAGTGCTAACCATTCCCCAAGCATGGTTTGAACATTCTAACTTCATAATTTGTGTACAGTATATCAAACCACCAATCTGCAACAAAGTTCAGACATTCTCATGAATATTTACTGGAATACCAGCTACAGTCAGTGATAGACAGAGTTAGAGGAAAAAATTGTTGAACATTTTAGGTAGTGTCCATCACTACCATCTTGCACTGCGTTAGTAATCTTCTTTGGAGCAGGCATGCAGTCGATTGGCTTAACGAATGTCTACGACTTCTATCATTATTATCATCATCATCATCTTCTTCCACTTAATCTGGGGTCGGGTCGCAGGGACAGCAGCCTAAGCAATGAGGTCCAGATGTTCCTCTCCCCAGCCACTTCCTCTAGCTCTTCCGGGGGTGTACCAAGGTATTCTCAGACCAGGCGAGAGACGTCATCCCTCTAACGTGTTCTAGGTCGCCCCTGGGTTCTCTTCCAGGTTGGACATACCTGAAACACCACACCAGGGAGGCGTTCGGAAGGCATTCTAACCAGATGCCCGAGCCACCTCAACTGGCTTCTCTCAGTGCGGAGAACCAGCAGTTCTACTCCGAGCTCTCCCCAGATGACTGAGCCTTATCTCCAATGGAGAGCCCCGCTACCTGGCAAATTATGCTCATTTCAGCCACTTGTATCCATCTATCTTGTTCTTTCGGCCACTACCCAAAACTCAGGACCATAGGTGAGGGTTGGAACGTAGATCAACTGGTAAATTGAGAGCTTTGCCTTTTGGCTCAGCTCCCTCTTCACCACGACGGACCGGTCCAGGCTCTACCTCACAGCCGAGGCTACAGCGATCTGTCTGTTGATCTCCTGCTCCAGCCTTCCCTCACTTGTGAATAAGACTCTGAGATACTTGTATTCCTCCACTTGGGGCAGGACCTCATTCCCGAACTGGAGGGTGCAATCCACCTTTTTCCGACTGAGAACCATAGTCTTGGACTTGAAGGTGCTGATTTTCATCTAGTCCACTTCACACTTGACTGTGAATCGCTCCAATGAGAGCTGGAGGTCCCCGATTGATGAAGCCAAAAGAACAATGTCATCCGCAAAAAGCCAATACAAGATCAGTTGGCCACCAAACCAGAACCCTTCAATGCCTCGGCTGCACCTAGAAATTCTGTCCATAAAAATTATGAACGGAATCGGTGACAAAGGACAGCCTTGGTGGACTCCCACCCTCAGCAGAAACGAATTTGACCTGTTGCTCCCATTGCAGACCAAGCCCAGGCTCCAGTGATACAGTGACCAAATGGCCCGCAGCAACGGGTCTGGAATGCCATACTCCCAGAGCACACCTCACAAGATAGCTTGAGGGACACAGCTGAAAGCCTTCTCCAAATCCACAAAACACATGTGTACAGATTGGGCAAACCCCCATTGCCCCCTCCAGGATCCTTTAGAGCAGGGGTCACCAACATGGTGCCTGTGGGCATGAGGTTGCCCACAAGGACCACATGAGTCGCTCACGGGCAGGTTCTCAAAATAGATCACCATCACGCCACTTACCAGTGTGCTCCACCCAATTTTTTTTGTTGCTATTAGTTTTTTAAGTCACACTTGCATTTGTTATATAAATGAAAAGGACAATGTTTTTAAAAGACTTTAAAAATGACTCATATTATATTAGGGATAGTTTGTGTTCAGGCAACCAGTTACTTTTAGGGAGTTTTTCACTAGTTTTGTGGAAAAAAGCCTGCTGTTTTGCAAACCTGTTTTTAACTCGCTGCCCGATGAGTAGTTAGCATGGTAGCTTCCATGACATGCTAGCAGACACAGTGAAGGTGAAGAGATCATTTACTCCAAAATGTGGCATAATAAAGAAAGAAAACAATTTTCACAGTGGACTGGATGAAGAGTTATTTTTTAACCATTGTGCAAGATTTCTTCTCATTTGTGGAGTGACTGTGGCGACGGCAAAGCTGCCTAATGTTGCGAGATATATCAGTTCATGATATGCAAGCTACCGTGCGAACTTTCCATCAGGCAGCCCACGATGAGGAGAAAATTCCCCTGTAGATTTTGTGAAAAATTGTGAAAAATCTGAAAGTTGGTTTTTGTACAGTATGTTACATAATTGAAACTAAAAACATGTTGCACCATAGTTCATGATTTGTCTAAAATTCTTTGTGGTTGGTTAAAATGTTGTAGAAGTTACATTTTAAAATATAAATACTTGCAGATATTTCTAGAAATAAAGTGTTGAATACTGTATTGATATTTATCTGTTTCCTTCTTTGTAAAAACATAATTCAAGGTAAATCAAGCAAATTTATAAAGTGTCTAACAAACTGGTAGCCCTTCGCATTAATCGGAACCCAGAAAGTAGCTTTCAGTTTCAAAAAGGTTGGTGACTCCTGTTGAAGAGCATATGGAGTTGGTTGAGAGTGCCATGGCCAGGAAGAAAATCACATTGTTCCTCCTCAATTCGAGGTTCAACTATCGGTCGGATCCTCCTCTCCATCAACATAGACTTTCCAGGGTAGGCTGAGGAGTGTGATTTCACGATAATTGGAACACACTCTCTGATTCCCCTTTATAAAAAGGGGGACTACCACCCTGGTTTGCCAATCCAGAGGTACAACCATGCAATGTTGCAGAGATGTGCCAACCAAGACAGTCCTACAACATCCAGAGCCCTGAGATATTCAGGATGGATCTTATCCACCCCCAGAGCCTGACCACTGAGGAGCTTTTTGACTACCTCACTGACCTTAGCTCCAGTAACGGGCGGACCTCCACCCAAACCCCCGAGGGTCTTTATTTTTTGGAGGGCGTGTTGGTGGGATTGAAGATGTCCTCGATATATTCTTTCCACCTACCAAAGAAATCCCCAGTCAAGGTGATCAGCTTCACACTTCCGCTTTAAATAGTATTTGCGGAGAACTGCTTCCCCCTCCTGAGGTGTCGGATGGTGGTCCAGAACCTTTTTGAGGCCAACCAATAATCGCATTCCAGGCCCTCAGTGAACCCCTCCCATGCCCAAGATTTTGCATCGGTGACAGCTTGGGCTGCAGCACGTTTGGCCTGTTCATATCAGACAGCAATCTTGGAAGTCCCACAGGCCAGTAAGACCTGACAGGCCTCCTTTTTTAGCTGGACAGCCCCCTTCACTGCAGGTGTCCAACACCGGATTTGGGGGTTACCGCCACGACAGGCACCGATGACCATCCGGCAACAGCTATGGGCTACCACCTCAGCAATGGAGGCAAGAAACGTGGCCCATTCAGATTCCATGTCACCCGCCTCCTTCAGGACGTGTTTGTAGCTCTGCCGGAGGTGGGAGTTAGAGAACCATCTGATAGGATACTCTGACAAATGTTCACAGGAGACCCTGAATACACACTTTGGCCTGCCAGGTCTGGAGGCAGTTTCCACTGCCACCAGAACAAGCTCGCCACCAGGTGGTGATCGGTTGACAGCTCAGCTCCCCTCTTCACCCAAGTGTCTAGAACAGGGGTCGGCAACCCTCAGCTCCGGTGCCGTATGTGGCGTTTCACCTCTCTGATGCGGCTCCATGGCTTTTCAAAATAATGACTGAGTACTTTACAGTGGCCGACAGGTGCGTCATAAACAAAGACCACTGCATCACCAAAAACAACTGCGAAAAGAAAATGCTGCTTATTTACTCACATCGGAAGCACGCCGGGCTCCCAGGGGTAGAGAGTTAAACCAGCTTTCACCTGAATGACGGGAGAATCTGCCTAAGGCAAAGTCCTGCAACAGTCGGGTGTCCACAGGTACCCAGTGTGTAACCTTGAAGAAAAATGCTCTTTTAGGATTGAAAATTACATCGATGAGAATTAACAGTCACGGGTGTGGGCGGATATTTATTTGGTGTGTGGGGGGGTGATTTTGTGTACATGTTCTTGCGGACATGGATATCGTTATATTAATCAGCTACATTGAGAGTCTCAGTGTTTTTGATCTTCTTGTGACCTTAGTTGGATTAAGCGGGTTGGCAAATGAATGAATGAATGAATGTAACTTCACCACAGTTTTTCAATTAATGAAAGCAATATTATAATGGATGAAATAAAGCTTTTCAAGTTTACCAGCTACATAGTCCCCAAAGCCCACAGTGGTGAGGGTGATGACTACATAGTAGGCAGATTCGAGTAAGGACCAGCTCTCCAGCTTCTGGAAGACCAGCGTTGGCACAAAGACGAAGAGTATGCAGCCCAGCAAGATGGACAGCACAGCGGAGATGATGCGAACAATAGTGGGACTCACTTTCCACTTCTGTCAATGTTGGAATAGAAACAGGAAGTGACAGATAATTAGGCAATTTGAAAGATGTAAATGTTATTGTTTTTAGAGTAGCCAGAAAACTGATAAAGAATGTATAATGAAATGCATAAACATAACGGCTAATTTAATCAGTGATTATTCATTATCATCATCGTCATCATCATCATCATCATCACCAATATCATTAACATTTTCTCTTACCAGGAAAAGCCTCTCTATCTTAGCAATAGCATTCCTCAGCCCTGTTCCCAAATGATCTCCTACTCCAGCTAGAAGGAACCCAAACATAGGGATCCCGACCAGTGCGTAGCAGATACAGAACAGCTGTCCCCATTCTGTCTTTGGTGAGATGTTCCCATAACCTGGAGCCCACAGGAAAATGCTATGTGATTTGACGCTCTGACATTTATAGCGGGCTTGCGGGGCGAACAATCCATACAATGCATGAAGCAGGCCAATGCTTGGGAGTTAAAAGGGAGCAGGGCTCATGCAGCATTGTGGAAATGCCATACCAATGGTGCTGATGATAGTGCCAGAGAAGAAGAATGCACTGGCAAGGTCCCAGCTGCTGGTGAATGTCTCATTGTTCGTTGGGTTGACACCGTACCCAATGGCTTCTGTAACATGCTGCAGAGGTATAAAGAATGATAGTTGGTATGTTTAGACAGCAACCAAGTACACACCATGCTGGCATTCTTTCCACTTGATCAGATTACTGTGTATAAAGCATCACCGCGTAATCATGTGCTGTAATCTTGGCACTAACAGTATAACCAGCTATCAGGTTTTTAAAAAAAAATTTGAGAAGGATAAATGGCATAGCTGTAACAATGAGAGTTGGCTGCCAACATAATAGCATGCGATTCCTCGTGCACGGTCCCTTACACTGTGTATGATCAGCCAACTTTCATTTATGCTTATTGATCACTTTATTCGGAAGACCTGACATGATGCACTGTTGTTGGTTAATAAAGATAAAAGCACAAAACTGCTGCACCTAATACAAATAATACATGGTCAGTGGTGTATTTATGGTGGCCGCTTTCCAATGATACACAGAATTACCCAGCGACGAATTATATTTAACCTTTAACGGTTATAACAGCTCTCAAATCTAGCTACACAATATCTAGTCGCCATGGTAGCATAGTGGTTAGCATGTCCGCCACACAGTGAGACGGAACCCAGGTTCAAGTCCTGGGCTCGGGTGTTTCCGTGTGGAGTATGCACATTCTCCCCGTGCTAAGGTGGGCTTCCTGTGGGCACTCCAGTTTCCTCCCACAGTCCAAAAACATGTAATTAGGCTCCAATTCTTTTTTTATGTAATTGTAATGTTTTTTATGTAACATGTAATTAGGCTCCAATTGGAACGTTGTTCCAAATTGACTCTGGTAGCGAATGTGAGTTTGAATAGTTGTGTGGGTGTGTTGGCCCTATGACGGTCTGGAGAGGTGTTCAGGGTGTACCCTGAGCTAATTAGGATTAAATGGCTTAGAAAATGAATGAACAATCAGGATTGGTTACCAGTCCTGGAATGATCCTGATAGGATTAAACTTTTGGGCGAGAGGAGATTACAAAATATCTACAAAGAATTTGATAAATTAGCCAGTTCAATGTTTTTGAACATTCAGTCATATACAGTATAAATATATATATGTATATATACAGGGATCCCTCACTTTCCGCGATTAATTGGGACCGCGACCCCCCCCCCCACTACCACCGATTTCCGCGAAGTAGGATCGCTACCCCCGACTGACGTATACATACATGCATATGTGTATATAATATAAATAAATACATATTCAACACTATAAATATGTTGAATATGTATTTTTGAATTAAACATTCAAAAATAATGCATAAGATGTAAATACAATATAAATACACACACATACAGACGCGCACACACTCAGATGCACACCTCACAACAATGTAAGTAGTTTTGTTGGGGGGTTTTGGGTTGTTTTTTGTTTTGTTTGTTTGTTTTTTTTTTTGCATAATTGGCCTTGTTTTTTCCGTATTCTTCCATAATTTCCTTATTTTTTAATTCAATGAATATTAAAAAAAAACGTGATGCACTGAAGCCACATGAATTGAAGCGAAGGTTGATCCTACTTCAAGGAAATCAGTGGTCGCGGGTGTGTGTGTGTGTGTGTGTGTCTGTCTCGGTTCCCATTAACCGCAGAAAGTGAGGGATCCCTGTATATATTTATCATATACTTTAAACTTGATTTGGCGGCATGGTGGCGTAGTGGTTAGCACGTCCGCCTCACAGCAAGAAGGCCTGGGTTCGATTCCCGGCCTGGGCGTTTCTGTGTGGAGTTTGCATGTTCTCCCCGTGCTTGTGCAGGTTTCCTCTGGGTGCTCCGGTTTCCACCGCAATCCAAAGACGTGCACTGTAGGTTAATTGGCCGTTCTAAATTGACCGTAGTTTCTCTCCTGCAGCGGCACTGGAACCCAGTCGTATCGGCACTTGCCTTTCCATTGGATCCTTCTGGTGGCGCCGAGACAGGGGGGGACTTGCTGCTTGGGTAACAGCCTGTCCCTCATTACTCCCTACCCAGGCTCTGTGCACTGGGGAGTATCACCAGTCGGGATACTGGCCAGAGCGCAGCCATAGTCCTTCGGGACTGACGGAGGCCTACGCTTTAAACTCGAGTAGAGATTTTTCAAAATGCCGTCCAATTGACTTTTATTGGATTTCTTTTAGCAAAATGTATTTTTCCCATAAAAAACAAAACAAAACAATACTTAGTTGTTTTGCGGTTAATAATGTACACGGATTGGCCGTAAGATTAAAACCATTACACTCACTGACGGTGGAAGTGAATTGATAATCTGTGATAATTTCATTACAGTGACACATGGCAAGGAGTGGAGGTGTAGTAGGCACAAGGTGAACAGTCAGTTCTCGAAGTCGATGTGTAGGAAGCAGGAAAAAGGAGCAAGTGTAAGGAGCTATATCATTTTGAAAAGGGCCATGTTGTGATGGTTAAACGTCTGTGTGTATTCAGGTCAGGGTTGGGGGGGGGTCTTGTGAGGGGCCTTGTGAGACTCCGAAAGGTAGAAGCAAAGAGTGTTACAGGTTCTCAAGGTTCTCTGATGCACATGGGGAGTGAAGTGAAGCATGTCTGGTCTCTTCCTACAGAAGTCCTACTGTTGCCCAAAATTACTCAAAGTGTTTAACTTTCTGCATTTTTCAGCTGTCCAACTGCAGACCAGTCAGGTTATATTAACATTATAGCTGATCAATGTCTAATGTGTTTATAAGTTCATATTGTCATATAAACGTAACAAATAGGATTCAAATTAATTCCCAGTTGCACAAGTTAGGTGTATTCCCTATACTAAAGTTTACCTGAATACGTTCTTCTGAAATTAAATAAAATTAAAATCATTTATGCAAGTGGGAGATTTTCACTTCCTCTCATGTACTGTACAAATAAATATGCCTGACGTAAGGTGAGTAGATTTAATTTTTTTTTTTTTTTCAATTCTGAACCAATGACAGGCCTCATTTTATTACATTTAAAAGCTTTGGAATTTTTTAACTGGTTTCTGGCTGATTTCTGATTTGGACAGTTGTCGCCGAAGTGTTATCCTTTAATGAAATTCTGTGGGAAATTTGGAAGCAAAATAGTCACTGAAAATACTGTTATTGCACCAATATGATGCCATCTTGGAGAACATATATTATCATGATGCATAATGTAGCAAAACAGTGACTGTAAGAAGGAGAAATGACATGCAGAACTAATTTTCTACCATGCATCCATCAGTCAGTCAGTCCATCCATCCGTTTACCCACTTATGCATCCTTTCATCCATCATTCCATCCATTCAACCATCCATCCTTTCATCCGTTCATCCTTCCACCTTTCTATTCAATTACTCAACCATGTATCCATCTATTCTTCCATTAACGAAATCACTGCCTGGTTCTACTGCAAATAAGAGCAATGAAATGCAGAGATGATTGCCTACTATCCATCCATCAGTCAAATCATCCATCCATCCATCCATCCTTCGATCCATCTATTCTTTAAATCATCCATCCATTCAACTCATTCATCTGTAAGACTGAGCAAAGAAATGCAGAAATGATTCCCCACTACCCATCCATCAGTCTGTTCATCCATCCAACCAACTAATCACCCATTCATCCATCTATCCATCCATCCATCCTTCAGTCCATCAATTCTTTAAGTCAGTCATCCATTCAACAATCCAGTTCAACTGTAAGACTGAGCAATGAAATGTAGAAATGATTCCCTACTACCCATCCATCAGTCTGTTCATCCATCCAACCAACTAATCACCCATCCATCCATCTATCCACCCATCCATCTGTCCATCCATTCATCCATCTGTCCATCCATTCATCCATTTGTCCGTCCATCAATTCATCTATCTCTCCAGCCATCCAATCACCCATCCACCCATTCTTCCAACTATCCTTTCATCCTTCCATCCATTATTCATGCAATTCATTTCAGGGTTAGGGAGATTCACTCCTAATCAAATAAAATAATGTGAAATATGCATTAATTTTTTTTTTTTTTTTTTTTTTTTTACAAAACAATACTTAATCGATTCTTAATTTGAGAGCAGTTACCCTTTATTCTTTTATGTACCTCTATCAGATCTTGAAGTATATCTGGGCTGACACAACTATAATTGTTCAAAAATTTTTGTTGGGTGTCCTGAAGCTTGCTGCGTGCTTTTTCCTCATGTGGAGTCTCTAGGTAGTGGAACACCAGCGCTCCCATGACCAGGTAGACCAACACAGCTGTCAGGATGCACAGCAGCGTGGAGCAACGCATGGCTGTCCGTCCGTTCAGGCCTGAGGCCACCTGCTTCTTACTGCTGCCAGTGCTGCTCCTGTCTGTATCAAGCCTGGACCAAAACCAACAACACATTCAATGGTAAGCCCTTGAGAAAACACTTTTTTTTTTTTTAAACTTGTATCATCAGAATAGTCAGTTAATAATGATTGATAGTTCAATTAAACTTGCTCATTGGTTTTTATTTTGAACTCAATAGAAGTGAGTCACTAAAGGAAAGATGAGTCAAGTAGTGAAGACAGTAAACAATTAATTAGAGTTTTCACTGATGCACAAAGCCAGACCACGGAAAACACTAAATCCCTCTCAGAGTTTCATTTTACATTAATTCATAACTACCAAAGTTTGCATAAATCGTAGACTGATATCGTTGTATATAGGTATATATATATATATATATATATATATATATATATATATATATATATATACATACATATATATATATATATATATATATATATACACAATTTATATATACACTATATATATATATATACCTATATACAAATATATATATATATATATATATATATATATAGTAACATGTGGGTAATCAGGTTCATGTGTGGGGCTACAGTATTAAGTAACGTGTCGACTGGTCATTTGTCTTGACCTTCTCATACTACCCAGTGTAGTTGGAGTGATACCATATATCTATATCTACATATATCAATGAACATAGATAAGGCTATAACTGTCGGGTGAAACCCGAGGATAAGTTCACTGCCAGTACTTCAGAAAACTGTTTCAGTCGGCTGGAGAAAGCAAAGACTTGTACAAAATTGAAGTCTCCTCTGCCTTCATTGATGGCATTAAATCAATTTATCGTAATTTGAAAAAGCAGACGAAGGTTAAATTTGTTAATTTGCTAATGTTACCAAGGCTACGCAAGAAGATAAGACAGATAACAAGCCTTTTCGTGGTGCTCTTTCATTAATTAGGAAAAACTGTGATAAATCTGTTTAAGTTGTATAAAATATAGACTTAGAAATGAGGTGGGAAAAAAAATTTTGAAAGCAAAGAATTGGCTGTCAGTATCTTTGTGAGACCCACGAGAGGCTGGTGACCTGTCCAGGGTGTACCCCACCTCTCACTCAGTGTCAGCTAGGATTGGCTCCGGTGTCTTTAAATGCAAAAGTGTTATAGAGAATGAGCACATATGATGCTGATATGTCTGATTTCACATTTTGTAAACAAATTGTAAGCAACCATATTTATCATTCTAGAATTGATTAAACTGCTTTTATTCATAATTTGATAATAAATGGTAAATTTGGATAAGTCATTGGACTTTTATTTTGTTAACCAGTTAAAAACAAGTTGTTATTTATTAATACTTTAATTATTTGATGTGATAGTTTTGAGACAAAAGTGTATTTTCCTTCGCTAAAATACTAAGTCTGTGGGGCCGGTGGTATAGTGGTTAGGGTTCTGGGTTCATGACCAGGAGGTTGTGTGTTCAAATCCTAATCAGACCCCCACTGTGCTAAGACCCCTGGGCAAGGTCTCAACCACAAGTGTGCCTCTGTTCACCCAGGAGTATAAATGGGGACCAGTAAAAATATACTGGGAAGGTAACCTGCGATGGACTAGCGTCCCATCCAGGAGGAGTTGGACTCCTAATCACTTCACACTATGGAAACTGGGGATAAGTACCAGTCCTATGAGCCACTATGGCTCTGGTGTAAAAAGACCAATGGACTTTACAAAAAAAACGACTAAATCTGCACACAGTAGAGATTACGCTGAAAGGATGGGAAATTGGCCCGCGTCCAGGCAAGGGATATGGTGTCCTTGTTTGCTCTTTATTTGGCATAGAGGTCGTCTGGACCGTCACCCAGGACCTGTTTGCCTTGAGTGACCCTACCAGGGGGCATTTTGCTCCCCCCGACAACATAGCTCCTAGGATCATTAGGTCATGAAACCCCTCCGCCATGATAAGGTGGTGATACAATGATGATGATGATGGGAAATTGTACGTACCTTTCTCTACCCTTTTTACTATTCCGCTTTTTCCAGCTGTTTTTACGGCTGAGGATCGAATCTTTCGAGCCGTAACTGACAGGGTAATCCTCACAGTCAGACCGAGGAGACACTATTGAGAAAGAAATAATGATATATTTTAAACTTAAAAAGGACGCATTCAGAATCCAACTTATAGCGATACATAAAAACTGTGGATGAAACTTGAAGCATGGCATTCTTAAAAGCATTTCATGAAACACACTGGAAACAATGTACACTATAATCCAATACTGTGTCCCAGCTCATGCATGAGAGGCAATAAAGTTGTTGTTTTTTGTTTTTTTTGTCCTTTCATTTGGCACCTCTACAGCGAGTCATGTTTTGGAACCGCATTGTATAGAAACACTAATAGCTGCACCTGTGTCAAATTGTAAGGCCCATGTCGACCATATGTCATTCATTCGAAGCCATTAACAATGGTGAACCATTCCACACACACACACACACACACACACACATATATATATATATATATATATATATATATATATATATATATATATATAAACCATACAAACATTCATTTCAGCAGATGGAGGAGGCATGTGATGTTGATCAATCATGCAGTGAAGGAAAAGTAATAATGCGTAAATAATTACCCAAAGTGCGAAGAATGAGAAGAGCACTGTGATTCGCTTAACAACTTTGAAGGTGCATCAAGGAATAAGCTCAGGGTTTAAAGTGATGGTCTGTCACTCGGTTACGGAGTAGCTTGCTTAAGCGATGATGTTGATATTACCGTACTAATGTTACGCAAATAAATGATCTGACCACCCACGAGTTGTAATTAGATCTTATAGAGGGGGCGAAGATTTAAAGTGGTAAGCTTATACCTGAAAGATGATTCCAAGATGGTGTATAGTGGTCTGTCTGTGGCTGTGTGTGTGTGTGTGTGAGCGAGAGAGAGAAGCTCTAGATACCAGGGGTGGAGGAACACATTTGTGTGACAGTTTAATAGGTGTGAGCTAATTCAGATAGCAGGAATTGCTGCTGACTGTACAACTGCAAGATCAACAATTAAAAGCTGAACTGCACAGTACAGAAACAAGCATGCACGTCATATTAATGCACACTTCCCATTACCCCAAGTGGTATTTTAATCTCTCTCTCTCTCTCTCTCTTTTTTTTTAATGGAATAGCATCAGTTCATGCTCCAAAGCTGTGTTCACTTGCAGGTTGATATTGGCACACATTTGTTATGAAGCGTGGTATTACTAGAGAAACTACCAAAGCAGTAGAGTTTTCACAAGTGCAGCTCCATGACCATGCATGTCCAACTCCGATCTAAAGTGGAGAACATGCATACAGAGACCTGAGCAGAACAGTTGTACAGGTCCAAGAATATTCACTGCACGATATGATTATTTAACATTATCTACAAGCCGACTGTTCACTTTACTACACTGTGCCAAGATGGTCACCATAAAACCACTATCAAACATAATAAAGCCGAATATACAATCATGCAAGTAGGCGTCCTCATACAGAGACACTCATCTGTGTCCATCTCCTACCTCAGAGTAAATGGTCCAGGAAATTCAACCACAAACTGTAGGACTCTATCCAGACAGTGCCTGCCCCTGGGCGAGTGTCTCAGACTTTGCTGAGTGCCCAAGAAACCATAAAGATTCTCAATCAAATTGCCGCTAAGTTTTAAGAGAATGCCGCACCGAGTGTGTCCCCGTGGACATGGGAGGGCTGTCCAGGGAATGAGAGAGGGATGAAATAAATAGATGCTACTGTGCCGGTGAAAGAGAGAAACACAAAGAGCGAGAGAGCAAGAGAGAGAGAGAGAGAGAGAGAGAAATAAAGGGAGGGGTCGATGCAGATATTCTGATCCTGACTGGGCTGGTACTATTTGTCTTGCTTTCTTTTCCCTTTTGCCAGTTCACATTTCACTGTTCCTCCAGTGGACAGAGTCAGTGTGGTTTTGGAGCCATTCCATGAGAAATTTACACGGAAAAAAAGAAACAGGGACCAGCCGTCGCTTTTACAATCGGTTAAGCCTGCACTCTGTCTCGGCAACACACAATTTACTTCTTACTCATGACTCACAGTTTGACTTAAACTGAAACATAGCAGGGATTTTTCATTTCTGTGTGTGGATAGCGATAATAATAATAATAATAATAATAATAATAATAATTCATATAAAATAGTAGAAAATAGTAAGTTAAAATGGTGTTATGTACATTTATGGTTAAAGTTTAAATTATAGTTTCTAAGATTAAATAAATAAATAAATTGTAAATGAATGTAAATCACACATTAAAAAAACATTTCATCTTTCCCACTCAAATACTGTATAAAGAGAAAATAAATGCAAAGTAGTACACAGTAATTACATTTTATTGACAGTATATAATTTCAAAATGTAAAATCGAACTATAAACAAACATGAAAAAACATTCTGGATGTTTTAAAAAAACATTTCTCCAAATATTTTCCACATTGTATTGCTATGTAAATAAAAATTAAAATATAATTCTACAATGTCGAGCATAAAGAAATGTAAGTTGACACTGACTGTGTTAAATGTAAAAAGCTTGTCTACCCTGCTTTTGTATCTGTAGGTGGTGTGTGTACTGTGTATATGTAATGTATATGTATGTGTGTGTATATATATATATATATATATATATATATATATATATATATATATATATATATATATACACAAACACACACACACACACACACACACATATATATATATATATATATATATATATATATATATATATATATATATATACTGTATATAATACATATTATATATAAGTTGACATTGACTGTGTTAAATGTAAAAAGCTTGTCTACCCTGCTTATGTATCTGTAGGTGGTGTGTGTACTGTGTATATATATATATATATACACATTTTATATATATATATATATATATACACACACACAGTGGTGTCAGTGGTCTAGAGGATAGGGCACAGGATTACTGATCCTAAGGTTGGGGGTTCGAGTCCCCACATGGTTGAAAAATTAGATATATATAAGTGTACTGGTTTATGGTTTACATGGTATACAGTAGTTGTGTATGTGGCAGTGTTACATTCAGCTCAGAATACCTGTGGGTATGATCTCAGCAGGTGTAAAAAAACCTCTTAGTCATACTGCAATCAGCTACATACTGATCTGAGCATAGTAGCATTCACTGTTTGAAATAATAACGCTGTCAAAATATCCACAAATAGGCCTCAACAGCTTGGGCCCTGTGGCATAGTGGTTAGGGTGCTGCGCTCATGATCAGGAGGTTGTGTGTTCAAATCCCAGTCAGACTCCCAGCAGTATAAATGGGTACCAGTAAAAATATACTGGGAAGGTAACCTGCGATGGACTAGCGTCCCATCCAGGAGGAGTTGAACTCCTGGTCGCTTCATGCTACACAAACTGGGAATAAGCACCGGCCTGATGAGCCACTAGGCTCGAGTGTAAAAAGCCCAGGCCTAAACAAATTGCAATAAAAAGCTTTTTGGTGCTTGTTATAGAATCAGTCAGGCAGAATAACAGAAATAAAATCAGAAAAAATCTAATTTTATAAAACATTTTATAATATATACTGGTTGTATACTATATATGTGGCACGATGGTGTGGTGGTTAGCATGTCCTCTTAACAGCAATAAGGTCCTGGGTTCAATTCCCAGCTCGGCGTTTTCTGTTTGGAGTTTGCATGTTCTTGCCGTGCTTCGATGTGTTTCCTCCAGATACACCGGTTTCCTCCCACAGTCCAAAAACATGTACAGTAGGCTAATTGGCTGGGCTAAATCGCCCCTAGGTGTGAGTCTGAATGGTTGCGCAAGTGTGACCCGACCCTGTGATTGCCTGGCAAGCTGTCAAGGTTGTTCCTCACCCTCGCCCAGAGTTGGCCGAGATGGACGCCAGCCTCCCCACGACCCTAATTAGGATTAAGCGGTTACAGAAAATGAACTGAATGTATACTATATACACCAATATTATAATAAAATTTATACCATAAGCATGTATTGTGGGTATCAGCAGAACTATGATTTATGACTATTGTGGTGATCCAAATTTTTTTCTCCCCATTTTTTATTCTCTGCGACAAATACTATGAAAAACTACCAAAAAAGGGACATGTGTCTCAAGTCATCTTGATCATAAATTCTCTTGTTCATTTTTTTAAAGCCACATAATCCTGATTAGGGTTGCGAGGAGACTGGATCCTATCTTACCCGATTCTGGGTGAAGGCAGGGTACACCCTGAACAGCTTACTATGCCATTGCAGGAAAGAAAACACATACAACCATTCACACTCACACCTTGGTGCGACTTGAAAAATCCAATTGGCTGAATCGGCATGTCTTTGGACTGTGGGAGGAAACCGGACTCTCCAGAGGAAACCCATGCAGGTACAGGGAGAACATCAATCTCTGCATAGAAACACCCAAGCCTGGGAATCTATCCCAGCTTCTCTTGCTGTGAACCCGACATGCTAACCACTGTGCCACCGTGCCACCCCTATCTTGACCGTTTACCTGGGAAATTTGTACCCTCAAAATTATCTTCAGACGCTATACATGGTTTGGCTGGACATTGAATGTGTAACTCCACATTTTATTTGTTAGTTAATTGGTTAGTAGGTAGGAGATATGATGACGAATGGAATAAAGAATAAGAAGAATTATCTCAAATGGCAAAACACACAATAGTTGAACTATATGAAAACCATAGTACTTTATACATATACATATTTTCTCGGATATATTTTTGATGGCTCAGCAACAAGAAACCAATAAAGCTCATAATGATGCCTGTTTCGCAGTGATGGATTAAACCACATTTTGTTGCTCAACCAATATTAAGGATATTTATTGATGGACAGATATTTTTATTCAGCACTGCAGCATTTGCTTACAATTCAAGTCTCAGCTGCGTCACATTGTCTGAGGCACAGCCACCACCAGTTCTATCCACTATAGCCCTATATTCTAGAGAAAGGAAGTAAGAGGTGGAGAAGCGTGTGCAGGCAGGTTGGAATGGTTGGGGAAAAGTGTCTGGTGTGATGTGTGATAGGAAGGTATCTGCAAGAATGAAAGGAAAAGTGTACAAGACGGTGTTGAGGCCAGCGATGTTGTATGGTTTAGAAACAGCGGCGCTGGGGAAAAGACAGGAGGCAGAGCTGGAGGTAGCAGAGATGAAAATGTTGAGGTTCTCTTTGGGAGTAACGAGGATGGATAGGATCAGGAATGAGGACATCAGAGGGACAGCACATGTAAGAGGTTTTGGAGACAAAGTCAGAGAGGCTGGATTGAGATGGTTTGGACATGTTCAGAGGAGGGATAGTGAGTATATTGGTAGTAGGATGCTGAGGTTGGAACTACCAGGCAGAAGGCCCAGAGGAAGACCAAAGGGATGTGGTGAAGGAGGACATGAAGGTAGTTGGTGTAAGAGAAGAAGATGCAGAGGACAAGGTGAGATGGAGGCAGATGATTCGCTGTGGCGATCCCTGAAGGGAACAGGCGAAAGGAAAGGAAGATTCTAGAGAAAGGAAGTGAGAAATTTCCCCTCACAGTGGAGACCAAGGGAGTCCTAAAGACGTGCACCAGTCAACATACATTATAACTTATTTCACAAAGAGTTAATCTTCTGAAATTAAGAAAAAAATCTCTCACTTGTCCCTCCTGTCTGTTGTAGTAGTAGGCCTCCTTCAGTCTCGAAAGACTACGGCTGCACTCTGGCTGGTATCCCGGCTGGTGATACTCTCCAGTGCGCAGAGCCGGGGTCGGGAGTAATGGAGGACAGGCTGTTACCCAAGCAGCAAGTTCCCCCACTCGGTGCCAACGGAAGGATCCAATGGAAGGGCAAGTGCCGATACAACTGGGTTCCAATGCCGCTGCAGGAGTTACCAGAACGTTACTGTGAACAAACTGCCTCAGGGGACTCCGACTCCCGATTAGAAACACGTTGACGGCTTTGCAGGCTACTCTTGTCGAAAGTCAGCAATGTTTCTTTTACATGAACCTCTCACCATAGACAGTGAGAGACATGGCTGGCCTTTGATAACCCAGTTAGCTGCAATGGGGGGACGGGGACGGTGGCAACCTTGTGGAGAGTGGGACTCAAACCCCCAACCTTAGGATCAGCGATCCTGCACCCTATACCACTAGACCACCACTGACCCTGTCTGATGTTGTGTGTAATCTATCTCTGTAGAAAACACTTCACCTCAGATACAATTTTTGTACCGTACAGTATGTACGTTATTAATTGTATTGCCTTGCTCACTCATTTTCTCAACACTGAACGAAGACGGGGTTCGCCCTAAAGAGCTCGCCAGACTCTCCCAAAGACAAAATACACATGTGCACAACCATTAACACTCATGCTAACATCCTGGGGGAATTTGGAACATGTCTTTGGACTGTCGGCAGAAACTGGAGAACCTGCAAGAAACCTACTTAAAAATAAATCACTTTCACCAATGAGGAATGATAGAAAATGTTAAAGAAAGTTGTTTTTACTGGCATAAACAAGTTATTTAACAAAAAAATTAACTAAATGGAACATATTTAGTATAACAATAAATAGCAGTCTGCAACCATCAATTGCACATTAGAGCTGTGAGTACATCAGGGATGCTGTATTATTCATGAGGATGTACCACTACACTGCCATGTCTACGAAAATGGCTGCACCATCCACTTCGCCCCATCTGTGATCTTCTTTACATACTACTATTACAATGATCCATCTCTGCTATTGAAATACAGTGGTACCTCACTTTACGAAAGTCTCACCAAACGAAAAATGCAGGTTACGAAACGCATTTTCCTAAAATTTTTGCCTCTGGATATGAAACAAGTTCACGTTACGAAAGCGCCATCTCAAAAATTCAAACGCGCCATTCAAACATTCAAACAATGCGCGAGTTGCTTTCCCATTGGTTGTCTCCCAACACTCCGCCTCCGCTGGCCTCCCATTGGCTAGGAGGGAGCTGAATCTCCATAATACAGTACTGTACCCATAATGCATTCCGTGTGCCTTCGACCCATTGTTCGACACACATGTGAAGGAGAGTTGTACTGTTGGTTCGTGAGTTTCGTGAGGTTTTTTGAGTGTGCTTATTGCGGAGTTATTTTTCGTTATTAATCATGAGCCCCAAGAAAGTGATTCCTGGTGAGACTGAAAAGAAGAAGCGGGCTCCGTTATCAATAAAAGTAAAACAGGAGATGATAAAAAATATGAAAGTGGGATTCGGTTGAGTGAAATCGCAAAGGAGTATGGCCGACACCCCTCTACAATCGGGACGATATTGAAACAGAAGGAGGCATTAAAAGCGGAGATACAGTGACGGAGGCGATTATTTTGGAAAAGCAACCGTCATATTTAAGGACCTCGTGAAGGAGGGTGGGGGTGAGCGTTCTTTGGACCAGCAACCCCCGGACTTTAAAGCGTCGCATGGGTGGTTTGAGAGATGTAAAACAAAATGTAAATTTTTTTTTTTTTTTACTTTTAATACATATTTCATACAAAATTGGTGTACTTTTATAATTTTGAAAGGGTTTATGGGGTAGTCTTGGGAGCCTTGGAACGAATCACGCGTTTTACATGTAAAATGCAGTTCAACTTACGAAAAGTGCAGGTTACGAAAAAGGTGCTGGAACGGATTAATTTCGTAAGGTGGGGTACCACTGTAGTTCATCTTGAAATGGGGACAGCTGCTCTTGGCCAATATTAACCACCGGTGGGATTCATGTCTGCTTGCAATTGAGAGCAAACCAGTTGGCGCTGATGAAGGAATGGACTACAGTAATTTTCCTAAGGGGGTTTGACAGTAACCACAATATCCTGGTATCCATAGATGGATGTAATACAACGCCAGCTGCCCCGGTCATTTTTAAGCAGCTGTTAAGTAGTCACAAACTTTCTGAGCTCATAGTTCATTCATTCATTTATTCAATCCTACTCGGGTCACAGACAGACTGGAGCCCATCTCAGCCGACTCTGGGCGTAGGCGGGGTACACCATGAACAGATTGCTGGTCCATCACAGGTCAACCTAGACATACACACACACACACACACACAACTATACACACTCACATTCACACCCAGGGGGCAATTTGAATCAGCCCATTGGGCATGTAATTGGACTGTGCAGAAAACATGAGTAGCTAGAGGAAACCCATGCAAGCACGGGGAGAAAATGCAAACTCCACGCAGAAATGCCCTGGCTGAGCACAGGACTTGAACCAAGGACCGTCTTGATGTTAGGCGGACATGCTATCCATTGGAAAACCGTTCAAGGTCTATCCCCCTGAGTTCATAGTCCAGTTTTAAAGATCTATGCTTTGTTATTTCTGGCTTTCATGCTGGTTATGCACATCAGTGATAGGCTGATTAAATGTGTTGTCGGTAGCACTCTATTTGACCAATTGGGATTTGTAATTAACTGATGTACTGCCATACCCCTTATACTGGGCTCCTTGCCATGTTCTGTAAAAATGAAATATGCTCAATGCCTGGTCATTGTATTAAGGTGCTTTCGTAGTATACATAAAATATCCGAAAGATATTGTTGCTGTCGCCAAGTAAAAGGAACCTGACACTACTCCGAACTGTCATCCACCAATCGGGTCCAATTTGTGTGTGTGTGTGTGTGTGTGGGGGGGGGGGGGGGTTGTACACCTACAATTTCAGAAAGTACATTCAAATGGGTGAACCATATGCCTGTTTGAAACTATAATTAATGAACATACATACAGTATCCATTTGCATCCCTTCAGCTCCTGAAGTGTTCCGCACAACTTCCATTTGCAGCTTGATTCAGTTTGTTGGGAACTTTTATGCCCACTTTGCTCTTTCAATGTAATTTGTGTGAGAGTCTCCAGCTTTCTTCTCTTCCAGGCTCTGAATGTAGTTCAACAGCTGTTGAACAGGAGTCTTATTACCTACAGGGGCGACAGCAGTAAATCACTGTTGCCTCATGAAATGATCCGCACGACACTTTCTAGTACTGAAGAAATGTAGTAAAAAAAAAAAAAAAAAAAATTTTTTTCTTTTTTTGGATGCTGTGGTGGTTAGAGCTCTCAACTTATAAAAACTCCCAGATTCAAGCCCCATAATCAGGCATATGTGAGTTTCTTCTGGGTGTCCTGGTTTCATCCGACAGCCCAAAGATGTGCACATTGGGCTATTTAGTCCACGGTTGTGTGTATCTTGGCACTGAGATGTCGTGCAGGGTGTACCTTGCCCTCATCCAGAGTCTGCTGATGGAGGCTCTAGCCTCCACATGACCCTAAACCAGTGCTTCTCAAATAATGGGGTGTGGTGTGATGCTGGGGGGGGGGGGTATGACTCTGGGGAACATGCTTTTCTGGAATAGTGTACGAGAATTACGTGTAATTGCACCTCCACTCCAGTAGTTGGCAGTGGCGTTCTCATTGTCGCGCTATGGTGTACCGGTTTTTCTCACGAGCAAACTATGTGAAGTGCAGTGAACAACCCCTCAAGAGACAACACGGAAAAATTTCTAACAGGAACGAAGAGAAAGGTGGAGAGAGATGGAGATATTAAGACATAAATAAGTTAAACGAGTTTAAATAAGGATGTATTTTTTTTTTATTTCAGGCACATTGGTGCATTTTAAATCTTTTCTGTTACAGATCGAAAAACAATGTTAATGAACTTTTTCTTTATTGTAAGTTGAACAATACGTATTTCTTTCTTTTCTGTTTTTAATGTTCACAAAGATACAATGTTATGGCTGTGGGGGTGAAATGGGTTTTTTCTTCCTAGAGGGGGCGCCACAGAAAATAATTGAGAAGTACAGTACTTCCCTAAACAGATAAGCAGCTCGATGAATGACTAAATGATCAATAGCAGAATGTCATGATTTACACATGTACAGAATTGGAGTGTGGCAAACATAGTTCTGAAAAAGGGAGAGGAAAATAAGATGCGAGAGTTTGATTTTAAAATACATATCTCGCTGCTTGAGCTTCTTTAATGGTGATACTTGGCCCCGTAGACTCCATGTGGAACTTGTACTGGTGATGTGTTGACGTACAAGGGATGTGATCATGAGTGTCCAGGTATTTTTGTTGAACTGAACCCTGTGGTATTTGGGGATCATGCTTTTTCGTTAGGTGTGGATCTAATAATCAGCGGTAAAAGCTCTGGATTTCTGATCAGCAGTTCAGTGGTTTAAGCCCCAATACCATCACTTTTGGGACCTTAAGCAAGGCTTAATTCTTAAAACTCAATTGCTGAGTTGTATAAATAAGATTAAAAAAAAAATAATCCATGTCACTTTGGATGAGGGCATCTGCCAAATGTGATAAATGTAAATGTAAATGTAATCCTCTGAACTCTGAAGCTCATTGTTGCTAAGTACCGAGCCTGTACACGTCCTGTCAGTGGATCAACAACATGGAACATTCCAGATGCCATTGGAGGACCAATAGTAAAATGTCCTTGGGTGTTACCCAGACAAACATCTCAAGGTGACCTCGAGCGCTTCCAAAATATCATTCGGTTCATGAGCATGGCCACTGCAGGGCCGAGTGCTGAAATCCACACAGGCAGAAGTACATCCTGGAGATGAAAGAATATGCCAACTTCCCCTTGAAGCTCTGCCATCACAGCCCTTTTGGATTCAGGTTGACATGAACAATCACTCAGGATGTGTATTATTAGATGTAGAATACTTGAGGTTTTGGTCAGTGATATAATGGATTAGATTATTTAAGAATTCTTACTTGTTTGTCTGCACATGGTATAGTTGTGTGTGTATATGGGGGGAGGGGTAATATCGCCTTTGAACATAGAGTGGTTAAATAGTAAACAGTAAAGATGTTTCTTGTATTTTAAGAGGTTTTTAAAAGAGTAAATAATCATGGTATCCCTAGTAATCCAATAAACAATGCCATGAGATAATGAAGCAGAAAATCAGTGTTTATTATATTACGAAATTGGGTTAATACAGTGGTACCTCACCGTACGAGATTAATCCATTCCAGCGCCTTTTTCGTAACTCGTATTTTTCATAGATTGAACCGCATTTTACATGTTAAACACGTGATTCGTTCCAAGGCTCCAAATACTACCCTATAAACCCTTTAAAAATTATAAAAGTACACCAATTTTGTATGAAATGTGTGTTAAAAGTAATTCCTTCACGAGGTCCTTAAATATGGCGGTTGCTTTTTCCGAAATAATCACCTCTGTCGCTGTATCCCTGGCAATTTCTTTCTCCTTTATCCAAAGGAGTAACAGTCTTTTCATCTCGTCGTTCAGTGACGACCTATTTTTCGATATATCACAGTGAGGCCTTTCGAAGGGGTCGCTGCTTTTAAGGCCTCCTTCTGATTCAATATCGTCCAGATTGTAGAGGGGTTTCGGCCCATACTCCTTTGCGATTTCATTCAACCGAATCCCACGTTCATATTTTTTTATCATCTCCTGTTTTACTTTTATTGATAACGGAGCCCACTTCTTCTTTTCAGTCTCACCAGGAATCACTTTCTTGGGGCTCATGATTAATAATGAAAAATAACGCTGCAAAGAGCACACTCAAAAAAACTCACGAACCGACAGTACAACTCTCCTTCACCTGTGTGACAAACAATGGGTCAACGGCACACGAAAAGCATTATGGGTACAGTACTGTATTATGGCGATTCAGCTCCCTCCTAGCCAATGGGAGGCCAGCGGGGCGGGGTGTTGGGAGACTATCAATGGGTAAGCAACTCGCGCATTGTTTGAATGTTTGAATGGTGCATTTGAATTTGAGATGGTGCTTTCGTAACGTGAACTTGTTTCGTATCCAGAGACAAAAATTTTAGGAAAATGTGTTTCGTAACCTGCATTTTTCGTTTGGTGAGACTTTCGTAAAGTGAAGGTACCACTGTATTGGAATACATTGTGTTAATTAAGTTTTTACATGTCAAGATCGACCAGTTAGCATTTGTCTTCCTTTCGGCTTTTTTTTCCCTTTTACTCGGGAGTCGCCACAGCGAATCATCTGATTCGCATGTTTGATTTGGCAGAGGTTTTTACGTCGGATGCCCTTCCTGTCACAACCCTTAAATGAATATTTTAAAACATAAATAACGATCCTTTATATAGAAATTAAAAAAAATTATTCCATATATTTATATAAAAAGTGTATATTATCGTTGTGTCTATAAAGAAGCAAAATTATTTGCTAATAGAATAAAAACAACTTTAAGCTTCAAATGTGCAACTAAGTCTAAAAATAGAGTTAATAGTTTTATATTTGTTATATAATAATCTCATAATTAGCAACTATTTACCTAAGGAGAATAACTGTTTTACTATACAGTACTGTATACGATACTACACAAGAACATTATTAAAACAATAGCCTCCCTATCATGCAATCACCACCAATCAGGGATGGGCAAAAGCAAGCATGTTGCCCTTTCATAACAAGTGATGCTGCCATACGCATCTTAACAAACTGCTGTGCATGTGCATTCAGGCACAGTGTAACACACTTGGAGGAAAATCGCTGTTCACCTGCTTATACGCATTCGCTCACAGACACCCGTGATTGGCTGGTGATTGCACTAAGTAACAGGAAGGTGAGTACTGTACGTATATTGCTTTTGTGAGAGCTCATCCAATTAGCTCCCAAGGACTCCCTGCCACAGATGGCTGTGGCATCAACCAGGATTTGAATTTATGATGTCCAGGATGACAGTCAAGCACCTTGTTGATGCACCAGTCAGAACCCATATTTTTACATATTTTAACCATGACAGGCAGGCAAGTTCTGTTCGCAAAGCATCTTTTTAAAATCATTTAAAGTTTTAGTAAATACTACACAGGAACACGCCTCTTAAGCTATGCACCTGCCTTCATTAGAAGCTCTCCTGCAAATGTTATGAAGTAAATAACAATAATAATAGTCCATTATATGTGCAACTATAATAATAATAGTCGATAATAGTACTATTTTAGTTCTCAGGGAATTTTCAGTGATATCCTGTTGCCTTCGGTGCATAATTGCTCATTTCCCCAGGTAGCAAACCAATCAGATCAAGCTGGTCCTGTACCGTATATTATTATTATTATTATTATTATTATTTCCAGATACATAATGAAAAAATAATTTCTTCAAAAGAGTGAAGTGAGTAGCATTCTGTAGCAGTACAAGTGTTCTATGGTTATAAGTTATAAAAAAGTAATGTTATAAAAAAAGATTAAACTTTTTAACTTATAAACATATAGACAGTCTCTATAGCAGTAATATCTGATTTTAAAAGTATACATACAGTTAAACATATTTATCCGCTTACTCCTCACCCTTGTCACACAGAAATTGTGCACCACTCATAAAAATATATTACAATTCAACTCGATTCTAAAAAATAGCCCATTATGTGTTTGTCCTCTATGTGGAGTGGATATAAAGTACATAACTATGAATCAAGCAGATCTCCAGCAGATTTGCAAAAATGGGTTTCGTCCAATGGCCAGCCTTGACAAAAAAAACTCAAAAAAGGAGACCGGAAGACGGCCAATGTTGGAGTAGACGATGGCCATGGTGGAGATCTTACCTTCTGTTAAATGTTCTTCGTGAGGAGTTCCTCAAGCCCCAAAACCTAAAATGTTCCCTCTTGTGACTTCAGCCGAAATTAATGGGACACCAAGAAGAAACTTAGTGCCATTCTAGAATTCGAATGGATCCAGTTGATGACAAATAAGTAGCGGTTCATGATGAGCCCTGTCGGCTCCAGTCTCAGGCATCCCATATAAGATCAAATATGATTCCTTACAATCTCTTCTCTTGTTCCTTCTCTTTATTTCTCAGATTGCACATTTTCCTGACCACAGATTGATTACGTCCTGAACCCTGCCACAACATGGACAATCTCAGTATTGTTGGTAAAGTACTTTCCACTTCTTGCTGATTACTTTTCACTTACCGTCCAAGGACTGAGGAATAAAATAACAAGTGGAAGGAATCTCTTTCACAGAGCTCACTGTTTGTGGGGCTGGTGGGGCTGGTGGCGTAGTGGTTAGAGTCCTGGGCTCATGATCAAAAGGTTGTGAGTTCAAATCCCAGTTAGACCCCCACTGTGCTAAGACTCCTGGGCAAGGTCTTAACCACAAGTGTGCCTCTGTTCACCCAGCAGTATAAATGGGTCCCAGTACAAATATACTGGGAAGGTAAGCTGTGATTGACTAGCGTCCCATCTAGGAGGATTCCGTTGCTTCACACGATGGAAACCGGGGATAAGCACCGGCCTGATGAGCCACTATGGCTTGGGTGTAAAAAGCCCCCCCCCCAAATAAAAGCCCAGAGATCGCTCTTTGTTTTCTTTTCTTTTGACCTGCATGATGGTGAAATGTCTCATCTCATCTCATCTCATGTCCCATCATCCATGAGTGACAAGTTTCTTTCTTTTAAACCTTAACATTAGACATTTTTTTGTTGTTATTGTTTTTTGTCATAGCAACATGAATAAAAATATACTTTATATATCAATTAACAATTTATTGGACATAGATAACGGTAAAGTCCGCTGGGCTTTTTACACCCGTGCCATAGTGGCTCATCGGACCGGTACTTTCCCTGGTTTCTGTAGCATGACGCGACCAGCAGTACAACTCCTCCTGGACAGGACGCTAGTCCATCGCAGGTTACCTTCCCAGTATATTTTTACTGGTACCCAGTTATACTGCTGGGTGAACAGAGGCACACTTGTGGTTGAGACCTTGCCCAGGGGTCTTAGCACAGTGGGGATCGAACTGGGATTTGAACACACAACCTCCTGATCATGAACCCAGCACTCTAACCACTACGCCACCAACCCCACATTGGACATAGATAATACATTTGCCAAAAAAAAAAAAGAAAGAAAGAAAAGAAATATCCTCTGCACTGTAAAAAGGAGGTGCAGTAGGAGTCCATTTCTATCCCCGAAGGTACAAATACACTGTGTCGCCAACACACACACACACACTAATTTTTTGGCGTCAAGGTAATTATGTGCAACCTTTCCATAGAAAAAAAAGATATGTATAGGTTTCAAGGTAGCAAATAAATAAGTGCAAATAAGTACCGTACATAGAAGGTAGAGGGTACGGCACCACTTGTACCTCTAAAGATAAACAATGTTTTATTTCTTGTTCATATGCATTTAAAAAAAAACCCTAAATAACATTCTGTATCATGAATTACACATTATCTACAGAAATTCAGCCTAATAAACTTAATGGTGTTTTGTATACATTCCAGTCAGAAAAGGAAATTTCTACAAAACATTGGAGCTTAGCATGTAATTATCAGGAATGTAAATAAATATATATATTAACAAACAACAAACCAAATATGACACAAAGAATTATAGAATTTTTTTCCGCATAAATTGGAATTTAAAAAATTGCTATCTAGAAAGACAAAAAATTATCTTAATTAGCCAATATAATAGAAATGATTTTATAGCTTCAAATTAGTTCAAAAAATAAACATAAAACTAGAAATACAATAGATATACCAATCTATTATTTTCATTGTGCACCTGTAATATTACATTGCAATAATCAATAAACAAAGTATTACAAGTGCAATGTCAATAAGTTTATGAACTAATAAATCAATGTGATTATATGTAAGATATTTAAAATTCAGTAAACCTTTTTTCAGTGTCAGTAATTATTTTTATCTAGAACAGTCATTTCATTGCTGCTACAATCTCAGCTGTTTCAGTTATTTCCTAAATTTGAAATCTACAGAATTAGAGAAAACTTACTCATTCCGTTTAGTGGAGACGCAGGGGGCCGTTTTCTTCTTCTTCACTTTGTCTCAGATTTGTTTTTGTCACATTTGCTTCAAGTCGAACCAAAAACAAGTAGGAAAATGCTATACGCGCTGATGATGACGTCCTGGTGAACTGGACAGAGAATGTGAGGAACGCCTCGACTCGAGGACAAAACTTTCGGATTGATTAAACACTAATGCCTATGTTTATCTCCTACTTTACAAGCGTCTTCAATTAAACCGCCTTTGTGCTGTTTTTCTGATGAGGCATGGACTTTCAGATGCCGCAAATTGTTCTGTTTGCAAACGCGTGCAGTTTTATCCCATTTCACCCAGGACGGAACAAACCACTGGCGGGAACCACAACTCACAAAAACACAATCTGAACACAATTTCCGCCTTCTTGAAAACATTCCTAAAAAAAAAAAAAAAAATTACACTAAAACCCTGAACTCTACCATACCAATGTGGGCATGGTGGCATAGCGGTTTGCACTCTCACCTCAGAGCCAAAAATAAATAAAAATTAAAAAAAAAAAAAAAAAAAAAAAAAAAAAAAAGGTCCTAGGTTCAAGCCCTGTTGCCCCTGTGAACATCGTCCTGTGTGGAGTTCATGTGTTATGACCATAATTGCCTAGTTTTTTTTCTGGCTGCTCTGGCTTCCCTCTAGAATGCAAAGAAATGCACATTAGGCAATTTGGCAATTCCAAATTGACCCTAGGTGTGAATGTGAGCGGGAATGGATGTTTGTACTATGGAACCACCGGATCTGCAGGGGGCCTTCAACCTTCTTAGGCAAAAACATACATTGAACCAGAAAGTATGAAAGTAGCCCAATGCATCATGTGCGGAGTGGGCAGTGAGTAATATAACACAATTAGCTGCTAGTATGTCGGAATACACACTTTTGAGTGTGAGTGTTTGAAACACTCTTCGTACTTAAATGCATGATCAGTGACAGAAGAGGGCGTGTGTTTGCTTTTTTTCTTCCTCGATCCTGATGGGAAGTAGCCGAGCAGACACCTCCGAAGAACCAGCACTCTCCTGCACTTGATCAATAAGCAAAGAACTCACTCTTACATTACACATTAATCTAATAATATAATTTAACTCAGGCAGGCTTTTAACATAAGAACGAGGAAGGGAAGAATAGCGAGAAGTTTGTGACGGACTGGTGTGCGTTGCGGAAATATCTAGAATAATCCAATTCAGGCAGAGTTGGTCGGTATAACAATTTATTGAAGCAGAGAGGCAGTCGGAGGGAGTGGACGGAGGTCGGAGTGGTTTGGAATGTGTAGAGGTTCAAGTGGTATTTTCGGTGGCCCAGGGTTCGAAAGTGTTCTGTCACATAAGTTCGGACAAGCTAGGGTTACCTACCTGGGCTATGTTGTGGGGCATGGGCGGATAGCCTCTATCACCGCAAAGGTCCAAATTGCCGTGGACTTCCCATCCCCCGAAAATAAACACGGCCTAATGAGATTCCTAGATATGGCGGGCTACTACGGAAAGTTTTATAAAAAGTTTGCTGACATTATAGCCCCACCATGCTCTAAAAATTAGAAAACAGTCCACTGCGCTTGTTTCCACGAAAAAGCCTGATGGAATTACTACAGAGGCTTGATCCAACATTAGCAAGGAATACATCGTACCCATCCGTATGTATCGAAGGGTACAGTGTCATTTGTGGCGTGACCAAACCTGTATTTTAAAACATAAAGATTTTGCGAGATACTGGGGCGGCGCAATCCGTGCGACAAGAAGGTGTGTTACCACCCTTGGATTCAAGATAAGGTGTCAGCATTGCTCAGTCTCATCAGGCGGTTGTCGTCTATAGTCGGGGCTTCCTCAGATTAAGCATGAGGGTTGCTATCCACCAGTAAGGCGCCGCCAGTCCTCTGGTAGTTGGCTCGGAATTTTGCATGGTGCAAAACTTGATGTGTAAGTATTCACCCCTGTAGGTTGTACTTGAAAGGACCAGTTTACCCTTCGCAAAATACTTCAATTTGTTGATTTGTTTAATTCATTCATTCATTCATTTGCCAAACCGCGTAATCCTGATAGGGTCACAGCGAGGCTGGAGCCTATGTTATCTGACTCTTGCGAAAGTGTGCTGCACCCTGAACAGCTCAACTGTCCATTGCACACTCACACTAATCTCTTAGGGCAATTTGTAGCAGCCACTTAGTCGAATGTCCATGTCCAAAGCCCTCACCTGGTACCGGACTCAAACCCAGGATTTTGACGCGCATATGCGAACCTCTCCACCATCTTGCCACCATGAACAAGCAACTGCATTTTGAAAGCACATGACCACTACCACATACGTGTTATATCTCCACACCCGATTCAGACACCTTTATTATCCACGTATGGAATGTAGCAGTTTCACTCATTCACTCATTTGCTGAACCGCGTAATCCTACTATGGTCACAGGGAGACTGGAGCCTATCTCAGCTGACTGTCACAGAAGTGGATCGCCTGTCTATCACATACTTACACTAACACCGAGGGCAGTGCTTCTCAATTATTTTCTGTGGCGCCCCCTCTTGGAAGAAAAAAACATTTCACGCCTCCCACCACCCCGCGAGCGACTATAAATGGTATTATTTGTCTATAAAATTGTTATTAGTAGACCTCTGCATAACATTGTATCTTTATTAACATTAAAAACACGAAGAAAAAGTTCATTAACATTGTTTTTTAAATCTGTGATAGAAAAGATTTAAAATGCACAAAAAAAAAAAAACATCCGAATTTAAACTCATTCAACTTCTTTATGTCTTAATATCTCCATCTCTCTCCACCTTTCTGTTCATTCCTGTTAGAAAATTTTCCATGTTGTTTCTTGAGGGGTTGTTTACTGCAAACTTATCATTTGCTTGTAAAAAACACGGCTGCACCATCGTGTGACAAATGAGAGCGCCACTGCCAACTACTGGAGTGGAGGTGCAATTACACTTAATTCTCATACACTATTCTAGAAATGCATGTTCCCCAGGGTCATACGTGCTTCCCCCAGCATTACACCGTGTGCCCCCAAGGGGGGTCGCACCCCACTATTTGAAAAGCACTGACCTAGGGGCAATAATAGCCATTTTGCCTAATGTGCATATCTTTGGACTGTAGGAGGAAACTGGTGCACCAAGAGGAAACCCAGGCAAACACAATGGGAGGATGCAAACTCGCCCGAAACAGAAACGGCCGAGCCTGAGAATCGAACCCAGGACCTTCTTGCTGTGAGGTGGATATGCTAACCACTATTATATACCATGAAATGTAGACGTTTTAACCGTAATACGAGTGATATTTTCTTTCGTTCTGACCCGTCACAAGCTGTACTGATTTCCTCCCATTTTGATATTATGGTGTCTGGTGTGTAGATTTACGACACTACGATATATTCCCAGTGACATCCATTTCAACTTCAGCTTGTAACAGTAACAAAGAAAAAGTTCAAGAAAAATCAATGCTTATACAAGACACTCTATACATTCAGCCTTCCTATTGGATCTCACACTAATCCAATTACAGAATATACAATCCTCACAAGAACAATGGGAGTATATTAGAAATATATGTATACAATTAGAAATACAGTGAGGTAATGCTACCAGGCTGTGAACAAAAAAAAGCCATATATTTGGTTTTATTTATTTATTTATTTGTCAGTTAAAAATGCTGAAGCATTCAAATACAGGCTAAAAGAGCACCATAGTCATAGCGGATTAACATTTATCCTCAGCCCATTAGCTCGTGTTGACAGGAAAGGTGCTTTAAGCCACTCGTCGGCCATGCAGGACAGAGTGATGCCAGGATCTTGTAAATATGTTTTGCTTTTTTAAAGACAAGTGAATACTCGAGAATCTACTGTATATCGTGTTTGGCTTGAAGGTAAGGTCTGATCACATATTTCTAACAACTGTTCACCGAGTTTTATGACACGCTTAGTACATTAGTGTACCGTAATGTAGTAGTGAGGAGTACAGCCGTGACTGTGACCACTGTTGTACGATTTAGGGGAGAAAAAAATAGTAATAAAAATCAATAATAATAAAAAAAAAAATTAAAGTGACTCAAAGTGTTTCTTTAAAACCTCTAAGCATTGCTCCATTATACTCATCGCTGAACTGCTTAATCCTACCATTAGGGTTACGGGAAGGCTGGAGCCTTCTTCAGCATAAACGGAGCGAAGGCGGGGTACCTCCCTCCAACAGATCACCAGACCATGGCTAGGACAACACACACATGCAAACATTCACAGTCACATCTATGACTTGGGGCAATGTGGAAAAGCTGATTAGCCTGATTTGCATGTGTTTTGACTGTGACAAACAGAAACCCAGGACCTACGTGCTGTAAGGTGGACCTGCTAACAAGCATGAAACCCTTAAAGACATCTTAAAATGAGACACACAGTCCATTCATTCACTTCATTTGCCAAATTAATATTGTCATGGTGCGGCCCATCTTAGCTGATTCGGAAGGTTCATTGCAGGGCAACACACACACACACACAACCACTCTCACTCACACCCATGGGCAGTTTGGAACAGCCAGGTCGCCTAATATGCATGTCCTTGGACTGGAGGAGGGGCAGTGGTGGCCCAGTGAAAGGGTGCAGGATTACTGATCCAAGGTTAGGGGTTCAAGCCTCACTGTCAGCGGTTGTTCCTGTCCCCCCCACCCACCCCCCAGGGCGCTGGATCCCTCATCCTAGGGTTGGGGGTTTGAGTCCCACTCTCCGCAAGGTTGTCACCCCCAGTATAGCTCTCTGGGGGGGGGGGGGGTGACAACCTTGCAGAGAGTGGGACTCAAGGTTGTCACCCCCCGCCCCGTATAGCTCTCTGGGCTATCATAGGCCGGCCATGTCTCTCAGTGTCTGTGGTGAGAGATTCGTGTAAAAGAACCATTTCTGACTTTAGTAAAGAGTAGCTGCATAGCTGTGTCAGCGTGTTTCTGCCCTGTGAAGGTCTAGTAAACTGTCTCGGGTGTACTCTGCCCTCACTCAATGTCAGCTGAGATGGGGACCAGCCTCCCTGTGGCCCTAATTAGGATTAACCTGTTCAGAAAACAAATTCATGAATGGACTGCAAGTGGAAAACTGATTATTTGAAGGAAACCTACGCAAGCATAGTGAGAACATTCAAAGTCCACAAAGAAACGTCCACGCCCTGCCCGGGACTCAAACCCAGGGGATTGTTGGTGCGAGGCGGACATGCTAACCAGTATCCCACTGTGCAGCATAGATTATTTTCATAGTGGTTAGCATGGCCGCCTCACAGCAAGAAAGACCCAGGATCCGCGACACTGTTTCTGTGTGGAGAGTGCATGTTCTTCCCATGCTCCCCTCTGAGTACTTCAGTTTCCTCCTCGTCCAAAGATTATGCAAATGAGGATAATTGCCTCGAGGTGCGAGTACATTACTGTATATATGTGTCTGTGTGTTGGCCTGGCGAGCTGTTCAGAGTGTACCCATCCTTCACAGAAAGTTATCCGAGATAGGCTCCAGGTGTCGTGTGACTCTAGTAGGATTACATGATTTTGCAAATGAATGAAAATTATTTTCACCAGACCTAGCTTTAGCTGCAATACATTTTTAAACTTGTTCAAAAAAATCACCTCTTTGGGAAGAATACCAAACATTCAAAACATAATGTCATTGATCGGTGAGTAATTTCTATCGGGAAAACACTGCTTTAGACCATTGCTGGATCTTATATCCTCCTATCCTAGATGTTTCCTTGGTCGGCGACATTTACCTTGGAGTCCCAACGTCCTAGTCAGCGCTCGCCTGCAGAGATGGTGAGCCATACGCTCATGCAGGAGCTGAACTCTTTACTGAAGCGCACCCAACGTTTATGTCAGGAGAGGGCAGACAAGATTCGCAGACGCAGCTCCTGTGTGGATTACAGCTGGCTGGTCGCACCTCAGCAGAAAACCTCATACGAGATCATGCCTGGAGAGATGTTAGAGCTTCAGGAACTTTGCTTGAAGATCCCTCCTTCTCAATGTGCCCCACTGATTCTCAGGTGGGTCTACCAATGACATCATGGTTGTTTATAAAACAATGTGTGACAGTAGATTTTTTGTTGATTACATCAGCAGATGATGAGAATAAGACAAACATGAAATCTGGAGGTGATAGACTGTAAATATCAATCATAAATTAAAGCTGTATCAGGTCACAATGATAATTGGAAGCTCGACTCCATTATAAAACATTGCTCTACTCCGAATTAGTCAGCAGTCAATAGTTGTTAGCTCATGTATGTGGAAGACGGTAGATAGCACTTTCCTCTCAATGTTAGGACCTTCTTCCTCCAATAATCCAAAAGGCATGCACGCACTCACTACTTTGCTGAACTGCTGAATATTTGGGTTGCAATGAGGCTGGAGCTTACCTCTGTCAGCAATGTATGAAGGCAGGGTACACACTGAACATCTCACCAGACCACTGCAGGGGAAACACAAACACACACACAACCATTCACTCTCAAACTCACACCTGGGGCAATTTGGAAAAGCCAATTAGTCTGATGTTCATGTCTTTGAGCTGTGGAAGGAAACTGGAGTGCCTGGAGAAAACCCACACAAGCACGGGGAGAACATACAAACTCCAAACCAACACCCCAGCCCAGGACATTCTCAAATACATGCACTTTAGGCTAATTTGCTATTACAGATTTCCATAGTTGTATATATATATATATATTATCGTGCAGAAGGAAATGGCAAACCACTGCACTGTCCTTGTCAAGAAAACCTCCATGAAGATGATAATCAAAGCGATTATCCTTCATGGCAGGTCGCCAAGAGTCGTCCTATGACTCGGAAGGTACCAGACCATATACAGTGGTACCTCACCTTACGATAGTCCCAGATTACGAAAAATCCAGTTTACGAAAAACATTTTCCGAAATTTTTTGTCTCTGTATACGAATCAAGTTCTCCTTACAAAACGCGCCATTCAAACGTTCAAACAATGCACGACTTGCTCTCCCACTGACGACATGTCCCAACATCCCGCCCTGCTGGCCTCCCATTGGCTATATCCCAACATCCCGCCCTGCTGGCCTCCAATTGGCTATATCCCAACATCCCGCCCTGCTGGCCTCCCATTGGCTAGGAGGGATGACGCAGCTCCCTCACATTGGCTATTATGGATCTGCATCTCCCATAATGCTTTTTGTGTAAAGGACAGAGTTACTGGGGTTACTGACTTTTAACCTGGCATAAACATTTGTAAGATTATAACTCTGCTAAGAAGACATGGTCAACGCACGATGATCCATGATCCAACTTAACCATGAATGAATATAAAATCGAGTAAATCTTATTCTACCATTGCTGACTTGGGTCAAGAGGAGCGGCATAGCCGTCAGGGCGTTTCTTCCCTGTGATGGCCTGGCAAGCTGTCCAGGGTGTACTCTGCCCTTATCCAGAGTCGTCTGAAATGGGCGCCAGTCTCCCCCGCCTCTAATTAAGATTTAGTTGTTTGGAAAAATGAATGAATGAATGACAAATCCTTATCCTGCCATTTCATGACTTGTATGACCTCGTTCGTTTGTATGCTCTGTAAAGACTCAGGAAGTTGGTGACCGAGTTGGAACCGGAGGTCACAGAGGTGCCGCGACTCTTCCGCCTTGTTCTGTGCGACTGCCTGGCTGAGCAGCCTGAAGATCTAACCTTTAAGGAGAGATCACTGCAAGCTCGAGCCACCTTCCTGAGCCAGCATCGAAGTAAGAGCGCCTTCGACATTGCTCTGTCACAGCGGTCCCTCAGAAACCTCCAACGTAAAGACGTGGCAGGACAGGACAGAAAGACATCGTATGAGGAGGATGAGACCTGGGATAAGAACGAAGAGCTCGAAGTGGCAGGCCCACTGCTTCGGAGAGTCATGAGTATGCCTGATTTTAATTCTTTAGACAACAGTGCAACCTGAGGAATTACATCGGAATTTGAAAGCCAAATTAATTACAATAAAGACAGTGACTTTTGTTTTCAAGCAAAAAATATATATTTGTGTTTTTAAATGAAACAATTCTGATGCACACAGTAACTAGATTCTATTGAATTAGTGATAATATAGCTCAATTATAAATTGTTATTTTTTGTTATTTTAGTTGCTTTATAAAATAAAGACTTTGGAATAAATGTTCAGTAATTAGCCTGCTTAAACTTAAGTTTGAAAATAAAAGCTTTCAGTGTCTTGGTTAGGCCCTTCACTGTTTTTTTTTTTTAACCTCCATCAAGAAGGGAAGCTATGAGACTGGTCATGTGTTTGTTACCTCAATGACTCAAAAACTAATAGATGGAGTTCAACAAAATTTTAATCAAATAGGGGTTTTGGGAGCTGATTCATTTTTGGGTCTGTTATGAGTCACAGCATGGTTTTGAAGAATATATGGGAATGAATACATATACCTGCACTCTCTTCTGATATATATACACACAGATTTTTATATTATACATACATATATATGTAGAAGAAGAAGAAATATATATATATATATATATATATATATACATACATACATACACACACACACATATATATACACACATACATGCATATACACACACACACACATATATATATATATATATATATACACAGATATATATATACACACACATATATACACACATATATATATATTTTATATATACACACATATATACACATATATATACACATACATATACACATGTGTGTATGTGTATATATATATATACATATACACACACACACACATACATATAAACATATATTATATATATAGTGATCTAGGGGCAGTGGTGGTCTAGTGGTATAAGGCGCTGGATCGCTGATCCAAAGGTTGGGGGTTTGAGGCCCACTCTCTACAAGGTTGTCACTATCCCCCCTAGTGCGGCTAACTGGGTTATCAAAGGCGGGCCATGTCTCTCACTGTCTATGGTGAGAGGCATGTAGAAGAACCATTGCTGACTTTCGTAAAGAGTAGCTGCAAAGTCGTCAGCGTGTTTCTGTCCCTTGCTAAAAGGGTTGTGACAGGAAGGGCATCCGACGTAAAAACCTCTGCCAAATCAAACGTGCGAATCAGATGATTCGCTGTGGCGACTCCCAAGTAAAAAAAAAAAAAAGGGAAAAAGCCGAAAGGAAGACAGACAGACGGACAGTGATCTAGGGCGCTGGATCACTGATCCTAAGGTTGGGGGTTCAAGTCCCACTCTCCACAAGGTTGTCACCCCCCCCCTGTATAGCTAACTGGGTTATCAAAGGCCGGCCATGTCTCTCACTGTTTATGGTGAGAGGTTCATGTAAAAGAACCATTGCTGACTTTTGTAAAGAGGAGCTGCAAAGCCGTCAGCGTGTTTCTGTCCCTTGCTAAAGTGTTGTGTCAGGAAGGGCATCCGACGTAAAAACCTATGCTAAATCAAATATGCGAACCATTCGCTGTGGCGACCCCTGACAAAGGGAAAAAGCTGAAAGGAAATCTCTCTCTCATATATATATATATATATATATATATATATATATATATATATATATATATACACACACACATATATACATACATATACACACACACACACACAACACTGTATATATATGTGTGTGTGTGTGTGTGTATATATAGAGAGAGCTCAAAAACAATTGTAGAATAGGCCACAAGGGGGCACCATAATTGTATTCCATCTGCCACCATCATCCATGCAAAGATGAGATTGCACTTCCTTGGTAGAAGTCTGCACTCTCTGACTGCATTCACATTTTTTTTTGACTTTTTAAACACACGTAAAATAATCATAAAACTAATACAGTAATAAGAAAAATTCAACACATCCTCCACCCAGAAATAAAATCCCCCAAAAGCATTAAGAGATATCAAACACTTCTTGCTTTTAGATTCCAATGTCTGTCGAAATGTTCAGATTATTAGATTAAACCCAACCCAAGTTTCTGAATATACATCCACATGTATATTCACATCAAGCACAAGGGACACTATTCATTTTAACATCAATAATTTAATATGTTGATTAACATTACAACAAAACGTATTCTTAGAATCTAAAATAGGTCATGTGATCTATCATCATTTGCTGAGTAATCAAACAAGAAATGTCTGATTATGAATTTGTCAAAAATTTGCTAACTAGAAAAAGATGCCATTTGAAGATGTTAAAAAGCGACAAAACACAACTGTTAAAGTATAAAGTTGCTGTAGTAGACAGATTAGACATTTTCAAGAGGACTGACAGGGCCGAGCAGATCATAGCAGAAATGAAAAGTTATAAATTTATCTGTTCAGGCCTCATTTAACTGCTGGGTTTTTATTCCCTCTTTCACAGTGTAGCTGTAATATTAAATGTTTGCGTGGATTTTCAGTAAAGAAACAACCATCATAAAACTTACTGTCCTTTCACTGATATTTGAAAACCTATTCGTCCTCAACAACAACACCGAATAAACAAGAACATTTTCTGGTGGCACGTGTGCCCAGTTGCCTGTCTGGGTACGTGATCATGGATGCAACAACAAAATTGAGGTCATGGCTTTATGGGTTTTAAGTACATACGTGGAGGGAGCACCGCTATGAACTGGACACCTGATGAAATCTTCACTTCCACTTCATCTGCAGTACTAATATCCTGCATAAACTCCAGAACAGCCACAATATTCACGCAAGCAGGAATCAGCACTCTGATGATTTCCCCCCCCCAAGAAGCCAATCTTCATAAATGGCATTAAAAAAAAGGGAAAGATTTTCTCAGGACAGTTTTATGGGATTTGGTAATGCAATATAAAATCTAGTAAATCTTTCTTCCAATTTTGGTCCAATAACACCCACCCCCCCCCAATAGATTCTTTATCTAACTCATTTCTCAGACACGGAAAACATACCTCGGCTTCCGCATACATGAAGTATCAGAAGCCCAATAATTAGTTAGTACTGCTGTGATGGATAGGAGACAAAAGTTATTGCCATTCGCCCACCATCAGCTTTCCTCTAACTGATTTCTGGCCATGAGTTGCTCTGGCAAGTTAACACCAGGCTGAGCCTATTTCTGCCAACTCATCACTTCCGAAATCCCCTAGTTTTAAAGAAGGTACTACATTAGCATTAGTGACACACGACTCGTATTATTCTTTACATAATAAAACAAGCTGTTTAAAGTGGCAGTGACGTAGTTACCCTGTCTTGTAATATAAAGAATTGACCCGAGAAGGTGTATTTATGTATAAAAATTACTCAAAACAGATAAAAAGAAATTTTTCTGGCCACAAAAACACCCAAAAGCAAAACAAACAAACAACAACAAAAAAACATCAAATAACACTGCTCGTGATCCAAAGGTACAGATTCTAATTACTGACGTCACATTATTTCAGGACACACTCATATTTATACTCTTCCAGCCACACCGAAGCAGGAGGTTACACACCATACTTTACATTTTCTCTCTCTGCTTGTTCCCTCTTATCAAGAAATGCTTCTTCAGAGCGACTCGGTCCCGTTTCCGAATTACCATCCATAGTTTTCAGGCCAAGAAAACGACAAAGATGATGAAGAAAACAATAAGGATGAGGAAGATTTTGATGAGCAGCCAGCGATTGTTCGAGACGGACTGAAAGTACTTGAGGATTTCTGTATGTGCGAGGTCCACGTTGAGCTGAGTGTCTTCCACGTTAGCATCGATCCTGTGACAAGAGGGAATAAAATACAGTACCTGCTTTCTATGCATGGGAGCAAACAAACAGCTGGTATCTTTGTGTATCTGAAATTTAGAATGTGGTTTCTCATGCCGTACTAATATCAGTCTGCTCGCTCTCACCTGTGCACCGTCTCTTCCTGCTCTTTCACCATGTGGGCCAACTGCTGGAAGATAGACCCCAACTCTACGATAGTAGTCTCTATATTTTGCATAGTGTTTGTCCGGTCCTGAATAAAAGAGTCCTGACAAAACACACACACACACACACAACCAAAAGAGACCAACTTATAGATACAGTGTGTAACACTTTACAGAATATTTTAGAGGTGGCTTTGAAGAAAGCACATCCCGCTCACAGCGAGAAGGTCCTGAATAGAAGTCCAGAACTCAGCTGTACACACACACACAGTCACAGACACAGACACACACACACACGCACGCATGCGTGTGTGTGTCAGAAAATTAATTTTTTCAGTTGGTTGCAATCTGGATCGTCATCACTGGATACTGTAAATCTTACACACTGTACTTTTAACCATTAAAACTCTCAGTTGTAATGTGCTTGCTACCTTATCATGAACAAATTATGACGGCCCGGTGGCGTAGTGGTTAGCACGTCCGCCTCACAGCAAGAAGGCCCTGGTTCGATTCCCGGCCTGGGCGTTTCTGTGTGGAGTTTGCATGTTCTCCCCGTGCTTGTGTGGGTTTCCTCCGGGTGCTCCGGTTTCCTCCCACAATCCAAAGACATGCACTGTAGGTTAATTGGCCGTTCTAAATTAGGGACTACAGATGGAAACTAGCTATTAAGCTATAATCTGGTACAGTACATCTCTGTCTCTATGAGCTTAATGTTCCTGTACATTGTCCCTTAAATAAATAAATAAATGACAAGTATCTACCTTCTGACTAAGGAGCTGCATCTCCTGACCGGAACGAAGATCCATGTCTATGGAAATATCTGCCTTCTGGGAATTATCTTGCATCAACACTGAATTGTCTGTAGTGAAAACAAAAATTAAATAGAGCTTCAAGCAACAATAGTGAGTCACAGATCCAAGCACCACAGTCAAAGCAACACTGGTTAAGTCAGCGGCAGTCTACAATAACATGTGGATGGTTTCAACAGTGCCATATTTTGACAGCTAGTACTTCTGTAACATAGAGAATACCACCAGCAGGTCAAAAAAAGTATATACAGTTAAATCCCGCCTTTTCTTGAATTTTGATTGGTCAGTGAGTGAGAGGCCAGCCTGATGAGTTCTGCAAAGTTTATATGTGTACAGTGTACGCTGATGCCACCCCCCCATCAAGGACACTGAGTGCTGTCAATAGAAACCTTCACAGGATTTGCATACCTGCCAACTTTTGAAACTTAAAAAGTCTAGTAGCTAGCCAGGGTCCAGGGGCCACAGGCCCCAGTAGGTCCAGAACAAAGTCACGGGGGTGGGGGGTTCAGGGGGGCAAAGCCCTCCGACGCTAAATGATTATTTGCATTAAATCAAGTTAGAATGTGGCGAAGAACCTCATATTTCTTAAACAATCATGTTTCCATTTTCCTCAAGCTGTCAAAGCAGAAATGCTGATGGAACATATCAAGGACAAAATTTCTGGTTCGTATCCTTTCAGAAAATTTTGGGGCATAATCATGCATTTGACAAATGTTGACAAACTTTTGGGCTAAAACCGTGCAAAATTGTCCACTTTTCTCTCGACGTTTTCCCTCAGCAAATATTACATGCATAATAATTTTCAAAAACCACAAAGGGGGAAATTATAAATTCATAAAACATTTTCAACTAACTGTCCCAGCCTGCTAGTTACTATAACGTTGAGATACCACTCAGGTAAATAACAACGACAGTGTATTCATTTATATGACAACCATCACCAATGTATTGAGTATTTTCAAATTGAACACGAATTACTTACGTTTGGCTGCAAATTAAAAAAAATGAATGAAATGAAAATAAAATTCCCATACATATTAAACTGTTATTATCAACAATGCAAGTAAGTTTATCACACAATGATTTTACCAATAGAGATTACTTTTATTAAGTTACATTTCAATGGGATTTCACGTAATCTAAACGAAATAAATATTTAGTAATTCCCTCAGAGTGTGCTTGTCTGTCGGCCATAAGTGCAATGCATCCGCGAGATCCATAATTGATCAGGTCGTTGCAATAAACACACAAGACCTTGCCGGCGACGTCAGTTCTTTATGAAGCTTGCCAAACTTCCGATATGTTCTGAGTCTGTTTGCCGATTTTCACCTCAAATTTCACAATCTTTTCTAGCCATTCCCACTTAAACTTAGTAACATCCTTATCTATTTCTTTCATTAAAGTCCGCACCATTTTAAACACAACACACTGCAAATTTGCATTGAGCCGAGCCACTTTACATGAAGCTGACTCGAGTCACTTTACATTAAGCTTAAAACAGTCGATCAACGAGCAGCTTACAATATGTGAGGCGCTCCATCAAAAGTAGGCACTTGAAGCAAGTTCACTTGATTGTGCTTGAGAAAAAGCACGGCTTAGCCGGACTTCCGGTCTTTCAAGTGAGCAAGGGCGCCGTTGAATACTTGTTTAGTACTCAGCCTTCACTTGCTCACTTGAAAGATCGGAAGTCTGGATAAGCCGTGCTTTGTCTCAAGCACAAGCAAGTGAACTTGACAGAAGCGCCCCTATACCCCCCTAAAATTTTCTCCTTGGATTTAGACAATTCACAGAAATGAACAAGTTGAGATAAAAACCAGTTTTACTTCCGGGTAAATAACTCGGGGAATTCATGGATCTTCGGGAAGACCGGAACCGAACCCCTGAGAAAAACGGGAGCCTACTGCATGTATTAACACACACCCAGTTGTTTATTAACTGCAGGAAGATAAAATGTAAAGTTGAAGCTTACTAAAGCTGGAGTTCTGTAAGGAGGAGGCGGCTGGCGACTGAGAGAACTGCTCTTGCCTGCTTCTCTGTTGTTTCAGGTTCTGTAAAATGAATTCAATTTCTATTAAAATGCAAGAAAAGTTCATAAAAGGACTTCCTTAGGGTCAGGAGTTACCGTACCTCTGTTCTCACTTCCAGAACTGACTTGAAGTCACTTGACATTGATGCTAGTTTTGACTGGAAAAGCAGAAAAAAGGCATTAAAACATCAAAGTCTGGTTTATTTAATCCAGTAAAATTTGGGGGAGTTGTCCATACCTGCAGTGATACCACGATAGTATTGGAATGTGTCTGAAGATGTCTGCTGTTTTTCTTAGTTCTGGATCGGACAAGCTCCTGGAGTTGGGCTATCTGTTTATTTAGGCTGTTAATATCCTGAGTGGGTTAAAAAAAATAAAATAAAATAAAAAAATAAAATATTATATATATATATATATATATATATATATATATATATATATATATATATAAATACAATACAGGAAATGGAGTCGCTATGTATGCAGGACCAGAAACATGGGCACCTGTTTCACGATATAAGTCAACTCATCGATCTCTACGGCTTTATCGTCAAACAGGGATTTCCGTTTGGCAACTGTGATCAAAAAGAACAGAACAACACAAAACATCGACAGGTTATGCCATTTTCTGAACTGCTTTATCATTTATTTCTGTGAAGGGAAAGCTGGTGCCTGGGAATATGCAGGGTACACCCTGAATAGCTTGCCAGACTATTGCAGGGACACATTTGGACAGATGCACACAAAGCCATTCACACATGGGACAATCGATCATATCCAACCAGCATAATATGCATGCCTTCAGACTGTGGGAGGAAACCAGAGTACGCAGAGGAAACCTACGCAAGTACAGCGATAGCATGCAAACACTACACAACGCCCTGACCGAATCTGGGACTCGGACCTAGGGTCTTCTTCCTGAAAGGCGAAGGTGCTAACCACCGTGCTGCCCACAAAAATCACCAAACACGGATTAACACTTACGCATTGTGAGTTTTTCCAACTTCGCAAAGGTATTACTGAGGTCCCTGCCAATTCTCCTAAAGGAAGAAGAAAAAAAAATCAATCAGATTTTAGAAAAAGACCAAAAAAAGAGCCTTGAGGGTAAAGTCAACAAGGTAAAACTACTTGCAAGTGAGTGCGAACTTTATGACTCACTTTGCCATTAGCGTGAACTCACTCCTCTGCCTCACAGCATTTGGAACCGGTTTAATGCTCTGGGCTCCAACCTGGAGAGTTAAAGAAGCTGGTTGTAATTGGAGCTCTTTTTATTTTGTCTGTAAGGTGAATAAAAATAAAAACATGCAACAATGTCCATCTCCCTAACAAATATCTAACACTGTGTACCTCATGCTTCAATAAAGAAAATGCAGGGCTGTGCAAGTCATTAAACAATATCAAAATATACATTGAGAGGGTTAATATATCTGACGAACCACTTAATCTAACTCGGATCCGACTATGGGAGAAAGTAGGATTCTCCCTGAACAGCCTGCCGGTACAGTCGGCCCTCTACTTACGAAAAACTCCGAGTACAAAAAATCCAGGTTATGAAAAACATTTTCCTAAATTTCCATCCTCTTTTTACGAAAAGCGCCAAACGCGTCATTCAAAAATTCAAATGCGCCATTCAAAATTCAAACAATGCGCGAGTCACTCTCTCATTGGCTGTCTTCCAGCATCCGACCCCACTGGACTCCCACTGGCCAGGAGGGAGCTGACCTGTACCCATACTTCCTGTTTGTCACATGCGTGGAGTGCCAGGACTGTTGGCTTGTTTAGAGATTAATCATTGCAGCGTTATAGTTCGTTATCACCGAGACGATATTGAAGCAGAAGGAGACCTTAAAGCGGAAATACCGTGACGGAGGCGATTATTTCGGCACGATACTGAAGCAGAAGGAACATGAAAACAGAGTGCTCTGTATGACAAGACCTCCGATCTCGCAAGGAAGCAAGTTAATATTGAATCAGGACCTCTGATCTTTCAAACAGGTACTGTAATTCCGCTTTAAATACAACATCCCGAACATTTAAATAGAATTGCTCCGTCGGTTGCGCCTTGCGTGTGGGCACAGCCTGCATTTGCATTCGGCAAAACACACCAGAGAGAGTTTGTGTGTGTGTGTGAGAGAGAGAGAGAGAGAGAGAGAGAGAGAGAGAGAGACAGAGAAAAATATATAGAGAGAGTGTGTGTGTGAGTGTGTGTGTGTGTGTGTGTGTGTGCACGCGCGTGTGTGAGAGAGAGACCGAGAGAGAGACTGTGTACAGAGTCAGTCAGAGATGAAAGGAGGCATTCTTTTCACTGTCTTTTGAGAGAGCACATTACAGCTTATTTTTCGTTTTTTAAGTTGTTTAATTCAGTAAATGTTTAATAAAAGTGGCGCGCTCCGTCGAATGTGAGCAAAACGCGGCTCATCCGAACCGCCAATCCCTCAAGGAAACAAGTTAAAGTCTGATCTGTCAAGCAGGGAATGTGCTTTGAATTCCCCCCCTTAAAATGTTCTGGCATCCTGTGTGTGGGTGGAGCCTGCATGGAGCGTGCCACAAATGTGTGTTGTTTGTGTGTGTGTGCGAGAGAGAGACAGACAGACAGAGAGAGAGAGAGAGAGAGAGAGAGAGAGAGATAGAGAGAGAGACAGTAATATTTCATAAAAAATTGGTGTACTTTTTATAATTTTTAAAGGGTTTTTGGGGTAGTCTTGGGAGCCTTGGAACGAATCACGCGTTTTATATGTAAAATGCGCCTCTACTCACGAACACTCCAGGCTACGAAAAAGGCTCTGGAACGGATTAATATCGTAAGTAGAGGGCCAATTGTACATTCTTCTTCTTATCCTTTCGGACGTTTCCTTCAGGGGTCGCCACAGCGAATCATCTGCATTCATCTCACCGTATCCTCTGCATCTTCTTCTCTTACACCAACTACCTTCATGTCCTCCTTCGCCACATCCATAAATCTTTTCTTTGGTCTTCCTCTAGCCCTTCTGCCTAGTAGTTCCAACCTCAGCATCCTACTGCCAATATACTCACTATCCCTCCTCTGTACATGTCCAAACCATATCAATCTAGCCTCTCTGACTTTGTCTCCAAAACATCTTACATGTGCTACATGAGCTTGCCGTTACATTAAAGGCCCAAACAACACACAACCAGTCACACTTACTCGAACACTGAGGCAAACTGAAGTAGCCAAGTAGCGTAATGTGAATGTCTTAGGACTGGGAGAGTAAACCAGAATAGCTTAAGAAAACCTACGGAAGGACAAAGAGAACACAGAACACTCTCGCCAATCCCAGGACCCCAAATCCGGACCTTCTGATTGTGAATTCGACAGAAGTCATTGGAACACTATTACTGTTCACAATTTTTGAGGTACCTTTGAAAACATGTTCATGAGATGCTCAGAAATACATTTATGCAATAAAAATATACAACCCCAACTGATATTTTTAAGCAATCACTCTCAGCCAAAATCTTTGTGCATTTATGCTGATAATACCTAGTGTACTGAATTGTTCTATCATTGTGTGTTTTTGCTTTTTTTTATAAAAATATATAAAATTCCATACCTTATTACATAAGATGATGGACAAATATATCAGAGAGTGAAATAAATATGAAGAACCCTAAAGCAATCATTTATATAGAAATATTCTTATATAAAGTCAATTGGGTCACAAATGACCATACTTGGTGATATTAGTCACCGAAATAGCTTGGTCGCTTGAGGGTTAAATTATACTGTACCTCACTGAAAACTAGTAACTGGGGAAGAACGGGGTGAGAGCATAGATGGTATTGTTTTCCCCTTCTGTCCGTGCTTTTGTATATATCTCAAGAACTGTCTGACATTATAACTGTCAAATTTTCAGGGTAACAATGTGGAAACAAAGGCTGAAAGGACTTCATGACAGACCACTGTAGGTCAAGATCAGCAAAATAGCTGCAAATTGTTTATAATGGTGGAAAATGGTGGCCTGGTGGTAAAGGTGCTGGGTCATTGATCCCAGGGTTGTGGGTTCAAGTCTCACTCTCAACAAGTTGTCACTGCTGTACTCCCTGCCCCCCTCACAGTGCAACTAACTGGGTTATCAAAGGCCAGACATGACTCTTACTGTCTCTGGTGAGAGGTTCATGTAAAAGAATCATTGCTGACTTTTGTGAAGAGTGTCAGCGAGTTTCTGCCCTGCGATGGAATAGCGAGCTGTCTAGGGTGTATTCTGTCTTCTCCAGGGGCTGGCTGAGACGGGTGTGGTGCCAGCCTCCCCGCAACTCTAATTAGGATTAAGTGGTTATTAAAATTAATGAATAAATGTTTATAATGGATAAAGCTGATGCAATTCCCCATAGATGCCTCTAGTATTATATTTCTTTGTTGGTGTTGTTTAGTTTACAACTGATTATTGCAACCACCCATCCCCTGAAATTAAATACTGCAGGTATTGTGAAATAAAAGGGTTACTTTACATATGTAACATTCTGTAGACCATAGACGACGACTTCTTCTTTTCCCTTTTTCAGGGGTCGCCACAGCTAATCATCTGATTCGCACGTTTGATTTGGCATAGGTTTTTACGTCGGATGCCCTTCCTGACACAACCCTTTAGCAAGAGACAGAAACACACTGATGGCTTTGCAGCTACTCTTTACGAAGAAGTCAGCAATGGTTCTTTTACATGAACCTCTCACCATCGACAGTGAGAGACATGGCCGGCCTCTGATAACCCAGTTAGCCGCACTGGGGGGGGGGGGGGGACAGTGACCACCTTGTGGAGAGTGGGACTCGAACCCCCAACCTTAGGATCAGCGATCCAGCGCCTTTTACCACCAGGCCACCACTGCCCACATGTAGATCATAGATTATCCACCTGTAATTCTGCTCACCTGTCTCCCCTGTAGTGACTTGCACACGGACTGAAACTCGGTAGTGCGGTCTCGGCAGGACATGCTGATGGAGTCTACAGGAGGAGTGAAGAGAAGAGGTACAGACAGAGGGGTCTCGAGTGGCTGGACCAGCTGGGTCTGGGTCTGGGTCTGGGAAGGCCCAGTGTAAACCCCTTCCTCATAACTCTTAGGAGTGTGACGACGGCGGGTATTCATGAACTCTGTTACACAACAGATACCTGAGAACAGGTGAAGGGATAGTAATGGTAAAGGTAGAAAAACCGCTGGAGAACAAAAATAATACAAGTAATACACTGTTACATGTGGTGATTAATAAACATCATTTTATTTATCCATTCATATTTCCCACAGAATCACGGATAAGAAATAGCCATTAAAACCATCTTTATCTCCCGTATGGTCCTGGATGAACAGGAGAACATTCAGTGACTTGACCCGTTCACTATAATAACAACAGGTATTGGGCAACAAGAATTAGCAAGATAACTTGTCTCTCGAGTCAGATTTTTTAGTTTTACGAATTTTAGAGAAATAATATGAAACTCTGTAAAAGGATAACTTAATAAACAGACCAAACAAGAATAAGAAACATAAATAAACATCGTTATCTCGAGCTATCTGGCTAATCTTCCACAGAAGTTAAGCTAACTTTACGGCTAAGGCTAAGTGATTTTCTAACAATTGTTCTCTCAGAATTGTATAAAAAAAAAACAAATTCAATCAAAACATACTTTTAAACAAACACTATAGTTAACCAAAATATTTATTAAAAAAAAAAACTGTCAGACAGACCTGCTACTTTCCCCTTTGCTTTGGTTGTTTTTTGTGTGTAACAGTGTTATTAGCCGTGAACATCCGGGTTCGAAAATAGACACCGTGACGTCACTGCCACGTCTGCTTAAAAGTATCAAAGATATGAGTTTTTAATAATTATTTATTCATACTAAATATTATAATTATGCACACTTATTTTCGAGTTACTTCACATAATTATTGCCTTTTTAAATTATTGGTTAGTTTAATAATTACATTACAATCATTGTTTAAAAAATATACAGTTTTATCTTAGGGCATTGGTGGCCCAGTGATGGGCGGGTGGTAAGGTGCTGGTCCCTTGCTTGATCCCAAAGTTGAGAGTTCAAGCCCCATTATCACTTGGTTGTGACTGCTGTCCCCCCCTCCAGGGCAGCTAACTGGATTATCAAAGGCTGGTCGTGTCTCTCAATGTTTGTGGTGTTTACAGCATGTAAAGAACTCTTGGTGACTTCTGTCAATAGCAGGCTGCACCACCATCAGTGTGTTTCTGATCTGCGATGGCATGGTGAGCTGTCTAGGGTGTACTCTACTCTCACCCAGAATCGGCTGAGATGGGTGCCGGCCTCTCTGTGACCCCAATTAGGTAAGTTGAATTATGACCCTATATTTATCCAGTCATACTTTTCCCGAACTGCTTAATCCTAATTAGGATTCGTGGGGAGGCCGCCACCCATAAACTCAAGGCGCGGATAGGGTACATCCTACACAGCTAACCAGGCTATTGTAGGATATATATATATATATAAAAAAAACCTCAACACCTGGGAAGCCACTGCCTCACACCCTTCAGCTTGGAGGGCAACAGTCAAAGCAGGTCTTGCCAAGTTCAAGGCAGAGACAGAAGGCTGCAAACCACACCAGCAGGCCGTCTCCAGTCTTCCTCTGTGCCAAGTGCAGAAGTCAGACAATGTTTCTCATCAAGAAAATTCTTCCCAGGTGTGTGCTTTATAGTGGGCAGGGCAGCTTTAAGCCACTCATCAGTGATTGGGCACACAACTGATTTAAATTATTTGGTAAAAATTGGTGTCAATTGCTCTTTAAGTCTCCTTAGGCAGAGGGTTCAGTTACTTATTCCTCCCCCTTCTGTCATTATTTGCATGCTAACCTCATTAAAATATGAAAACATATAAATGTTTGGGTGGTTTTTAGTTAAAGCAGAGACTGTTTTTTCATCTGTGTGATTTTGACAAAGCTCAGATCACATTTGATGGTGATTTTATGCAGAAATGTGAGAAATTCCAAAAGGTATACTTTTTTTTATACCATATATATATATATATATATATATATATATATATATATATATATATATGTGTGTGTGTGTGTGTGTGTGTATACTGCATATGTGTGTGTATATAGCTTCTTCTTTCTTCATATATATATATATACATATATATATATATATATATATATATATATATATAGTAGGCCTCTGCTTATATACTGTATATAGATATAAACTTTTGATTTTTTTTTTAAATATTGCATGACAGGAAGTTTATTTTGTAATTAACACCAAAACCCAGACTTTTCTATTTTTTTTTTTTCAAAATTAGTTTTTATATTTATATAATCATCTCCCGATACACACATGTAAGATGTCTTGGAGACAAAGTGAGAGAGGCTAGATTGAGATGGTTTGGACATGTACAGAGGAGGGATAGTGAATATCTTGGTAGTAGGATGCTGAGAAGGCCAAGAGGAAGACCAAAGAGAAGATTTATGGATGTGGTGAAGGAAGACATGAAGGTATTTGGAGTAAGAGTAGAAGATGCAGAGGACAGGGTGAAATGGAGACAGATCATTTGCTGTGGCGCCCCCTTCAGGGTCACATTAGGACGGAGCCAAAATGAGATTTGTGGTTATAAGTGGTCTGACTATGGTGTCCGGACTCCGAGAAATTTTGAGAAAGTAGATGTAGTCGACCTATTCTTCCAAACCAGTCGGAAACCAGCCGAACTTTATCATAAGTCCAATACAGCTGCTCTGTAGTTACAGGATTACTATCCAGACCACAATGACACTGCAATTTAATAGTTATTCTGACTTTCAACAGTATTAGGAGCTCTACCATAAGGTAGAGCCACGAAAAATTATTAAATACTCATAGTGTTCCTCTCCACGGAAATCTTTAGTAAAAGGCGAAAGATTTATACGATATGAAGAGAAACATGAGTTCTGACTCCACCCACTTCGACACTCCCATCTTAGCTCAAGGCAACATACTTTGATTTCATGATAACTCAAAACTTTTTCATATAACATATTTCAATAAGGGTCTTTGTGTAAAATATGGATAAACGTACACAAAATAACCTCATAAATGGTACAAAATAAATAATAAATTACTCAACAATGCTTTGTTTTATTTAATTTTAAAATAACATGCGCAATGCACCATGGGAGTCAGGATGACGGGCGAGAGGGGGAGGTATTTATCTGTGTGACATATGTAATGAGAAGGTAATACACACACACACACACACACACACACACACATATATATATATATATATATATATATATATATATATATATATATATATATATATATATATGTGTGTATATATATACATACACATATTAAATATAAAACTTTATTGGGATAAAGAAGGTTTGCTTTATTTTATTATTTATTTTTAAATAAACTGACCAGACTCTTTCACATTATGACTCAATAAAGTTGTGTACACATTTAATACTCACTCATCACTCATTTGGTTAACTGCCTAATTCTACGTATTTCTAGGCTTGCATGAAGGCTGAGCCTATCTCAGTCAAAACAGAGCAAATGGGGAGGAGTTAAATGTTGAGACAAGAATTTCCCTTGTGGGATTAATAGTCCAGCAAAATAAATACATTTTTAAAAGCTGACAGATCAGCAATTGTGGTAAAAGAAAAAAAAAAAAGCTGGGTGAGTCTTTTCTATGCATGGTGATTCCATAATTTTTGCCTGTGGTAGTATAGTGCACCATTTTATATTTTAGCCTGAAGATTTGTTTTCAAATTTGCATAATCTGGAAACCACCTTTTGGGAACTAATCTTATCACTTACAGCATTTGGCAGAATAACTTAAAATTACAATTTTTTTATACAACTGAGTATTTGAGGGTTAAGAGGCTTGCTCAAGGGCCCAACAGTGGTAACAGTGGGGATTAAACAGCTGACCTTCGTATCAGTAACCCATCACCTTATCCACTAAGTCAACACTGATCCTTATCCTCACAGACTGGTATGAAATGGCTCAGGAGAATTTCTCCCTCAAATTGTGAGAAAGATAGTGAGAACTCTAAACATTTATAAATCAATTGATTTAAACCAACTTGAACTCGTGAGAATTTACACAGATTCGAACAAAACTCGGCAAACCCCTTCTGGACGATATCCCGAGGAAGTCAATGTCATTGCCATGGTCATCAAAATGCAGCACAGGTAAGATAAGGAACCATAAATTTGAGTCAGCTGAAATTTGGGATTCCTAAAAAGCATGGCTACCACGAGGTGCCTATTTTACTGGTTCACATGCAAGTGTTGCCAAATTTGAATGAATGAGTGGGGAGTTTAAAATTTACTGATTTATTTACTGTTTTTCTCATTTGCTGAATTGCTTAACCGTACTAGAATTAGGGACACTTGTACTTATCTCACACCCACTCACACTTACAGCTACGGTCAATTTAGAACAGTCAGTCAGCCTAACTTGTACAGTGGGACCTCAATCTACAAAAGTTTCACCAAACAAAAAATGCAGGTCACGAAACGCATTTTCCTGAAATTTTTGTTTCTGGATACAAAACAAGTTCATCTTATGAAAGCAGCATGTTCAAAATTCAAACACACCATTCAAATATTAATATGCGCTATTCAAACATTCGAACGCGCCATTCAAACATTCAAACAATGCACGAGCTGCTCTCCCATCAATCACGTTCAAACATTCGACCCCGCTGGCCTCCCATTGATAGGAGGGATGACGCAGGTACCTCCCATTGCCTATCTCCCAACATCCCGCCCCACTGGCCTCCCATTGGCTAGGAGGGATGACGCAGCTTCCTGTTATTGGTTATCTCCCAACATCCCGCCCTGCTGGCCTCTCATTGGCTATGAGGGATGACGCAGCTCCCTCCCATTATGGAGCTGCATCTACCATGATGCTTTTCGCATAAAGGACAGAGTTACTGTTGTTTCAATCTTTATTTCTTGACTCAGGCTTTTAATCTTCCATAATTATATAATAGCAGTTATAATTCTGCTAAGAAGACATGGTCAACACACGCACGCGCGCGCGCACATACACACACACACACACACACACACACTTGTGCGCACACACACACACACACAAACACACACATGCGCGTGTGATTTCTGGTGCGAGTGAGAAGAAGAAACGGGCTCGAGTGATATCACAAAGGAATATGGCCAAACCTGTCTACCATCGGTACGACATTGAAACAGAAGGTCTTAAAAGGTACGCTTTTATAATTTTTAAAGGGTTTAGGGGGTAGTATTGGGGGACTTTGGAACGAATCACGAATTTTACATGTAAAATAAGGTTCAATTTACGAAAAATGCAGGTGACGAAAAAGGCGCTGGAACGGATTAATTTCGTAAAGTGAGGTACCACTGTATCTCTTTGGACTGTGGGAGGAAACCCGAACTCCCAGAGGAAACCCACACAAACACTGAAAGAACATCCAAACTCTATGCAGAACCACCGAGCCCCAGAATCCAACCCAGAACCTTCTTTCTATGAGGCACTGTGCCTCCCCACTGCTATGATTTAAAAAATAATTGTACCATTGATAGTACAGTATATATGAGAGTTCAATTTTGTTAACTCGGTGATTGGCGGTATGGTGGCGTAGTGGTTAGCACGCTCGCCTCACAGCAAGAATGACTGGATTTGATTCCCAGCCTGGGTGTTTCTGTGTGGAGTTTGAATGTTCTCCCCATGCTTGTGCAGGTTTCCTCTGGGTACTCTGATTTCCTCCCACGGTCCAAACACATGCACAGGAGGTTGATTGGCTGTTCCAAATCCTCCATGGGTGTGAATGTGTGTGTGAGTGTTGGCTCTGAGATGGCCTGGTGAGCTGTCCAGAGTTCATCCCGCCCTTGCCTGGAGTCAGCTGATATGGGCACCAGCCTCCCTTTGACCGTAACTAGAATTAAGCGGTTCAGAAAATGAATGAATTGAACTGTGTTTGTGCCTTTTAACACCCAGGTAGAATTCTAAGAACGTTGGAACACATTCTGAGGAACTGCACAGTCTGCTAACCCTTATCATTAATCTACCCTGTGGTTAATATTGCTGCACTTTTACTTTTATGCTTTTGCAGAATGTAACCTGTATAAAATGCACATATTGTACTTATATATGTACATATATTCATTACTTTTTCAAAGCTTGCTGCTGTCAATAAATAGTGGATTTCCCACTGGGAATAATAAAATAATTTATTTATCTCTTGTCGGTTGGTGTAGTCTTTCTGCATATGTGAGACCGAAAATGAGATTCGAAAGAGTGTCATCAAATAAACATTTCCTGTTATGTTTCTACACACTCGATGCTTCACCATCAGTTTTAACCACACACATACAAAAAAAACTCTTTCCTCAAGATGTTCAGAAATCAGAAATCTTGAATAAAATCATAAACATGGTAAGTATCCACAGTAACATCATAAACCACACAACACCAATAATTAACAGTTCATGAATTATTATTACGTATTATTCAATAATGTGCAGAATGTTTTTAAAATTTTGATACACTATATTAATCCCGTAAGTGAAATGATTTCTTCTGCATTTAACCCATCCAAAGTGAGCACACACACACACACACACACACACTCAGAGCAGTGGGCTGCGACACACATTGGAGGTGGCTGGAGAGCAGTTCGGGGTTGGGTACCTTGCGCAATGGCACTTCAGCCACTAATGTGGAGGACGGAAAGATGCAGCTCATTTCCCCACTGCCACACATTTATCCTGCTGGTTTGGGAATCAAACCAGCGAACTTTCGGTCCCAAAGCTGCTTCTCTAACGTTGAGGCTATGGCTGCCCCCATATAAACGGCAAGGTAATAAATAAACACAGTGGAATCACAAACAAAGAACAAAACAAGTTTTCTTTTATTTATTTATTATATTCAGAACCATTTTAGGTATATATTTTGTTTATTTTTCATAATTTTATAAATAGAATTAAGATACGGCTCATGTAAACTACTCCAGGGGGAAACGTGTCATTTACGTTATTGTACGGTAGCATTTTCTGATCTTTGTGGTGCTCCTATGGATCTGGGCGTACATCCATCATAAGATATATAATTCGCCTCCATAACATAACCTTTGATATAAGTAGCGAAAATTTGATTTGGAGACAGGTCATGAGATGATAACTGACAAAGAGTTTTTAAAGTTTTTAGCGAAAACATATCTTTAAAATTCTGGGGTCTGGCACATGGAAAAAAAATGAAGTTCAGGAAGGTTGCATGTACTGTATACCAGTTTAACATTAGGACTATTATCTTAGTGGAAAACAGGTTTAAACATGAAATATTATTCATTTATTTCTGATTGGGCTGCTGTCAGTTAATAATATCAATGACTGGGACAGAGATCACTTCTGACATGCTGTCATTCAAGAACCCTCACAGAAAACCTCTTGGTTATTGGATGCAATAGGTTTTGAACACGGATCCTCAACATTTCATCATTCTACATAAAAAGTATTGAATCAGAGATCGCGAGGCATCATTTTTCAAATTTAGACAATGGCTAGGGTAGCTTTCATAAGCATTACACATATTTGTGAAATTTAATAGCTGTGTGAATTTCAGATCAGATTTCATATTTTGAAAGAAATTATATACTGTACTACAGTGATCCCTCACTATTTCGTGCGTCAGTTCCTGTGGCTTCAGTGCATCGTAGGTTTTTCAAAAATATTCATCAAAAAAAAAGTAAATTAAGGAAAAACAGGGAAAAAGTTAAGGAAAATGCCATAAAACAAGGCCAATTATGCAAAAAACAAACAAAAAAACCCCCAAAAACTCCAAACAAACAAAAACAAAAAATAACCCCAAACCTCCCAACAAAACTACTTATATTTTTATGCGCGATGTGCATGATCGCGTATGTTTTGTGTGCATGTGCATCCGTATGTGTGTGTATTTACATTTTATTTAGATCTTATGCATTATTTTTGCATGTTTAATTGTTATTATAAGCATTTATAGCATTGAATATGTATTTATTGATATTATATACATGTACATATACGTCAGTCAGAGGGGGTCGATCCTACTTTGCGGAAATCGTTTTTGAAAAAAGTAGCTGCCCAGCCGTCAGTGTGTTTCTGTCCTGCGCTGGCCCGGCGAGCTGTACAGGGTGTACTTTGCCCTTGCCCAGAGTCTGCTGAAATGGGCACTGGTGTCCCCGCTGCCCTAATTCGGATTAAGTGGTTCAGAAAATGAAGGAAGAAATGACAACATTATAATTATAATGTTCTTGGCTCTTTGTCCTTTTCTTCTTTTTCCTCCTTAGACAATACTGATCAGGTTCCATAACCTCTATTTCAGGTTAATATATATATATATATATATATATATATATATATATATATATTTTTTTTTTTTATAAAAATTTCCCTGTAATTTTACAATTAAACAATATTCATGCATGAAAAAGGAGCAATGTGGATAATAATGGCATGGATATGAGTGACACAAATGTTACTGAGATATATATATATATATATATATATATATATATATATATATATATATATCATTCATTCATTCATTCACATTCATTCATTATATTTATATATATATATATATATAAAATCGTCAATTAATAGACTGAAACCAAATGGCATGAAATTTTAATATTGTGGTTTGTTTATCTGATTTTAGCAGAATTTTGTGCAAGACATGATAACTGCTAGTGGAAATCACACTTCTCACTCCAGTTTTATATACCTCAGTTTACTTCATACTGAACCTTTTGGAAATATTACAAACCGTGAACTGATAGACGACTGCTTGTTTTCGGTCTGTTATCACAACAAAAATAATACAATATAAGTTATTGGTAAACATATCACGATTGAACTTATGAAGAGAAAAAACATTTCATATAAATTAAGCTCGACATAAAATCTTCACAATTTTATTTATTCCCCCAGTGCCTCTAACTGGGCTATCAAAGGCCGGCCATGTCTCTCACTGTCTATGGTGTGTGGTTCATGGAAAAAGAACCATTGCTGACTTTCGAAAAGAGGAGCTACACAGCCGTCAGCATGTTTCTGCCCTGCGATGGCCTGGTGAGCCTTCAGGGTGTACTCTGCCCTCGCCTAGAGTCGGCTGGGATGGGCGCCAGCCTCACCATGACCTTAAATAGGATTAAGCAGTTCTCAAAATTAACAAATTAATGAATTTTACTGACCAATGCCAAACTTATTCAATATACTGTACTCATTTTCTTTCTGAACCGCGTAATCATAATTTGGGTCGCGGAGAGGCTCGCGCCCATCTCAGCCGACGCTGGGCGAGGGTGGGATACACTTGCCAGGCCATCGCAGAGTCAACACACACAACCATTCACACCTAGGGGAGATTTAAAAACAGCCAATTACCCGACTGTGCATGTTTTTGGATTGCGGGATTAAATCAGAGTGCCTGGAGAAAATCTGTGGCAACACGAAGAGGACATGCAAACTCCACACAGAAACAACCAGGCTGGGAATTGAACCCAGGCGTTCTTGCTGTGAGGTGGATGTGCTAACCACTATGTCGCTGTGTTGCCTGAAAATACTCAATGTAATGAAAAATCAAGCAAACAGCCCACTATGGGATACATATAATCATTAATTTTCAAACTTCTTTCGAAAAATGGTTGTGTACACTTACAGAATGATTGAAGATTAAAATATTAGAAATTTTAAAAATCTTAGCAGGAAAACATTTAATAATGAATAAAAATCCAAGAAGACTTGGACTGAATCTACTCATGTGAAATGGCCATAACCTTGTTTCGCCATTTAAATGAACATAGTTAGAGAGGAGATGGCACAGTGGCATAGTGTCTAGCATGTCTACCTCACAGCAAGAGAAGGTCCTGGGTACCCAGCCTCGGCAAGTGTGTTTCTGTCTAGAAATCTTTTGTACGTGCCTGCGGTACCTTTGGGTACTCCAGTTTCTTCCCACAGTCCAAAGAGTCCAAATTAGGATGTTTGGCAATTCTCAATTATCCTTTGGTGTGTATGATTTTACTCCGAGTGTTCATCTGATGTTATTACAAGCTATACGATTGTCACTGTGTTCCTATATGTCTCCGATACTGTATATAACAATGTGCAAATGTACAATAAATGTGACCGGGTATGCCTCCCAGTCTTGCTCCTATGTTCAAAATTTTATACCAAGGTTACACTATATCACCAACGATGTGTATGATAGTGATGTAATGAAGTATTGTGTGAAATAAATACCCCCATGACTATACATGGGTGTAGAACTTAGTTGAGTATTCATATTTGGTTCTCCTGGTTCAATTTGTACTGAAGGCTGACAATACTGCATTGGTGAATTAATTTGTGATTTCCAAGGATGAGCAAAGATACATCAAAATAAAAATTTCTAAAGATAGCAAATAAAATAATTCTCAGTATGAAAAAATATGAGATACAATACAGCTTTCTAAATATGCAGTGGTATGTAAATGCAGGATCCTACACTTATGAGCAGCATGATCATTCATTTTTCGAACAGGTTAATCCTAATTATGGTCACGAGGAGGCTGGCACCTTTCTCAATCTCAACCGACTCGGCACGAGGGAAGAGTACACCCTGGACAGCTTGCCAGGCCATCATCACATGGAAGAAACACGTTAACAGCTATGCAGCCTACGCTTCAAGAAAGTCAGCAGTGTCTTTTTTTTACATGAATGTCTCAGTGACAGTGAGAGACATGGCTATGAATAGTCTGTACTGTATTTCTGTTAAATGTAAACATAATGCGATCTGTAATCACAACTAATTACGAAACCTGTTGAAAGGTGCAGAATGTGGGTGAAGAGGACACATATGCATTCAGAGGCTAGTAGAAACATTCATTAAAACAAAAACAAGCAAATTCTCAAGATAAAAAACAAGAAGCCTGGGTTTCTGAGTAATACTGAGTAGGCACTATTCAGAGGCCATGTCCAGTGGGATTGCATTTTTATTATGCCATCATGGAGATGCCTCAAATATATTACAGTATTTTTATATGGCAAAAAAAAGGGTACACATGTATCATAAATATTACCAATCACATGAGGGAACCAATAAAAACTGAAACTTGGTCTTGATCTATAAAAATTCTCCAGATTTTTTTACAATATAAAGTTTGCTATACTTATGATTTTTAAGTTAAGACTTGTACATTAACGAGTTGATGCATTACCATCAGATTTCCAAACATTAGGTGTCCAGCACAACATAAAATTTACAGAGAAAAAATAAAATATAATAACAATTATAAAAAAAAAAAAAAATATATATATATATATATATATATATATATATATATATATATATATATATATATATATATATATATATATACTGTATATTGTAAATCCATGGTCCAAATCAGCTTAAATTTAAATGTAGTAATTTAAATAAATATCAAGATATTTTAAATACACCATAAACAATTAGAATGTAACCAAAAAAAATTAAATGTCTTAAAAACAAAAAAAATTAAATTATACTTCATAAAAGAGGGTAAGTCTACTTCTTATTATTCCTCTGGGATCTGTGGAAGAAAGAGTAGAAAGTACATTTTAATGCAAGTACACAGAAGGATTGTCAACATTTATTCATTATTCATTGATTTTCTGAAGAACTTAATCCTAATTAGGGTCGTATAGAGGCTGGTGCCCATCCCAGCCCACTCTGGGTGGGGGCAGAGTACACCCTATACAGTTTGCCAGTCCATCGCAGGGTAGAAACATGCTGACGGCTTTTGCAGCCAACTTTTTACAAAAGTCAGCAATGGTTATTTTACATGAACCTCTCACCACAGACAGTCAGACACATGGCCGGCCTTTGATAACCCAGTTAGCTGCACTGGGGGGACAGCAGTGACAACCTGGTGACAGTGGGGCTTGAACCTCCAACCTTGGGATCAGTAAACCAGCACCCTATCACCAGGGCACCACTTCCCATGGAATGTTGACACATTTATCAGTAAAATATCTGCTTATAAAAGTATGCAGCACAAATGAAAAAAGCAACAAGTGATAACGATCAGTTTCAAAGTTTAAGATGAAAGTGTAGTTTAAACATGTTTTTATGGAGGTGATGTACCTCTGCTTGCAGCTGCAATGTGTGTGTTTCTCAAAGGGCAACATGACTACTTCACTTGTTTCATTAGGGTATGTACGATGCACCTATTTAAAAAAAAGAAGAAAAAAAAAGAAAGATATGGCAGAGTTACGATTTAAAGTGTTATGTCTGAAATCTGGGTCAATATAATGTAAAGCATCAGACGAATTTCTTTCTAGTACAGTGGTACCTCACCTTACGAAATTAATCCGTTCCAGAGCCTTTTTTCTTAACCTGGATTTTTCGCAAATTGAACCGCATTTTACATGTAAAAGGTGTGATTCGTTCCAAGGCCCCCAATACCACCCCCTAAACCCTTTAAAAATTATAAAAGTGTACCTTTTAAGACCTCGGTCTGCTTCAATATCGTACTGATGGTAGGTGGGTTTGGCCATATTCCTCTGCGATATCACTCAACCGCATGCCACGAGCCCGCTACTTCTTTTCATCCGCACCGAAAATCACACGCTCGTTTGTGTGTGTGTGTGTGTGTGCACACATGTGTTGACCATGTCTTCTTCGCAGAGTTATAATCTTACAAATATTTATGGAAAGTTAAAAGCCTGAGTCAAAAAATAAAGTTGCAATGGCACACTCAAAAAACTCATGAAACAACTCTGTCCTTTACACAAAGAGCATTATTGGAGATGCAGCTCCATAATAGCCAATGGGAGGGAGCTGCGTCATCCTTCCTAGCCAATGGGAGGCCAGCAGGTTGGGATGTTGGAAGATAGGCAATGGGAGAGCAGCTCGTGCTTTGTTTTAATGTTTGAATGGCGCGTTTGGCGTGGTTTGTAATGAGAACTTGTTTCGGACACAGAGACAAAAAATTTTGTAAAATGTTTTTTGTAACCTGGATTTTTGCTGGGACTATCGTAAGGTGAGGTACCACTGTAATTTATCTTGTTGCTGTACATCACTCTTACCTCCAGATAGACTATCTTGGTTTTTTCAGGTGTACATGTTGTCGCCTCATCTGTACAGCAGCCCAAACAACGCTGTACTGGCACACACCCAGGCAAAATGGTATACTGTCTCTGATCTGGAAACTCGTCAGAAACTTGGATTATAGCCTCTCGGGGTTGGCATGAAGTTTGCCTTAAAAGGTCTATCCATTTCTTTCCTGAAGGGCACAAAGAAAGGAAAAGTCAGAGTCCAAGTAGCAACACAGCGCAATAATCAAACGAGGGAAGTGCTGGCTCCTTGATTAGTGACTACTGTATTAGAATTTGCACTACACAGCAACAGTGTGATCTGATTGGTTTTGGGATTCTTGGGATTGAAAACATTAACCTGAGAGGATGCTGCTTCAATCAAAGTGATGGACACTCACAGTTTGTAACGGTCTCTTGAAGCAGGTGACATTATCACGCTTTAGAAAGTAAAAGTAAGATGTAAAAATATTGTTTTAAATCTCTCTCTCTCTCTCTCTCTCTCTCTATATATATATATATATATATATATATATATATATATATATATATATATATATATATATGATTCTTCTGTAAATCACCTGAAGAGAGGATGGTTTCACCACCCCTCGAAACAGATCTGTAGTGAAAATGAAGTTTCAATAGAAAGTCTTTGTCCTGTCCTTTTATTACTTATATTATATATACTAGTTCTTCTCAAAAAATTAGCATATTGTGATAAAGTTGATTATTTCCTGTAATGTACTGATAAAAATTAAACTTTCATATATTTTAGATTCATTGCACACCAACTGAAATATTTCAGGTCTTTTATTGTTTTAATCCTGATGATTTTGGCATACAGCTCATGAAAACCCCAAATTCCTATCTCAAAAAATTAGCATATCATGTTCAGGTAGTCTAAACGAGCTATTAAGCTAATCATCTGAATCAACCAATTAACTCTAAACACCTGCAAAAGATTCCTGAGGCTTTTAAAAACTCCCAGCCTGGTTCATTACTCAAAACCGCAATCATGGGTAAGACTGCCGACCTGACTGCTGTCCAGAAGGCCATCATTGACACCCTCAAGCAAGAGGGTAAGAAACAGAAAGAAATCTCTGAGCGAATAGGCTGTTCCCAGAGTGCTGCATCAAGCCACCTCAGTGGGACGTCTGTGGGAAGGAAAAAGTGTGGCAGAAAACACTGCACAACCAGAAGAGGTGACCGGACCATGAGGAAGATTGTGGAGAAGGGCCGATTCCAGACCTTGGGGAACCTGTGGAATCTACAAGTGCCGCATTCCCCAGGTCAAGCCACCTTTGAACCGGAAACAGCGGCAGAAGTGCCTGACCTGGGCTACAGAGAAGCAGCACTGGACTGTTGCTCAGTGGTCCAAAGTACTTTTTTCGGATGAAAGCAAATTTTGCATGTCATTCGGAAATCCAGGTGCCAGAGTCTGGAGGAAGACTGGGGAGAAGGAAATGCCAAAATGCCTGAAGTCCAGTGTCAAGTACCCACAGCCAGTGATGGTCTGGGGTGCCATGTCAGCTGCTGGTGTTGGTCCACGGTGTTTTACCAAGGGTAGAGTCAATGCAGCTACCCATCAGGAGATTTTGGAGCACTTCATGCTTCCATCTGCTGAAAAGCTTTATGGAGATGAAGATTTCATTTTTCAGCACGACCTGGCACCTGCTCACAGTGCCAAAACCACTGCTAAATGGTTTACTGACCATGGTATTACTGTGCTCAATTGGCCTGCCAACTCTCCTGACCTGAAGCCCATAGAGAATCTGTGGGATATTGTGAAGAGAAAGTTGAGAGACACCAGACCCAAAACTGTGGATGAGCTTAAGGCCGCTATCGAAGTATCCTGGGCCTCCGTAACACCTCAGCAGTGCCACAGGCTGATTGCCTCCATGCCACGCCGCATTGAAGCAGTCATTTCTGCAAAAGGATTCCCGACCAAGTATTGAGTGCAGAACTGAACATAATTATTTGAAGGTTGACTTTTTTTGGATTAAAAACACTTTCTTTTTATTGGTCGGATGAAATATGCTAATTTTTTGAGATAGGAATTTTGGGTTTTCATGAGCTGTATGCCAAAATCATCAGTATTAAAACAATAAAACACCTGAAATATTTCAGTTGGTGTGCAATGAATCTAAAATATATGAAAGTTTCTTTTTTATCAGTACATTACAGAAAATAATGAACTTTATCACAATATGCTAATTTTTTGAGAAGGACTAGTGTGTGTGTGTGTGTATATATATATATCACTATCCAATTTACGATGTACGTGAGTTACGACCACCTGTACTAATGACCACGTCTAGTCAATGCCTATTATGAGTTTACTGTATATGTCCGGCAGTGCAGCGCATAAGATAGTTGTGGCAGCGCAGCATCTCACATTCACAACATTTTACCACTACACTCAGTGAGTAGATACCGTTTCAGTAACATCTCTTTTACAGTACAATTTTACATTCATTTACTGTACACCGTTACCATGGCCCCCAAGATGAAGTCCGATTCATCAGATGGCAATTCTACCAAGAAAGCAAGGAAGGCATTGTCTGATGAAAGTAATAAAGCAGTATGAAGGAGGAAAAAAGTAAATTCCATCTACAGTTTTGAAGGACAAGGACTGCATTAAGGAAGCGGTGAAAGCAGCAGCCCCGATTAAGTCAACTATCATCACAAAACAAGCATGAAGGACATTTTGCAGAGATGGAAAAGTTGCTATACATGTGGTTGGAAGATAATAGGCGAAGAAATGTGAAAGTGATGTTGCGAGCAGTGCAAAGTAAGGCTACATGTTTATTTCGCATGTTGAAAGAACGTGCAGGTGAAGAATACGCTTCACATTAATTCATAACGAGTGCTGAGTGGTTTCGCTTTCGTTGTGTTAAATATCCAACTTACGACCAATCCGACTTACGACTGGTTGGTCAGAACTGATCTAGGTCGTAACTCGAATAGTGACTGTATATATAATAGTTAATATACGAAATATATAATATATAATTATAATGACGTAAATGTTTTTTTTTTTCCATATACTGCACTGTATTTTTTTGAAAACCAACGTATAATCGAGAACAACTTAACTCAAAATGACTTAGGTTGAAGTATACCTATATATTTTTTTCATTGTATATAGTTAAGTTCTTAAAGAGAGTTAAAGAAACACCTACTTGCAGGTATCCTCAGAGCTCATCTACGTCTTTCACGATGTTTAAAAATGTAAGGAATTAACCATAAAAGTCTCATTTTAATGTGATTTTTGGTGATGATGCAGTGTAGAATTAACTACGACAATTATGCACCTCAAGCTCGGGTAATGTTGCTCGAGGATATTTAGGTGACATCCACCTCATCTTCGGAACATAAATGCTAATCAATCAGAAGGTCTCCATTGTTATGGACGATTTTTGGAGCCTGAACACAGCAAGTGTCCTGTCTCAACCCTTGGATATCAATAGCAGAAAAATTTAAAGTGAAGCCTTCTTTCAATGACTTGGTGCTGTCTATCAAGGTGCAAACATCGGAATCAATATTTGTTGTTAGATTTACTGTGATACTGAACCAAGTACGTTGGAAACTTTGATGTTGGTGTAGCTCACTGTTACAGATGGTAAGGTCAGCCAGCATGAATTCATCCACCCAACCATGTCAATAATTCAGACTGCTGGTGGTGCTATGGTGTTGGGAATGTCTCCTATGCCCCTTGATATGAACTCGAAGCGGTGTATAAAGCTCCACTTCATGAATTGGAGTCCCCAGTCCGTAACATCTCAAAGTGTGTAGGTCAATCAGTAGGTGATGATGTCTCAGAGCGTGTAGGTCATTTAAAACACTGGTGTGACAATATGTCAAAAGATTCTGATTGACATGTCTGGTGCCTGGAAGAACACCTCTAACTGGTATGCATATTACACGGGACAACCCACAATCATGCATCATTTAAAAAATAGTCAGTCTGCAACTAAAAAAACACTGTTCGTACACCATACTCATGTCCTTTGCTTATGTCCATCAACAACTTTAACTTTTTCATTCTGCCTAACCTGAAACATCTCCGCTGGGAAGGATATCCTTCCAGCAATGTTTGCAGAACCATTATCTTCTTTTCCTTTCGGCTGTTCCCTTCAGGGGTCGCCACAGCCAATTATCAGCCTCCATCTCACCCTATCCTTTGCATCTTCTTCTCTTACACCAACGACCTTCATGTCCTCCTTCACCACATCCATGAATCGTCTCTTTGGTCTTCCTCTAGGCCTTTTGCCTGGTAGTTCCAGCCTCCCCTCCTCTGTACATGTCCAAACCATCTCAATCTAGCCTCTCTGACTTTGTCTCCAAAACGTCTTACATGTGCTGTCCCTCTGATGTGCTCATTCCTGATCCTATCCATCCTCGTTACTCCCAAAGAGAACCTCAACATTTTCATCTCTGCTACCTCCAGCTCTGCCTCCTGTCTTTTCCCCAGGGCCACTGTTTCTAAACCATACAACATTGTTGGCCTCAACACCGTCTTGTACACTTTTTCTTTCATTCTTGCCGATACCCTCCTATCACACATCACACTGGACACTTTTCTCCAACCTGCCTGCACACGCTTCTTGACGGTGGCTTCTGTTTCGTACAATTATGCCACCTTCTGTATTGTGGAATTACTGCATTACAAACAACAACAGTAACACTGGAGTATACACGCACTCATTCCTTCGCCAAACTGCTTGATCCTATTAGAGTAACAGGAAGGTTGGCACTTACTTCAGCCGACAGTGCAGAATGCAAAATACACCTTGAACACTTGCCAGACTATCACAGAGCCAAGACACGCAACCATTCACACAAACACCTAGCGGCAATTTGATACAGCGAATATAGCCTAATATGCATGTCTTTGTCATCTGGACGAAACTGAAGCAATGGGGAGAACATTCAAACTGCCCTTACGGAGCCCATGACTCGAACCCAGGAACTTCTTGCTGTGAGGCAGATAGCCCACGCACCTCTGAGGAGTATATTATATTCAGATAATGAAAGAATTATCACATTTGTTGATATTAATTCCCAATACCAGATTTATAATCTCTGAACACATCAATTTGAAGATATTTCTTAAAACTTGCATGTAGTATGTAATTACCTCCATGAGATGCTGACTTCACCTTGGCATCATTATTGTGGTCCTAATTGAAAAGAGAAAAAAAAATCCACATTTAATTAGACTGGAGTAATATATATATATATATATATATATATATATATATATGATTGATTTTCCTTTCGGCATCTTCCCTTTATCAGGGGTCGCCACACTGAATGATTCGCACGTTTGATTTGGCATAGGTTTTTATGTCAGATGCCCTTCCTGACACAATCCTTTGGCAAGGGACAGAAACACGCTGACAGCTTTGCAGCCTACTCTTTACGAAAGTCAGCAATGGTTCTTTTACATGCCTCACACCATAGACAGTGAGAGACATGGCCCGCCTTTGATAACCCAGTTAGCTGCACTGGGGGACAGCGACAACCTTGTGGAGAGTGGGACTCGAATCCCCAACCTTAGGATCAGCGATCCAGCGCCCTATACCACTAGACCACCACTGCCCCGATATATATATATATATATATATATATGTGTGTGTGTGTGTATACATATACACACACACATATATATATATATATATATATATATATATATATATATATATATATATATATATATATGATTTTCTGAGTAGATCCTTCCGTATGAGAGTGCTCAATACTTTTTGGTAGAGCAAATAACAAAAATAAAAGGACAGGACAAAGACTTTCTCTTGAAACTCCATTTATCACTACAGATCTGTTTCGAGGGGTGGTGAAACCATCCGCTCTCTTCAGGTGATTATAGAAGAATCTTCTATATATTCTATTATATTCTTCTATAATCACCTGAAGAGAGAGGAAGCTTTCACCACCCCTCGAAACAGATCTGTAGTGATAAATGGAGTTTCAATAGAAAGTCTTTGTCCTGTCCTTTTATTTTTGTTTATATATATATATATATATATATATATATATATATATATATATATATATATATATATATATATATATGTATACACACACACAGAGATATATATATATATATATATATATATATAGAGAGAGAGAGAGAGAGAAAGAGAATTTTCTGAGTTGATCCTTCCGTAGGAGAGTGCTCAATACTTTTTGGTAGAGCAAATAACAATAAAAATAATTATCACTAGTGATAAATGGAGTTTCAATAGAAAGTGTTTGACCTGTCCTTTTATTTATATATATATATATATATATATATATATATATATATATATATATATATATAAAACACAAACATGACATTTTACTATTCCAGCTCTCATTTTGTATTACTGTATTTATGTGTAGGAAAGTGAATAATTATGTGCTTGCCAAAGTGATTTCACTGCAATGATTCACGCAGGATTGCAGAACTCATAATATTCCCAAACCTCAGTTCCAGAGAATTTGTGGCCTTGCCTGGAATAACCAGTCAAACCCAGCACATTCTGGCTGAACCCACTCAATGCATAATCACTTCAAGACACTGCCTTGACCTACTAATTAATCATTACGTGACAGACACTGCATTATTTTAAGGTGAGTTAAGGTAGAAAAAAACCATCAGAACTCAGTTCAAAGCACATTCAGTCATTTATTTTTTTATTTGAGTTGCGACATGACTTTTTCCCAAATTAACTTGCCAAAAAGTCTCAGACAGGCCATAATACATGTCCCTCCCTCAATCAGTTATTTTCCGAACCAATTACACCCACCAGGGTCACAAGGAGACTGTAACCATCTCAGTTGACTCTGTCCAAAGATAGAATACACCCTGAACAGCTCTCCAGACCATCACAATGCCAACACACACTGTGTGCATGTCTTTGGACTGTTTAAGGAAGCCAGAGTACCCAGAGGAAACCCACGTAAGCACGAGAAGAACATGCAAATGCCTCACAGAAAGCCCAGGACCTTCTTGCTGTGAGAAGCACATGCTAACTACTACACCACTGCGCAGCCCATAGAACATGCCTGTAGTGTACAGTATTTGTTTAGTATCCTTTCAGCTCACAAGTCACACATTTAAATATCTCTCAGTATCTTTAAGCGAGGTAATGATGCTGTGATATCGTCTGCCAGGAGGAAGTGATAAGAAGTTGAGATGGCTGGATCGCCTCGTGGTTCAGAAGATGAATGAATGGAAAAACTATACAGTTAAAATCTTTAATTAGTTTATTTTCCCATGTGGTATAAAGACAAACAATTATTTCCTGCAGAAATCAGACAGAAATTAGTAGGCTACTGTTGATTTTATTTGAATAATGGAAGAAAACCCAATGTAAATTATTTGCACATGACTATCTGCCATGCAACGGCAAGGAAAAGAAAACTTGGGCTTGACGACTCGCTCTTATGTGTCTTTCTCATTTTCACAATCCAGGCAAAGGTTCCAGCCTTTGAACACATCCAACAAAGAAGTGTTCAAAATTCATCCATTCATTCTACTATTCCTATGAGGGCCATAGGACAGGAGAAGCCGATCTCAGACAACTCTGAACAAAGGTGGAGCACACCCTGAACAGATTGCTAGTCCTTCAAAAGGCCAACTCACACACACGCTAAAAAATTTGGGGGAAATTAGCAACAGCTTGATATGTATGTGGGACTGTGGGAGGAAACTGGAGTGCCAGGAGAAAACCCATACAAAGATGGGAAGAACTTGCAAACGCAACAGGGAAACACCCTCATTGAACCCAGGACCCTCTTGATGTGAGGTGGATGTGCTAACCAGGTCACCACCGTTCTGCCCTTGTTTAAAAGGATAATAACAACAACAACAACAATAATAATAATAATAATAATAATAATAATAATAATAATAATAATAATATCTGTACTGTTATATAATTTAATACATTAATTTCTCATTCAACAGATTGCATAAACACCAGTGTTTGATATATAAATACTTGAATAACATGAAATATCACTGAAGGTTTTATACGGAGAAAGAAGAAAAACAAGACCTGAAAAAAAACCTGGAGTAAAATGAAATGATAATAAATGAAAAGAAAAGAAAAAGTTAGATTAGGGTGTCTATTATTTTTTCCTACCTCCGAGTTGACTCCACATGTTTGGAATGCCAAGGAGATAAAAAGAAGAAGCCAAAGCAACATCTGCGACATGATCATCATTTCAAGACCAACTGCGACTTCAGGCAGACTCAGAATGAGTTTGATGCTCATGAAACGTTACGTATGTTTCTCATCAGAAGGTCGAAATTTACTCACTCTACAGGGCCCCAACCACAATACCACCCAGTTGTATGCGTGCTGAATATCATGTCAGCACTGCAGGGGTTTCAGGAGCAGCAAGAAACTGATTAATTAGCAAGCTTCATTACTTGGGGGTGTATGGAATTATTGCTGCATGTAATACGTGATGTTCTTTCATTCGTACTTTGATCCTGGAATCTCTTCCCTGTGGTGTCCTTCTTCTTGGGACACCTGACTAGTTTGTTCAGTCCATTAACATTTGACTGACTGATGGGCAGCCAATGAAGAAGAGGGTTATTAGCATAATCCGCGAAATTAAAGTGGGTGTGTGAGAAATGGGGAAACAATAAAACAGAGTGACCATGGGACTGGAAAAAAGCTGAGGACTTCAAGGAGGGGATACACTGTGGGCAGGGTGTGGCAAAAGCATTATGGAAATATGCTGGAATTCTACAGCCAAATAGTCTTTCATTTAATTTCATGTACCTTACCCTAAAAATAAAATAAATAGCTACAAGGCAAAAAAAAACAAAAAAAACAACAACAAACAAAAAAAAACATTAACTGCTTTTTTGCATAACATTTTCATTCATTTATTCATTTTCTGAACCACTTGATCCTAATTAGGCTCACAGGGAGGATGGTGCCCATCTCAGCCAACTCGGGGCAAGGGGAGAGTACACCCTGGATTGCTCGCCAGGCCATCGCAGGGCTGAAACAGGCTGACAGCTATGCAGCTACTCTTGACAAAAGTCAAAAATGGTTCTTTTCCATTCCTCACACGACAGACACTGAGAGACATGGCCTGCCTTTGATAACCCAGTGTCACTGGTGGACAGTGACGGCCCGTTAAGAGTGGGACTTGAACCCCCAACCTTGGGATCAGTGACACAGCACCTTACCCCAGGCCATGACTGCAATGCAGAACATTTTCTTTGCAGAACAATAATAATAATAATAATAATAATAATAATAATAATAATAATAATAATAATAATAATAATAACCATTTAGGCCAAAGGTCCACTATTTCAGAGGTCCTCAACCATGGTCCTTGTAGACCCCCTGCCTTGCATGCGAGTGTTTGTTCCTTCTTGCCAACACACCTGATTCAAACAAATAGCTCATTAAGAACTCTTTATGACCCGAAGTGGGTGGAATAGAGCAAGTCAAACACTGAGATGTGCAGGACAGGCGGCCCTCCATGGCTAGAGTTGGGAACTTGTGCATTATTCGACTTGCCATTCCTCTAGCTCAAGTTGACCACAGCTCTGTTCCCTTGAGACCTGAAAGTTTTAAAAAGATATGTATTGTATTTTATGGGAGACCCTTTCAATAATTCATTTCAGATTAGGTTGGATTAGAGAGGTGAGAATAAATTAGCATTAATTTGCATCGGAGCAATATACAGTTTGTAAAGGCGGGCCATGTCTCTCACTGTCTATGGCGAGAGGTTCATGTAAAAGAACCATTGCTGACTTTCATAAACAGTAGGCTGCAAAGTCGTCAGCGTGTTTCTGTCCATTGCTAAAAAGGGTTGTGACAGGAAGAGCATCCGACGTAAAAACCTCTGCCAAATCAAAGTGCGAATCAGATGATTCGCTGTGGCGACTCCCGAGTAAAAGGGAAAAAGCCGAAAGGAAGACAGACATACATGTATTATGCAAATATACAGATGTGCTATGAGAGAAATTTCCTTTTGGCTGTCCCCTTTTTCAGGGGTCGCCACAGCGAATGATTCACATGTTTGATTTGGCATAGGTTTTTACGTCGGATGCCCTTTCTGACACAACCCTTTAACAAAGGACAGAAACACGCTGACGGCTTTTGCAGATCCTCTTTTATGAAAGTCAGCAATGGTTCTTTTACATGAACCTCTCGCCATAGGCAGTGAGAGACATGGCCCGCCTTTGATAACCTAGTTAGTTACACTGGGGGGACAGTGACAACCTTGTGGAGAGTGGGACTCGAACCCCCAACCTTAGGATCAGCGATCCAATGCCCTATACCACTACTGCCATATTATATATATTTATATATATAAATGCAGCCATGAGGTGGGTGGGTGGGGGGGCACTAACCAGTGTCTCTCCCCCTCATGCCGGTCCCAAGCCCGGAGAAATGCAGAGGGTTGTGTCAGGAAGGGCATCCGACGTAAAACCTATGCCAAACTTTTATGATGCAAATCAGAAGTATTACCCCCATACCGGATCGGTCGAGGCTCGGGTTAACAACGACCGCCATCAGTGCTGTCAATCAACAGGGTGTTGATGGAAATTGGACTACTGTTGGTCGAAGACGTTGAAGAAGGAGAGGTGGGAGGCGTGTTATGGATGTGGTGAAGGAAGACATGAAGGTCGTTGGAGTCAGAAAAGAGGATGCAGAGGACAGGGTGAGATGGAGGCGGATGATTTGCTGTGGCGACCCCTGAAGGGAGCAGTCGAAAGTAAAAGAAGAAGAAGAATAATATATATATATATATATATATATATATATATATATATATATATATATATATATATATATATATATATATATAAATAAAAGGACAGGACAAAGACTTTCTATTGAAACTCCATTTATCACTACAGATCTGTTTCGAGGGGTGGTGAAACCATCCTCTCTCTTCAGGTGATTATAGAAGAATCGGGAACATCTGAAAGAAAAAAAAAAATTAAATTATATAATATATATATAATTTTTTTTTTTTTTTTTTTCCTTTCAGATGTTCCCTTTCAGGGTCGCCACAGCAGATCATCTGCCTCCATCTTCATGGAATTCATATTAATGATTCACATACTGTATTTGATTTGGCATAGGTTTTTACGTCAGGTGCCCTTCCTGACACAACCTTTAGCAAGGGGCAGAAACATGCTGACGGCTATGCAGCTACTCTTGACAGAGAGTGTGGAGAGTGGGACTCGAACCCCCAACCATAGGATCAGGAAACCAGCACAAATATATATATATATATATATATATATATATATATATATATTATATATATATATATATATATATATATATATATATATATATATATATATATATATATATATATATATATATATATATATATATATAGATAGATAGCTAGATAGATAGATAGATAGATAGATAGATGTAATATGGACAACATGCACATGTTCGATATGTATAAATAGACACATGCATATATACAGTGTGCTATTAAGGTATATACAGTAGTGGAAGAAGTGCACTGTGAATAAATTATAATAATGGAAGCATGTACAGTACATAGGGGCAGTGATGGCCTGGTGGTAAAGGGCACTGGATTGCTGATCCAAAGGTTTGGGGTTCAAGTCCCACTCTCTACAAGGTTGTCACTGTGCCCCCAGTGCAGCTAACTGGGTTATCAAAGGCCGGCCGTGTCTCTCACTGTCTATGGTGAGAGGTTCATGTAAAAGAACCATTGCTGACTTTTGTACAGGGCAGCTGCAAAGCCGTCAACATGTTTCTCTCTCTTTCGCAAGGGTTGTGTCAGGAAGGGCATTCGATATAAAAACCGATGCCAAATAAAACATGCAAATTAGATGATTCGCTGTGGCGACCCCTGGAAAAAAATGGAAAAGCTGAAAGGAAAAGAAGAAGAAGTGGAAGCATGTACATGTGCATGAATGACATGAATGGCGTGAATCGTACTACTATGATGCAGTGTGGATGGGAAGGGGTGATTCAGCATCGGGTGACAGCTGTGGGGAAGATGATGTTCCTAAACCTGCTGGTTTTGTCCAAAGGCTCCTGAATGCCTTCCAGAGGGGAGGAGCCGAGATTGTTCACAGGATGAGAGAAGTCCCTGAGAATGCTGCACACCAAACAAAGACATCTCTTCTGGTGGACAACCTCTATAGCAATAAGTGGAGTTCCTCTCATGCATTGGGTGGTTTTCAGCGAGAGAGTAATTCCCATACCAGACTGTAACACAAGCTGGTCAGATTATTATTAATTTATTCGTTCATTTTATCAACTCATTCATTTTTTCAACTGCTTAATCCAAATTAGGGCCATAGGAAGGCTGGCACCCATCTCAGCCGGCTCTGGGCGAGGTAAGAGTACACCCCGTATAATTTGTCAGGCTATTGCAGGGTACAAATATGCTGATGGCTTTGCAGCCACTTTCAGCGACTCTTGATGACAGCTGCAATGGGAGGACAGCATTGAAAACCTATTGATCGTGGGGCTTGAGCACCCAACCTTGGTATCAGTAACCCAGCACCCTAACACAAGGCCATCACCGCCCCTCCTTTAATGTCAGTGGAGGTAAAATCTCTATATTCGAGGAGGAAAATGAAGTACTTTTGGGCCTTTCTGCTCACTTTGAATTTACATTTTGTGTTTGGGCATTTTAAAAACTCCAAAAGAGAAAACAGAAGGCTGTAGCCTCACAAAATAAAACTAGACGACTACTAAAACTCAGAGAAAAAGCCTGGTAAAACCCATTCCATACTCAAGGCTGGTTAGGTATTTACAAAAACTCGTTTCTCTCCTGAAAAGTGTGTTCAGCTGTCAGTTGTGTGGTTAGATTGACTGATTACCTTACTCGAGTTTGTAATAGATCTACCTGATTACATGGGGTATTTTATACTGAAGAACAAATTTGCAAAATGTGCACTTGAAAACATGACAACGGGGTAGTGGTGGTCTAGTGGTATAAGGCGCCGGATCGCTGATCCAAAAGTTGGGGGTTCGAGTCCCACTCTCCACAAGGTTGTCACTGTCCCCCCCCCCAGTGCAGCTAACTGGGTTATCAAAGGCCGGCCATGTGTCTCACTGTCTATGGTGTGAGGCATGTAAAAGAACCATTGCTGACTTTTGACAAGAGTAGGCCGCAAAGCCATCAGCGTGTTGATGGCCTGGTGAGCTGTCCAGGGTGTACTCTGCCCTCGCCCTGAGTTGGCTGGGATGGGCACCAGCCTCCCCGTGACCCTAATTAGGATGAAGCGGTTACAGAAAATGAAATGAAATGAAAACATGACAATGAAAAATAGTAATTTGCAAACCTGATTCCAAATAAGTTGGGACACGATACAAATTGTGAATAAAAACTGAATGCAATGATGGGGAAGTGCCAAATTTCAATATTTTATTCCGATTAGAACATAGATGACATATCAAAAGTTTAAACTGAGAAAATGTATGATTTTAAGGGGAAATATGTTGATTTTAAATTTCCCCCAGTGCGGCTAACTGGGTTATCAAAGGCAGGCCATGTCTCTCACTGTCTATGGTGAGAGGCATGTAAAAGAACCATTGCTGACATTCGTAAAGAGTAGGCTGCAAAGTCGTCAGCGTGTTTCTGTCCCTTGCTAAAAGGGTTGTGACAGGAAGGGCATCCGACGTAAAAACCTCTGCCAAATCAAACATGCGAATCAGATGATTCGCTGTGGCGACTCCCAAGTAAAAGGGAAAAAGCCGAAAGGAAGACAGACAGACATGTTGATTTTAAATTTCATGGTGTTAACAAATCTCAAAAAATTTGGGACAGGTAGCGATAAGAAGCTGGAAAAGTCAATTGCATTTATAATGAACAGCTGGAAGATCTCTTACCACTAATGAGGTCCATTGGCAACATGACTGAGTATAAAAAGAGCTTCTCAGAGTGGCAGTGTCTCTCACAAGCAAAGATGCGTAGAGGATCACCAAGTCCCCCAATGTTGCGCAGAAAAAACAGTCGAGCAATATCAGAAAGGTGTTTTCCAGCAAAAAATTGCAGGTTGAAGTTATCATCATCATCAACAGTGTATAACATCATCCAAAGGTTCAGAGAATCTAGAACAATCTCTGTGTGTAAGGGTCAAGGCCAAAAAAACCATACTTAATGCTTGTGATCTTCGGGCCCTTAAACTCTCAGGGAAATCACAGAATGGGCTCAGCAATACTTCCAGAAACCTTTGTTGAACACAATCCACCGTGCCATCCACCGTTGCTAGCTGAAACTCTACAGTACAAAGAAGCCACCATTTCTAAACAGGACCCAAAAGCGCAGGCTTTTTCTCTGGGCCAGGGGTCATTTAAAATGGAGTGTGGCAAAGTGGAAAACTGTTGTGTGGTCAGACGAATCATGATTCGAAGTTCTTTATGGAAAACTGGGACATCATGTCATCCTAACTAAAGAGGACAAGGACAACCCAAGTTGTTATCAGCACTCAGTTCAGAAGCCTACATCTGTGATGGTATGGGGTTGCATGAGTGCGTGAGGCATGGGCAGCTTGTACATCTGGAAAGGCACCGTCAATGCAGAAAGTTATATTCAGGTTCGAGAACAACATATGCTTCCATCCAGATGTCATCTCTTTCAGAGAAGACCTTGCATTTTTTAACATGATAATGCCAGACATTTCAGCCACAGCTATGGGCTGCCGCCTCAGGAATGGAGACACGAAAAATGGCCCATTCGGGTTCCATGTCACCTGCCACCTCCGGGACGTGGTTGTCGCTCTGCCGGAGGTGGGAGTTAAAGGCCACTCGGAAAGGAGACTCCGCCAAATGTTCCCAGCAGACCCTAATTACATGCTTGGGCCTTCCCCCGGCCGTCAAAGCCAGCTCACTACCAGGTGGTGTTCGGTTGACAGCTCAGCTCCCCTCATCACCCGAGTGTGCAGAACATGTGGCCACAAGTCCGGTGACACAACTACAAAGTCGATCATCGAACTGCGACCTAGGGTGTCCTGGTGCCAAGTCCACTTATGGGCACCCTTATGTCCGAACATGGTGTTTGTGATAGACAAACTGATGAGCACAGAAGTCCAACAATGAAACACCATTCAGGTTCAGACTGAAGAGGCCGTATCTACCAATAACACCCTTCCAGGTCACACTATCATGGCCCACATGGGTGTTGAAGTCTCCCAAGACAACGAGCGTGTCTCCCGAGGGAGTGTTCTCCAACACCCCCCCTAAAGACTCCAAGAAGGGTGAGTACTCTGAACTGTCATTTAGAGCATAAGCACAAACAGTGCAAACAGTCAGGACCCGTCCCCCCACCCAAAGGCAGAGGGAAGCTACCCTTTCATCGACCGGGGAGAACCCCCAACGTTTGGCCACCGAGACGGGGGGGGGGCAACAAGGATGCCCACACCGGCTCGCCGCCTCGTCCCATGAGCAACTCCAGAATGGAATAAGGTTCAGCCTCTCTCAAGATGGGTAGTTCCAGAGCCCAAGCTATGCGTTGAGGTGAGCCCAACTATATCCAGTCGGTATCTCTCCACCTCAAGCACCAGCTTAGTCTCCTTCCCTGCCAGAGAGGTGACATTCCATGTCCCAAGAGTCAGAGTCAGTAACCGAGGATCGGTCCGACAGAACACATGCCTTCGGCTGCCACCGAACTCACATTGCACCCGATCCCTATAGCCCCTCCCACAGGTGGTGGGTCCATGGGAGGGCGGACCCGTCTCTTTTTCGGGCTGGGTCTGGCCGGGCTCCATTGGCAGAAGCCCGACCATCAGGTGCTCGCCTTCGAGTCCCTCCCCCAGGCCTGGCTCCAGAGGGAGACCTCGGTGATCCACGTCCAGGCAAGGGAAACTGTGTCCTTTTCTTTTTATTTTGCAGAGGTCTTCTGAACCACACTTCGTCTGGACCTTCACCCAGGACCTGTTTGCCTTGGGTGACCCGATCAGGGGCACTATGCAACAACAACATATCTCCTGGGATCATTAGGTCATGAAAACCCCTCCACCACGATAAGGTGGCGATTCAAGGAGGGGCTTACCACTGTTAAATGGTGTTACATTGACAGCATGAAATTTAAAATCAACATATTTTCCCTTCAAATGATACATTTTCTCAGTTTAAACTTTTGACCTGTCATCTATTTGAAATAAAATATTGAAATTTGTCACTTCCGCATCATTGCATTCCGTTGTTTATTCACAACTTATATAGTGTCCCAACTTTTATTGGAATCCGGTTTGTAAAAAGAAAACCTGTGCAAACAACATGAAGCTTGACTCAACTGTTCCCGAACAGCTTCTCTATCCGGTGCACAATAGCGGCATGTAGTGGTCAAAAGCATGAAGTGTACAACCACAGAGCCAAACTGCTGGGACTATTACGTACACCTTCTTTTACATGTGTGATTACTGTACGCCGAACAAGCTGTCTAGGGTGTACTCTGTCCTAGCTTAGAGTGGGCTGAGATGGGCACCAGCCTCCCTGTGACCCTAATTAGGATTTTGCGGTTTAGAAAATGAATGAATGATTATGCCAAGCCGAATATTTTACACACTTTTTATTTAAAAAAAAAAAAAGTTTCATACAGTAATTAAAAAAAAAAAAAGATTAAAGTATCACTGAGCTATTACAAGCGTAATTTTAAAATAATAATAATGAGTCAGCAAAGGTTCTTTTCCAGGAACCTCTCAGCACAGAAAGTGAGACATTTGCCTGACTTTTGATAACCCAGTTGTGACAACCTGGTGACAGTGGAGCGTGAACCCCCGACCTTAGGATCAGTAATCCAGCACTTTACCACTGAGCCACTACAATTCTTTTTATAATTAAAAAGTCTTCCAAAAACTTTTTTGAACATAAAACTTGATATTATTTTACAGTGCCTGAAACAGTGAGGCAGACATGAACAGCAAAAATTTCGGCTGTTCCCTTCAGGGGTCGCCACAGCAAATGATCTGCCTCCATCTCTCCCTATCCGCTGCATCTTCTACTCTTACTCCAACGACCTTCATATCCGCCTTCACCACATCCATAAATCTTCTCTTTGGTCTTCCTCTGGGCCTTCTGCCTGGTAGTTCCAACCTCAGCATCCTACGACCAATATACTCACTATCCCTCCTCTGTACATGTCCAAACCATCTCAATCTAGCCTCTCTGACTTTGTCTCCAAAACATCTAACATGTGCTGTCCCTCTGATGTACTCATTTCTGATCCTATCCATCCTCGTTACCCCCAAAGAGAACCTCAACATTTTCATCTCTGCTACCTCCAACTCTGACTCCTGTCTTTTCCCCAGGGCCACTGTCTCTAAACCATACAACATCGCTGGCCTCATCACCGTCTTGTACACTTTATGTGAAACTTGTAACTGAAAAATACTTCTCTTCTGGATACATAAAAAAAGTTTATGAACTACATTGTTTATACATAAAACCTACCACAGACTGCAGTATCTGGAAATGTTCTTTCATCGTCAATTTAAGGGCAATCAACAAAATCACAAAACTACCACAAAGTTTGCTGATATATTTTTAAAAATTCTGTTCTGTCTCGTTTAATCAACGTATATAGCTACTCTTCTCCACATGATGACAATATTCCATCATGTGCTTGCATATCGCGCTGTCTTCTATGCCCCAGACCATAAGGTTGCTTTGAAACTGTGACAGTTGTGAGAATCCGAGGAAGAAGCAGGCTCGATCACTTCTTGAGTGCGTCCTTCTGTAATCATCAGCAGGTAGCTCAGGATCGTCAGTGTTTCGCTCTTAACCTGGACACTTCACCTGCGTGGGGCAGTGAAGGCTGGTTGTGAAAAACCGAGCTCTCACCCATAGGACGCCAGTTGTTTGTTCGCTTCAACCACAGCCATCTGAAACAACTCTCAGCTACTGCGCCGATCTCCTTGATAGCTTGCTTTACCTGATTCAGAAGCATGCCTAATTTATGCAGGAAATAATGTGCTGATGAAGATGGGAAACCTCTACATCCGACTTCCACACCGTGTGCCATCTTTTTGACTGTGCCTTATCAATCAAATCTTGGTATTTTTCTTTCTTTAGTTGATGGGCAATATAAAGTCTGTCTTCCCAGGGGAACTGTGAGCTTGATTACGAAGACAGACCTGGAGCTTTTTGACAGAAGAATGGTATCTGGTCGCAGTGATGTTGCCACCTCTTCTGGGAAAACCAATCTTCTCCTAAGGTCCACCTGTATCTCCCAGTCTTGTGCCTCTTGAAGGATTCAATGGATCTGAGGAAGCTTTAGAAACCCTTTGGGTATGGGGTTCCCTTCTTTAACAAAGCTCACCAGTTGTGATGGTAACGTCACTCTCTTGTTTGCCTTCATTCTTTACAGGTCTATCCACTTGGCTATCTGTCAGAACTTTGTCCTGTCTCCATCTGTACCTTCCATCCGCGAGTGCCTTTGGACATGCTGATAGGATGTGGTTCAATGTGCAAAAGTTCATACCGCATTGCTTGCATGTTGCGCTGTCTTCTATTCCCCAGATCTTAAGGTTGCTTAGTTGGCAAGAGATCGGTGAAGGCTCTGAGAAGGAAGCTTAGCTTCTCCTGGTCGGTTTCCCAGAGTTCTTTCCATGATGGTGGTCTATCTAATGCAACGTCCCACTGAACATAACTACCCTGATTTGCGAGCCCTACTTCTTTGACTCGGCGATCCTCTTCTGTTTCTTGTACACGTTGTACAACGAGCTCTCGTCTGCTTATTATTGGCTCTGCTCCAATTTTGGGAATGGTAGTTTCCCAGACCGAGGCATCCCTTGCACACTGTACCAACTATCTCTTGATGTTTTAGTTGTTCTTCAGCATCTGTGACTGCTCTTTGAGGCTTCCACTTCCTACCGCTCTTGATGGTTTCACCCAATAGGTTAACCTTCTTGTCTTCGGATGTGCGTAGCATGGTGACGGCTCGTGCTTTTGCAACCTTGAATTCTTCCACTAGAGAGGTCACTGGTAGTGTTAGTTTGGCAGTCTTGCTGTAAATGTTGATTGCACTGAAATTGGGTGGAACCCCCAGCCATCTTCAAAGAAACTTGCTGAAAAGTTTCCATGGCTTCAACTGCAGACATGGGAATGTTGTATGGCAAGAAGGGCCACTGCAGTTTTAGTATAATGCCATAATGGAAGCACCACACCTTGAACCATCCCTGCAATTAGCTGTTGTCTATCACATGAAGCCAGTTCTTTAGTTGCTGTTTGACAACCTTGAGGTTGTTCGTGTCTTTCAGGAAGCTATCATAATTCTTACTAAGGTACTTGATCTGCTCATCCTGTATGGTTGGAATCTTTTCAGCTTAAATGCTAAAGATGTTCTTCGACAGCCCTCCTTTATGTATGCACAGGCTTCTTGATTTTGAGGGCTTGAATTTTATTCTTGCCCAGTTGGCTGCTCTTTCTGGCCCTCTTAATATCCACCTCATTCCTGTGAATGATGAGGTTGTAATTGTGATGTACATCCATGAACATGGTGGCTGTCTTGTGCCATCTTCGGCCATGGGACCTCTGTATTCTTTTCCTCCAACTTTTAGAATTCATGGCGGCTACAAACAGGATGACCGATATTGTGCATCCTGTCATGATGCCTTTCTCCAGCCTCTGCCAATTGGTGGTAAAATCTCCAACAGTGAAATACATCTGCAGATGGTCCATGTAGCACATCACTAGTACGACGAGATGTTGTTGTTGAGCTCCTCGAATAAGCTGATGTGGTATGCTAACCTTTGGCGAGATCAAACCATACCACTGAAAGGGTCTTCTTGTGTCTCTTTGCTTCTTTGATTAGCTGGCTAATTGCTGTGGTGTGCTCAAGGCATCCTGAATAGCCCAGAATGCCACCTTTTTGCACACTTGGGTCCACAAATTTAATTGCTATCAGGTAAGATGTCGTTCTCTTTGCTACTATTGACCAAAAGAGCTTCCCCTCAACGTCCAGCAAAGAAATCTCTCTGAACTGGGATAACAATGACGAGATCAATTCCTTGGGTCTGAAGCAGCCCTCTTCTAGTATCCATGTGCTTGGCAATTGTTTTTTCTTCCATAGCACATGCAGAATCTTGGATAGCCTACGGAGCAGCAAAGGACAGTTCTTATAGATCTTATATGCCATACCTGATGGCCCTGATGCAGATGCTGCGCTTTCTTCAAAACTGTCTTGATCTTGATCAAAAGTGAAATCTGACATATTGAGGCGAGTGTGGGGTTCCAGAATAGGTAACTGGAAAGGGCATTCCCCAAGTGGATTGTCTCTCTCGCTCTCTGGATCATGGTGCGAAGCTATGATACTATCTTCTGCTTCTTCCCTTGAGCATGTTAACCTTGGCTTTCCAAAAAGGTCAGATGTGAATCTGATGGGGCTTCTGAAGAATGCCTTTCTTTTCCTTCTTTTCTCTCTATGCTTCCTCCGAAGTGTCTCTGCTTTGTAGAATTGAAGCTTTTTATGCAGCTCAGAGTGGAGCTCTTCTAACCCTGCTTTCTCTATACTGTCTGCATTGAGCTATCTTTTCTTGATACTCTGCTGATCTCTGTGCAGAGAAGCAATCTGGAGTTGTCTTCTGCTGGGACCTGCATTTGCTTTCTTCCTTGGTCTCCAACACCAAAAGGTGACATGATTTTCTTGGAAAACAATCTTGGTCATGGTCTTCATCTTATTCGTATTTTGGCAGAAACACAAAAAATACTTTAATTACCAAACCATGCGAGACATATTGGTCCGTCAACCTACCCATTTCAGGTCAAGGGTGCAGAAATAAATATGGGGGGGGGGGGGGGGGGGAACCCCCCAAGATAATAAATATTTGTGCAAGGCAATGCATAAGCAGTCATTCCACTGCAACATTACATTTTCAATTTAAAAATTAAAGAAACAGGACAGCGAGAAGGGGGGGGAAAAAATTGCACACATTCTAATTCGTTGAATTAGAACAATTTATTGTTCTGAAGCAGCAGCCAATAAGGTGACAGACACACAATCTACACACTCCAGTGGAAGGCAACAGTATGTATTCAGGTAGATTCATATTTCTGTATTTGTGATATGCTCACGTTAAATCTGGTGTGCTGGGTATACATTTACAGTGCTGACTAAGAAATAAAAAGCTTGTGTGAATCTATGATTTTATTATACAGCTGCAAATTACACATTCTATTTGGTTTTTAAAAACATTCAACACCAGACACATCAAAAGTATTTTAAAACACTTGCACAAGCCACCTCAAATTAAAACCTGTCAAATCACAGGGGTCATACAATAAACCACAAAACAATTACATTTATTTAAAAAAAAAAAAAAAAAAAAAAAAAAAAATTCCTTTAAAGGGAATCTTAAAACCCTATTTTATTTAAAACATGGATGGAAAAATAGTAATTTTTCCCTTCCTAAAAAGTAGTAAATCAAAATAAAGCCTTAATTTTAATCAAGGACAAACAACCTTGAATATGTATTCAGGAATTATGAAGTAATGGAAAAGATTAAATCAAGATATTTGACGAGAGCTACTTAGAAAACCATTGACAAAGCCAATTTCAGTGCAGATCGAATGTGGGAGTGTCAAGCCCTCCAACCAATATGCCCTGTGACAAGGTCACTGGGACAGGAATTTATTTTAGACCCAAAATCAGCTGTAAGAACAGACCTCTTATTGTGGCGTTTGATATACATGACCCCGGAGTCGTGTCCAACATCAAAACGTGCATCTTGCAACATGTTCACGCAATCCCTCATCATCGTCTTGAGTATTTGAAGCATAGTTTTGCTGGTGATCACTTTCACTAGGACATTCAAGGTTGTCAACACAATTTCACCTTTGGTCCAGCACTGTGTATATTTTATATAAACACCCCCCCCCCCAAAAAAAAAACAAAAAACAAAAAAAAAAAAAACCCAAAACCCTTCTGGTCCCAAATAAAATCTGATCTCCCTGGAAGACATATCCATGTGGTGAGTTTTAGGTACTGTCCATCTTACAACAGCTTTATTATGCTCTCTCTGGATTTTCCAACTCCAACCCATTTCACTAAAAGGAGAGAGAGAAAAAAAAAAAAAATTATACACATAAAATAAAGAATCCACTTGATCTGAGGTTATGTTGCAAGGGCAGAAGCCCAAATATAGAGGTCCAGACAGCCCTACACCCAACCACAGGTCCTCCAGCTTTTTCAGGGGGACACCAAGGTATTATTACAACATGCTGGAGTGGACAAAACCCAAGCTCTGTGTGTGAATGGTTGTTTGTCTTCACCCGGTATTGGCCGCAATAGGCATAGCCTCCCTGTGACCCTAGTAAGAGTTTCGGAAAATGACATCTGTCAATCAGTGGCATATTTAAGCTCTGATTGGTTATCAGTTGAAATGCTTGATTGAAATTTCCATGCCCCTCCCTTTCACATTATTCTGTGGAAAAACTTCACCTCTCTTCGCTCATTCCACAGGCAATCATGAACAGCTCAGATCAATGACACTGGTTACCTTTAGGTTGACTTACACATCGGTGATTTTGTCTGAAAGTACAAGCAAATTTTATTTGGAAGGGGAATTGAATAATTTCAATAACTGCAATTTGCATTTTCAGAAATAGTTGGTCAAAAGTGAGGTAACAGTATTTGTGACCTTTTTGGGCCTGCATCAAAATTTTGTGCAAAATTAATTTCCCCTGCTAATAGACATTAAAAGATTTTGGAAGAGACTGTTAATTTCGAGCATTATTTTTGGTCAAAACCAACCGAAAAATAGGTCACACTATTATGCACCTTTCTTGCCATTTGAATTATTTTCTCAGTCTACATGAAAGTCAAAAGAGTCTCCATGATGGACACCTGGATGATGCTCAAACTAAACGACGAAATGGAGAGGACGAGTATGCCCCCCCCCCCCCCCCCCCAAGTGGCATATCAACAAAGTGCTTGACGATTATCCCAGAGATCGCAAGTTCGAACCCGGGTTAATGCCACAGCCATCCGTGGCCAGGAGTCCATGGGAGCGATCAGATCAAGCTCTCACAGGAGGGAGGGACAGCATATGCTCACGTCCCTATCACTCACAGCAATAGCTAGTCAAACACGAGTTTTCATATGAGGTGCCGATAGCACTTTCCCTCTGAGTGTGCATTAGATCACCCCCAAATGCTTATGCGCTGCAGTTCAAGGCGAGGCAGGTGGATATCCAGCATTGCATGTCAAAGTTTTTTTTTTTTTTTTTTAAACCCCTCCCTGATTGGTAATGGTTGTGTGATGTTGAAGGAAAGACCTGATAGGTGGGATATGACTAAATTATGAAGAAAAAGGGGGACAGGCATGTACAGTCTTACCTGGCACCTGTAAAAAATTCTGAATAAAGTGGATGTAGGCTTGCGCCTGAGAAGGCAAGTCGTCAAAATTGCGCGCTTGCTCTGTGCTGCAGCACCACCCGGGTAATGTCTCATAGGTTACCACGACATTTGTCAGGACATCCATGTTAGCTAGAAGTTAAAAATCACAATCGTTTCACACAGATGGAAAAGAAGCGAATGCATATATTCACATTCAAGAAACGTAACTCACCGGGAAAGCTGTCCAATGGCTTTCCGTCAACAGTGTAAGCCACACCCACTTTGATATCCGACAAAGTGTCAAGAATGTCCAACTTAGTCAGTGCTATACTGAGGGGGGAAATTTTTTTTTAAGTGTATGTGTGTATATATATAAAAACACACAGATACCTCACCTTACAAAATTCATCCATTCCAGAAATGGTTTCGTAACCTGGATTTTTCACAAGTTGAACCGCATTTTACATGTAAATAGCATGATTCGTTTCAAGGCTCCAATACTACCCCCTAAACCCTTTAAAAATTATACAAGTATACCTTTTAAGGCCTCCTTTTGCTTCAATATCGTATCGATGGTAGACTGGTTTGGCCATATTCCTTTGCAATATCACTCAACTGCATGCCATGAGCCCACTTTTCACTCGCACCAGGAATCACACACGTGTGTTGACCATGTCTTCTGAGCAGAGTTATAATCTAACATGTTTATGCAAGGTTATAGCCCGAGCCAAAAAATAAAGTTGCAATGAGCACTAAAAATTCACAAAACAGTAACTCTGTCCTTTACACGAAAAGCATCATGGGTATTCTGGAGATTCAGCTCCATAACAGCCAATGGGAGGGGTCTGCATCATCCCTACAAGCCAATGGGAGGCCAGCAGAGCAGGATGTTGGGAGATAGCCAATGGGAAAGCAACTTGAGTATTGTTTGAATTTTTGAGATGGCGCATTCATAACGTGAACTTGTTCCGTATCCAGAGACAAAAATTTTAGGAAAATGCGTTTTGGAAGCTGGATTTTTCGTTTGTTGGGACTTTCGTAAGGCGAGGTACCACTGTATATAAAAAATAAAAAATACACACACAAAAACAGGTCACAAAATTCCATGGGACCACATGTATTTGGCAACTTACGCCGAGAAGCCATTGACCATGTGCGCATAACGGACTAAAATCAGGTCCAGCCACCCGCACCGCCGCCGTCTGCCTGTCGTGACTCCAAATTCTCTCCCTCTCGACTGCAGGAGATTTCCAATGTCCTACGTTACAACCAAAAGCAATACGCACACATCAGGAACCATACGCATCGCACACACTGTCATGTCTATCAGCCCACGCTGACACTCACGTTGTCCTGCTCAGTGGGAAACGCGCCGACGCCAACCCGGGTGGTGTAGGCCTTCACCACGCCATACACACGGCCAATGTGGGATGGGGGAACCCCAAGACCTGTGCACACACCCCCAACGGTGCAATTGGATGATGTCACGAAAGGATACGTTCCTGTAAAAAGGTCCAAAGGATCCATCATACCATAGACGCGTCATATCAGAAAATACATTTGGTTTTCAAAAACCTCCCAAATAACAGGAGATACTATCCCCACCAAAGTCAATGTCCAAGAGAGCGGCATTGGCCCCTTCAACCAGAATCTTCTTGCTTGGTCCAGTAAGAGCTTTATGCATGAAGTAGACACCATCTGTGACCAGAGGGCGCAACCTTTCTGTATATCCCTGAAACAGAGAGTAACATTACGCGTGTGTAAAGCAATGTTGTTCTGATGATGCACAAGGGGCTGAATCAGGCTTTAAAAGAAGGGTCACAAAGATTTCCACTCACACACACTTCAGAGAACCCCCAATTACCTTCAGCAGGGGCAGGACATCAATATATCATTATTTCTGTGTTATTTTACTGTGATATGATGCAAGTCAACCTCCCCTGGAGACACTGGTATAACTGTCTATTAGATGACAGGTCTTTTTTTTGTTTGTTTGTTTTTTGACAGGATGGAGTTAGGGTGTTGAACCTCTTCCATATACGTAATTCCTGGCGACTCAATGTATAGAGAGAAACTGATGTGACTACCAAAACAATACTGAAACTAGAAAAATTAAATTTGGTTAAAACATTACCGAGACATCATTCTGTTCCTACCGAGACACTATCCAGGTATTACTAGCCTGAATTTGTCCATCTATACTGCCTGACCACAAAAAAAAAAAATAAAAATTCAAAGCAATCATTTCTAAAAACCTAAGCGACATTACATTTATTTCCACCCAGTGTCGTGTCAGGTTCATTTCTCACCAGCATCTTTAGTTTATGAGGGGAAAACTGAACCACTCCATAAACTCTTCTCCAGCCACATCCCAATGCCTTTCCAGACAGTTAAGGTCAAGACTCTGGGGTGACAAAACACGTGTGCAAATGATTCCTCATGTTCCCTGAACTATTTCATTATTTGAGTCCCCATTTTATATCCGTGCCATCAAGGAAGAAAAAGTTCATCATGGATATAACAACCTGCTGATTCAGTGCACTCATCAGATGCTTCATATTGTCAACAACAGCAATGCACACACACAGCTTTTTCCATTACCTTCAACTGCTCCAGCTCAACATCTACATCAATGTTGAGGTTAGGGTACATCGTCTGAAACTGACTAGCAAGGACACGGAATCTGTGGAGAAAGATTTGTCATTCAGCAACAGCACACTGACATTCATATGTTCCAGATTTTTTATTTATAATAATGGGGGGGAGAGATCCTCACTTTTCCTCAAAAACCGAGAAGTTGCCAACCAAGTCACACACTCTGAGCCCATTACGTGCCGCTTTGGAGGAATATGCTGGACCGATTCCCTTTTTGGTCGTACCCAAACTGCATGGTGAAAAGAAATGCATTAAAGAAAAACAATCAAGGAAACCTACAAACCACAAAAACATCTAAAGCCACATTCACACAGGACGTGATGAGGGTCAAGTGAGTCGTTTTTCCGCTGAACTGCAAGTGAAAGTTATAACAGTTCATGGCAGCGAATAAGAAAAGGTTTTGGGGCTCCCGAGTAGACAAGATGCACGATTAAACCAGAGATTGCAAATTCAAATGTGGTTTAATGCAACGGCAGTCCATGGCCTGGAGTTCATGAGAGCGAATCGGCCGATTCACCATGAGAGGGAGGGGTGGTATTTGCAGCCTTCTTCCTCTTTGTCACTGACCGCCATCGCCAGCCAATTGCAGGGAGTCTGTGAGCTGATTTGTACGAGGGGGCGGATAGCGCATTCCCTCAGAGTGAGAGACTGTTCCCAAATACACATGCGCCAGTTTGAAAAGAGGCAAGTGGCAAGCATTGCATGTCATGGAATGCATGCTCTTGCCCCTCTCCGGTCGGTGGTGGTCGGGTGATAGGGAAAGTAATGCCTGATGGGTGGGAACTGGATACTAAATTAGGCAGAAAATGAAGGAAATAATTCAAAAGGAAAAAAAAAAGGTTTTGGGGAAACCCAGTCTTTTTGCATCATCTGTCAATCAGCAGTGCCTTGAAGTTCTGCTTGATTATGGATCGCACGAAGGTCCAACTGAGGAGAACTTCGCACCCAACCTAGGGGCAATGGTGGTCTAGTGGTATAGGGTGCTGGATCGCCAATCCTAAGTTCGGGGGTTCAAGTCCCACTCTTCACAGGGTTGTCACTGTCCCCCCCCCCCCAGTGCAGCTAACTGGGTTATCAAAAACCGGCCATGTCTCTCACCGTCTATGGTGAGGGGCATGTAAAGAACCACTGCTGGCTTTCATAAAGAGTAGGCTGCAAAGCCGTCAGCATGTTTCTGTCCCTTGCCAAGTGTCAGGAAGGGCATCAAACAAAAACTTATGCCAAATCAAACATGCAAATTATTCGCTGCGGCGACCCCTAATAAAGGGAAAAGGCTGAAAGGAAATCTCTCATCTTAGAATATTTAACCCCATCACCCTTTTTCACTGACAATTACCAACTTTGCATGGTCACTTGTTGCGCATCACTTCCTGTGTGACTGTCCCCAAAAAAAAAAAAAAAAAAAAAAAAAAAAAGGTACTTCTTTCCAGCCTGCTGTTGTCTTTCTTGCTCCTGTATCCCATCAACTGCCTGATGGAAGTTAAACACTTAAAAAAAAAAAAAAAAAAAGAAAAGAAAAAAAAGAAAAAAGGCCATGAGGGACAGATTTAACTAAATCAACATAATTTTTTAGTAAGAAATGTGATCCTACCGATATGTGCACGATCAGAAATCTTCAGTCTCTCTTCCCATCCCTGCAACCCTGCAATCAAAACAAGGATCGATATACTAGTCCTCAAAAAATTAGCATATTGTGATAAAGTTCATTATTTTCTGTAATGTACTGATAAAAATTAAACTTTCATATATTTCAGATTCACTGCACCCCAACTGAAATATTTCAGGTCTTTTATTGTTTTAATAATGATGATTTTGGCATACAGTTCATGAAAACCCAAAATTCCTCTCTAAAAATTAGCATATTTCATCCGATCAATTAATTTAAAAAAAAAAAGTCAACCTTCAAATAATTATGTTCAGTTCTGCACTCAATACCATGGTCAGTAAACCATTTAGCAGTGGTTTTGGAACTGTGAGCAGGTGCCAGGTCGTGCTGAAAAATGAAATCTTCATCTCCATAAAGCTTTTCAGCAGATGGAAGCATGAAGTGCTCCAAAATCTCCTGATAGCTAGCTGCATTGACCCCGCCCTTGATAAAACACAGTGGACCAACACCAGCAGCTGACATGGCACCCCAGACCATCACTGACTGTGGGTACTTGACACTGGACTTCAGGCATTTTGCCATTTCCTTCTCCCCAGTCTTCCTCCAGACTCTGGCACCTGGATTTCCGAATGACATGCAAAATTTGCTTTCATCAGAAAAAAGTACTTTGGACCACTGAGCAACAGTCCAGTGCTGCTTCTCTGTAGCCCAGGGCAGGCACTTCTGCTGCTGGTTCTGGTTCAAAAGTGGCTTGACTTGGGGAATGCGGCACCTGTCGCCCATTTCCTGCACACGCCTGTGCACGGTGGCTCTGGATGTTTCTACTCCAGACTCAGTCCACTGCTTGCACAGGTCCCCCAACGTCTGGAATCAGCCCTTCTTTCACTTTTTCCTTCCCACAGACGTCCCACTGAGGTGAATTGATGCAACACTCTGGGAACAGCCTATTCGCTCAGAGATTTCTTTGTGTCTTACCCTCTTGCTTGAGGGTGTCAATGATGGCCTTCTGGACAGCAGTCAGGTCGGCAGTCTTACCCATGATTGCGGTTTTGAGTAATGAACCAGGCTGGGAGTTTTTAAAAGCCTCAGGAATCTTTTGCAGGTGTTTAGAGTTAATTGGTTGATTGAGATGATTCGGTTAATAGCTCGTTTAGACTACCCGAACATGACATGCTAATTTTTTGAGATAGGAATTTTGGGTTTTCATGAGCTGTATGCCAAAATCATCAGTATTAAAACAATAAAGGACCTGAAATATTTCAGTTGGTGTTCAATGAATCTAAAATATATGAAAGTTTAATTTTTATCAATACATTAAAGAAAATAATGAACTTGATCACAATATGCTAATTTTTTCAGAAGGACTAGTACAACAAGAACAATGAGCAAAGGCATATCAGTAGATTATGGCGTTTAAGTGCATGGCAGTAGTAAAAACCAATAAATAAATTGTGCCGGTTCTCATTTCCTAACTCACCTGATCCTTTCTGAGAATTCTTCGCCGCTTCCTCAAACAGTCCAGGCAGATGAATCACAACACCGTTTCCTGAAAAACAAAAATAAATCTTAAGGGCCACAAACAAAAACCAAGGGAATAAAATGACATTCTGAAGGTTGTAACATCATGTGACAGGTTCCAGTGTAGCGAAATATAGACAAATGTGAGATCATCGAACGAGGAAGTAGAACCTGGCTCATAGTTAGTGGATGGTGGGGGATCTTTAGTGATTTTCTTCAAGTTTAACCTTCCATATTAACCCAACATGCATGAGAAAATGCGGCGAGAAGAATGTATTACACACACACACACACCGCTTGATTCATTTCTGATCCCACAAGAGAAATGTACCTCTGCATTTTAACCATGGATCCCAGTGAGGTTTAGAAAAAATAGAGGAAACGATACATTTCAGCTGGGGGTCAAGGGAGGGCCGCAGGGCCAGAGCATGTCATGTAAAATCATGCAAACAAATTTATTATTTTGTAACATGCATAAACACTAAACAAAACAGCTTAAATAAGGTATAAAATACTAAAAGGTTATTTCAATGTGGCTAAACACAATTCAAGTAGCATAGCCCTATGGCTCGTCATTCATGTGTAACATTTATGAAATAATTCTGAACTAATTTGTAGAATGATCACATGACATGATCACAAATTTGTGTTCAACTAGTGAGCATACCTGCTCTAAGTTAGTATGTTCATAGCATAACACCAATTCAAAATATCACATTTACTCTGCACTAGTAAACAGTCTTACACTGTACTTATTGCATATACTGGATTTATAAAAATCGCAGCATTCCGTTAAATAGCAGAGATTTGGGATCCCTGTTTAACGCATTCAAAGCGTGCCCGCCCACAAGACAAATATGGCGATTTCCAATTAGAAAAAAACCCCAAATAAATAATAAGTAGGGATGGGCATTGCCTAGATTTTATGTATTGCAATATATGCAAGAACAATTTCAACTTAAAAGCGAGCCTGTTCCTGAGAGTATTTATTCATTATTTCAAAAACAGAAATTAACATTAAAAACATTTTTTCTCCTGGCACATCCTTGGGATGATTGTTTCAGAAAACATCTTCCCATCAGGAATGGTATACCCTCGAAACAGAGTTGATAAATTTCTGAATCCTGGCATATTTACAATAGAGAAAGGGCATAAATCCTTAATGGTTAATCTCAGTTTTGTCAAAAATTTCTTGTGCAAGTGGTGAATGTTTCTCAGACCTACCCTCAAACTAGCCGGTGAGGTCAACATTTTTGAGGACACAGACTTTATCTAGACGACTTGGATTCAGTTTCACTGGTTTCAGTTTGTGACACACGTGTGGTCTGAAAAAAGTTTTACATCAGATTTGATGTACCCCCTGAAAATTTGATGTCACCTTTGCATGTTTTGCACACAGCATTCGCTTTATCAATGGTTCCATCCAGTGCTGTAGTGGTACAAAAATAAGCGGGTATACTATGAGGCTACTTCGGCACCTGAACGAGACCAGAAGATAATTTGGAATACTAACAGCTTTTAATTACATTCTTCTATCGTATGTTGTTGTTTCTCAGCCATTCAACCGCGACATCCGTGGCCTCATGTAGTTCATAGAGGCCTCCTGTCAGTTGTGTTTCAGGGCACTCTTGTAGTATGTGCTGCATAGTTTGGATAGCTCCACAATCACAATTTGGTGAGTCAATGTATCCCCATTTTTCCAACATGTATCGGCACGGGCCAGTACCGCAGCGAAAACGATTCAATTTACACCACAGGTCTCGACGAATATCCATACCATTTAGTGCAGTTGTTGGATCATTCACGATGTCCCTGTTTGGTGCTGTTCCCTTATTCCATCTGGATTGCCAGTTTTCTACCATGGAGTAGTTTGTTGTGGGCAGGTTAGACCAGATGGGTTTTCTTGAAGTCAGTCGGTATCGTGGGTGGTGCTCAATATCATTCAGCAGGGGAAGGCCTGGGATCTGGAGTGTAGAGTCCAGTAACTTTGCAGTGACAGCTTCCCTGCGGATATCTGGCGGGCAAGATTACACATAACTGGCAGCCAGTCTGTATGTGTTGATTTTAGTGTACCTGATATGGTCCGCATAGCACAGTTCAATCTGGTGTCAACTAGTTTGCAGTGAACTGAGTTCCTCCAGACAGCAGCACAGTATTCCGCTACAGAGTATGACAGTGCTAATGTTGCTGAACGTAGTGTCCTTGCACTGGCTCCCCATGTAGTACCAGCCAACATCTGCACAAGGTTGTTTCTTGTTTGAACTTTCTTGGCTACTTTTTGCAGGTGGGCTTTGTATGTCAAAGTCCTGTCCAAGGTGACTCCAAGGTACACTGGTTTTGCATCATGAGACAGGCGGCTGTTGTTGAGTGTTATATCCAGCTCTTGTTTACTTCTAGCGTTGTGTAGATGGAAAACACTAGAAACGGTCTTCTTCACACTAGGTTGAAGCCGCCACTGTTTACAGTAGGTGCTCATATCACTCATGTCCTCAGTTAATCTCTCATTCAATTCATCAAATGTTTTTGCTTGGAGAGCAAAGCATATGTCGCCTGCATATACAAACTTACGAGAGTGTGTGATGGGTAGGTCACTGGTGTACAGTGCAAATAGAGTTGGTGCCAGGACAGAACCTTGGGGTAGTCCATTCTTCTGTGTTCGCCATGCACTGCTGTATCCACCAAGATGAACACGGAACCGTCTGTGCTGTAGCAATAGCTCAACTGTGTTTACGACCCAGTAAGGAAGGATTTTTGATAGTTTCAGTAGAAGACCTGAGTGCCACACTGTATCATATGCAGCTGTCAAGTCTAGGAAAACTGCACCAGTCTTTTATTCTCCTGAAATCCATTCTCTATAAAGGTGGTGAGTGCTAGCACCTGATCTTGGGTGCTTCTACCTGGTCTAAAGCCGGCTTGGTCAATGTTGAGTACAGCTTCTACATCATCCTTAATTCGGTGTAGGATAATGCGTTCCAGTAGTTTATAGCAGACTGAGAGTAAGGATATGGGTCGGTAGCTAGATGCTAGTTTTGGGTCCTTCCCGGTTTCAGGATAGCGATAACCTTTGCTTCTCTCCATAGCTTTGGCAATTGTCTTTCACGATAATACGGGACATGAAGGCTGCTAACCAGGTTTGTGCACGTGGTCCAAGGTGACAAAGGAATTCTGGAAAGATTCCATCATATCCTGCTGCCTTCCCAGATTTCAGTGACTTCAGAGCAGTAGTGACCTCTGCACTTACAACTGTTTCAGCTTGGGTTGTATTTGTATGGGCAGACCTTCTAAAGTCTCAAGCTCTTTCACAACTTTTTCTTTTGGGTCTTTTCAATGGGAGTTTTCCCAAGCTTCACTAAATGGTTAGCAACAGCATTCGGTTTCACACTTGGGCGTGACAATTTTGGTGGTTGCTGTCCTGTTCCGAGGTGTCTAAGAAGCTTCCAGGCTTTATGCGGCTTGAGTGGGTAAAGTTCTGTTTTTCAGTAAGCTCTTCCCATCTTGCCCGACGTGCGTTATCTAGTGCACTTATCAGGTGGTCGGCAATATCAGTGCTTCCAGACTCCTGGTACTCTGTCAAGAGTTGTTGGCATTCTTCGTTTAGGCATGGGGTGTATGTTGGTCTGTACCCCCTTGGGATGGTACTTCCTGCAGCTTTGTAGATTGCAAAGCGGAATCTTTCAAAGCATTTCTCAATGGGGATGCCAGTTTTGGGTATACAGACAATGCTCTTTTCAGTTTTTTTCAGTATACATTTCCCAGTCAGCCTTCCTAAAGTTCCATCTCGGTTTCTCAACAGATTTGGTGAGTGGTATCCGGAGTCCAATGTGTATCACAATGGGTCTGTGCTGACTTTTTGGGAAATCATCTAGCACCTGAGGTGTAGCTTGGAGAGGATGGCCTTCTGAGGTTGTAACCCAGCATAAGTCTGGGGAGTATCCTTGGTTCCATCGTGCTGAGTGGAAAGACCGGCGCTGCTTCAGGTCTAAGACTAGGTGGAGATTGTTTGATGAAGCCCATTCTATCAGCCAGTCACCATTCTCATCTTCTCTATCATATCCCCAGATGGTATGGTGGCTATTAAAGTCCCCAAATAAATAGCTGGGTGTTGATAGTTTGGAAGTGGTGCATCAGACCATTGGGCAAGCGGAGGTTTGTACACATTTGTGACGGTGTAGCTTCCAATACGGATTGTGTCATAGTATTCTGCTGATTCTACCATTTCAACATCTGCCATGTCTGAGCGTACGTATGTTGCCCGTCCATGCTTGTTATGGCCATACAAGGAAATAAGATCATATCCATTTACCTTGAGGCGGCATGCAGGTGCATCAGCAGCAACATGTGTTTCCTGGATGCAGATCACATCTATGTTGTTGGTAGGGCATATTTCAGAAAGTATTTCTCGCTTGGCAGCTGATAGGCCCTCCACATTGATTTGGAGGAGTCGCATAGTGGGGCCGACGTCTTGAAAGTCGTGGCGTCCATTTTTGTTGTTATTGTTGTTGTTTGGCTGAGGACTGGTTATAAATTACATTATACACAAAGATTCTAGATATAATCAATCAATAAATCTGGGTGCCATGCCAGAATTCTGGAGTAGGCGACAACTATAACAGCTTGTCATGGATGGCTGTATACGAAGAGCAAAAAACAAACAAACAAAAAAAAAAAAACAAACAAACAAAAAAAAAAAACGCAGTAGAGGCTCAAAGTTCTTCCTGAAGGGTGTTTTAATCGAGACACCATCTCTTGTTAGCTGGCCGTTGACGCAAAAGAGTTCATCCGCGCTCGCAACCCTCCTCACCAAATTTGAAAATTTGAAACCTGGTGGGGGAGCCGGTTTAGTCGCCGACCACTGAACCATGCAAAAGGTGTTACGAGCTTCCACATTACCAGTAGCAGGGCAACACCTGACCCGACATAAGATAATATTCTTGTAAAATAACAAGTGTAGCTTTACAGCACATGGACACATGGTCCATGCCAACCTTGAAATTTAAGTCCGCACTTAACTGGCTGTACTAATAACTGCTGATGTAGTCATCAACTTGTAACCTACACAATGTGACATTAGTAAAAACCATTAAATAAAGTCGGACAACTACAGGATGTAAATGTAGTACTATTACACTGAGTCAAGTATTGCTTAAATGTTTCTATAATTAAAAATTGTCTACATTTGTATTTAATAAATTTAATATTTAAGAAGCTATTGACATTCAGAAAAAGCAAAACTACTAACACATTAAAAAAATTCCATGCATAAAAAACCCACTTATTCAATGTTTAAGCTGTGGCACAAACGTTAAAAATTAAATAGAACGGAATATTGAGCAAAATAAGCTATTTAAACATTAAACACACAAACATTAGAATAGTTGAAGTGCATCTAGTAATTTTATTAGCATATTGTCAAGCCTTAATCAATAATGCATGCGTAATAAATTAAGGTGGGATTGAAGTGTGAAGTAGTGAAGGATCCCTGTATTTATATATAACAATATTATCACGCGTGTGTGTGTGTGTGTATTTTATATAATATTATATATAAATGCCATCATAGCGATGTCCATAGGCCTGCAAGGCACGTGCCACACGTGTAACACTTACAGTGACGGCTCAGGAAAGTCTGTCAAATTTCAGAACTTGACAATAACATGCAATATTGTTTATCATAAATCATTAATATCGTCATCATGCTGGAGAGAAGTGGAATGTAATTCACTCGAATCTGGGACCAATTTGGAGCGTGCTGATCCTGAGGCTGAGTCCGCAAGTTATGTGACTTAATTTTTTTAGTAATTTTCCCGATGAGTACATTTCTGAGCAATTTTTTCTTCAAGAGTCGACAGATATAATTGCCACATTTAGTATTAAAAAAACCAACAACAAAAAACATGCATGGTTAATGTGCCTTGTTGGCAATCAGGTTCATGGGACCACTTCCCTCTTTTGCTCATTTTAAAATAAATGTTTAAGTGAAAATATAGATGCAGTTCGCAAATATCTGAGCAATTCACACCATGAACTGTGGTTTTGTTTTTACTGACAATTTCCGTATCCCATATAAAATCAAATTCTATTGGCTGAAGGCCTTCTGGCATGGAACATTACTTTCGGTTCAATTAGCAGGAATTAACCAAGTTTTCCGAATACATGCCAAAAAACCGGTTTTGCTTCAGAGGATCACAACACATTGTTTGCATGTTAGAACGGTTTAAACCGATAAACCGGTTTTGTTGGCCAGCCTTAATAATAAGGAACTCAAAAATGCTATTTTCCAATCTGTCGCAAGATGTTTTAATAAAGAGGGGACACCGTGCTGCTCGATTTCGGCAGCAAATAAACTTAATTACAGAAGAGCAGAAGGTCGAATAAAACACACCAATAAAAGAGACGGCCTTCTTGTTGAGGACGCCACTGGGTAGCAGGTGGAAGTCATACTCCACACCGTCCACCACCACCGTGTGTCCCGCGTTGTTTCCTCCCTGTAAGACAAATGAATTTCAGAGAGAAATCAGTAATGCAGGACTTTAACCGTGTGTAAGGGCCTGAGATAACCCTAGTGGACAAGTTGTTTACTCGAGGACAACTTAAATACCAAACTTATTAATAAACTGTGTCAGGTATAACATACATTATATTCAGATTTATTTTAGCATGTTAAAAAATGTGCAAAATTCTATGATTAATAGTCGGACGTAGTTAGTCAGCAGAGCACCCTGAGGTAATCGAAAATAACTTAGCAACTTGTTAGCATGCTAACTAGCTAACCACATCAGTCTGCTACAACACGCAATAAATAATCCTTTAACTAAAATTTTTTTTTGACTAAAGTATTCCATTTAGTATATCTTAGTCTGACAACATAAACGAAGTCAGTAAATACACACAACACTTTACCTGGCACCTGCAGACAATGTCAGCGTCCATAGCTAGCAAGTCGACCACCTTCCCCTTCCCCTCATCGCCCCACTGAGCCCCGAGCACCACCGTCACTTTATTATGAGGCTCGGGGGGATTCCGTAAAGCTTCTGTCACCGCATCGTCCCGTGATCGTTTCACTACGGGCTCTCCGTTTAGGGACGTCGTTTCTTTTCCTTTAGCCATTCCGGTATCCGCCGCCATGCCTCTTCTGTGGTGTGTGTCGTCCTACCTGTGAAACGCAAAGCGGCGAACAGCCCTTTTTAATTTTTTTTTTCCAAAATAAAAGTCCGTGAACCTGGGTGTGGGGAGCAAAATTATATAAAATAAAACTATTTTAACTTGTATGTTCTCCAAGCCTTGAAAACGAGACAAATGAAACTGAGAGGTGTATACGTAGTCTTAGTTTTGACCTGTGAGGAAACGTTTGGTTGAAAAGTCGAAAATTTGGAGAACACAGCTCAGAGGCGGAAGTGACGCACTTGGCGCGAAAGTGTTTTTTTTTTTTTTTTTTGGCGCGATTTAAGCTTCCACCCCTACAATAAATTCGTTCCTCCAGGCAAGGTTTGTGGACACTTGATCGATTCTTAATTCTCTGGGCCACAATATTTCTTATTATCACATTTATTGCATTTGGGAGACGCCCTTATCTGAAGCTAGTTTGTGGCAGACCAGCCCCTGTTCTCGAAATGTCCAGAAGGGCCCAGGTCAGGAAGGGTTGGTTGGTTAACAGTGTATTGAAGTTCAGAGAATATAGTCCAGATGAAGGCTCCCAATGTCTGGTGATATATCGAGCTTTGGTAGTTTCCTTGGTTTAACAAATCTTAAGCGTGGTCCGTTACAATGGCTTCATAAAACCCACTCTTCATATTTATAAAGCAAGTTGAGGTAATTGTGGCATTGTCATTGCATCACAATCAATATAAATGGCTTCGTGGATATACAGTATCGTGTCACAATGGCTACGGCATATGCCTCTTGCATCACAACTTACGTTTATCTCTTTTGTATGACTGACCAATTTAGGGTGAATGAAGGGCCTTGCTTAAGGGCCCAATAATACAGCTTTATGGTACCTGGGCTTGAATCCTCAACTTTCAAATTCATTTCTAACAGGGCCAACAATATTTTTAAAAGTTTTTTGTCATGGCTGGCTGGCCCAGTTAGAAAATGGTAAAAAGCAAATGGTTTCTGGTGCCCATCTCAGCTGTCTCTAGTTGAGGGCAGAGTACATGCTGGACAGCTCGCCAGGCCATCACAGGGCAGAAACACACTGACGGCTATGCAACTACTCTTGTCAAAAGTCAGCAATGGTTCTTTTACATGAAACCTCTCACCATAGACAGTGAGAGACATGGCCGGCCTTGGATAACCCAGTTAGCTGGGGGGGGGGGGGTGACAACCTATTGAGAGTGGGGCTTGAACCCCCAACCTTAGGATCAGTGATCCAGCACCTTTACCACCAGGCCATCACTGCCAAGATACTGAATAGTTGCCTTTAAAGTACCATCCACAGGCTTACTCAGCAATGCTTTCCACTTTCTTTGCATGAAAGAAGCAACCTCCTGCTCTCCTCTTCATACTCCTTCCTGTATTTATTTATTGCACAATGTCTTATTACGACCACACCTACTAGGATTTGTACATTGCTTCCTTTAACTTGCCTCCTGTTGGAATGCATGTGATTTTTAGTGCAAGTTATAGATGATGAAAAATAATGTACAAAGGTTCTCTCCATGTTGAATTGTGTTGTAATACAGTTTGTTATTGGTGCAGTACTTCCTTAATTGGTACAGTTAACTTTTACTTACTGAGATTGGACACTGAAAATGAATGTTCGAAAAGCTCAGTTGGTTTTTTTCCTCCCAGAAACTCTTCACACATTTACTTTCTAGTTCCTGCTTGTTGACACTGAATCAACACATGGTGTTCAAGCAGAAAGTACTCTCTAAAAATAACAGATGACCTTTTGTCAGGACATTTCTTTTAATACTTAAAAAAAATTAACAGAGTAACAAATTATTAACTCAACCTTTTCCTATTTTGCATCAAGTTTGCATCCAGGAATGTTCCTGTTGGTCACAGGAAAAATAAATTAAAATCAGTTACGTATTACTACTTATAATGAAATACGTACTACCACCCACCAGTCATCCCCCCCACCATTCATTTGTATGCAATTTTTGCCTGTCAATTATTGCCTCCCTAACTCATCCAACCACCACCAATCAGGAAGAGGTGTAAGCATGCACATGCCCCCTCTGAGAATCCACATGCAAAAACACCTGCATCTTTCTGAACTGTTGTGCATGTGTACCCCATCACAGCCGAACGCATTTTAAAAAAAGCATGCTCCTCCCCTTTTTATGATTAACTTCACAGACACTCAATGTTTGGCTGGTAATCGCTGTAAGTGACAGGGAGGCAAGTATGAGCACTGATAGACTTATGGTTGCAGATGGCTCTGGCTTTAACCCTCTCAGGACCAAATTAATTGATCAAATAGAATCAAATTTGCAACGCCTGCCTAGAGAGAGGTAACCCGGATTCAAATTTGCCAACTTGCAACCTTGTTCCAGGGAAGATGGAGCTCATCGAAGTCCACTCTGGGCGAATAAAGCATCTCGTTACTCCATCACAGGGCCAACAGAGACACTCCTAGGGGTGCAATAAAAAGTATTCATTTAGCCCATTGTGCATGCCTTTGGACCTCCGGAGGAAACGAGTACCGAGAGAAAGCATGCGTACTCCTCAGAGAAAAGTCCTCACCAAGCAAGGGGCTTGAACTCAAGACTATCTCGCTGCGAGATGGACAAGCTAACACTGTGCCACCATGCTCTTCCAGCTCCAGTGTCGCGCCACACTATGCTAATAAAGAAACAACTACAACACTATAAAAAACAAACCCTGAGATAATGAAGAGTATGATTATCGTGGATGTACTCTGTGTTGCGTACTAATTAACATTCCTCTGGTGGGCAATGGTGGCTTAGTATTTACAAGGTCGGGGTTTAAGACCCAGTCCAACCAATCCACCATTGTTGGGCCCCTGAGCAAGATCCTTAACTGATCCTTATTTGCTCAGTTATATAAATTAGATAAAATTTATGTCACGCTAGATAAGGCCATCGACCAAATGCCATAAATGTAAATATGAACTCCATTTGAACTATGGAAAGTCATATTACAATTACGGTTGGAAGCTCATCGTATCAGTGCTATCTATCTACCACTGTCTTTCAAGTGCACTCCGCGGTACTGCGAGAAATGTCTGCATGAAATTTTGCATATGTCTTCATATGGGTGACCTCTTGGTGCTCTGGTTTCCTCCCACGTACAATAAACATTCCTGTATTTGTGCTGGCATTAGTAATTGTGCGTGTTATTTATACAGTTAAATGAAATTAATTATTTAAAAAAAAATTATCATTCAATCCTTTCATTCTTCAGTTGCTTGTACAATCGAGTTATACTTGTAGATATCATTCTTGGTAAAGCTTGCCTTCATACCAGATACCACTAGCCCATCTGCGACCATTTTCACTGCTCTACTTCTGTTTGGCGTGGGTACGTATACAGATCCTAATTGCAAGTTGATGAAAAGTCCAAATTGCTGGCCTGGAAATTGCTGGCTCGATGGAATTTCTTGATATTGAAACTGCATCTGTAAATAACATTAATTTTCCTACAGTTGGTTCAAATGAATCCTCATCCTGAACCGGTTCAGCATGACGAGTCTGTCTTGGGAGGAATTTGTAGCGTGATGTGGAAAAATCATTCATCTTTTGCGTATGTTCATGTCTCTGTTTGCTTATTTGTGTTCTGGTTTTGCACAGCTGAGTTTACTGTGCAATTAAGAACGTAGATTTCTGAAATGATAGCGAAGAACTGACTGTCACACTCTCGGCCTCACAATGGTACAACTTACAGCTAGAAGCACTTTGAGAGTGCAATCCTTCTCCTCTTCCTCCTCTTCCTCCTCCCCAACCACAACCCACTTTCAATAATAATTACATATCTGTTTTACAATTAATTATTAATTATGTTTGTTGTGTACACACTCAACTCCAGAAATATTGAAGCGATTCAGGTGACACTGTGGTGGAGAGGTTAACACGTCTACTTCCCAGCAACAAGGTCCTGAGTTCACACGTAACCGTGACCCAAATCCGAATGCAGTGATCCCTCGCTACTTCATGCTTCAGTTTCTGCGGCTTCAGTGCATCGCGGGTTTTTCAAAAATATTCATCGAAAATAAAAAATAGGGAAAAAAAGTGAAGGAAAATGCCACAAAACAAAGATAATTATGCAACATAAAAAAAAAAAAACAAACAAACAAAAACAAAAAAACAACATAACAAAACTACTTCTATTTTTATGTGAGGTGCGCATCTGTGTGTGTATGTGTGTGTGCGCACGTCTGTATGTGTGTGTACGTATTTATATTTTATTTACATCTTATGCATTATTTTTGAATGTTTAATTGTTACTATAAGCATTTATAGCATTGAATATGTATTTATTGACATTATATACACATATACATGTATGTATACGTCAGTCGGGGGGGGGGGGGGTGTCAATCCTACTTTGCGGAAATCGGCGGTCCATCTCGGTCCCCATTAACCACGGAATGTGAGGGATCCCTGTACTCAATGAGGGCATTTCTACGAGGATGGATGGGATCAGGAATGAGCACATCAGAGGGACAGCACATGTAAGAGCAGGGGTGTCAAACTCGTGCCACAAAGAGCCATGTGGCTGCAGGTTTTTGTTTCAACCAAGCATCAGCACACCTGACTTGGCTCATTCAAACAACTGATAAGAGTCTTTAGGCATTTGATTGGTCAGTCTCTGGACAGAGCACACAGACTGACCAATCAACTGCCTGAAGACTCTTATCGGTTGTTTGAATGAGCCAGACTGACCAATCAAAGAATGAGCCAAGTCAGGTGTGCTGATGCTTGGTTGAAACAAAAACCTGCAGCCCCATGGCCCTTTGTGGCACGAGTTTGACACCCCTGTGTAAGAGGTTTTGGAGGCAAAGTCAGAGAGGCTAGATTGAGATGGTTTGGACATGTACAGAGAAGGAATAGTGAGTATATTAGTAGTAGGATGCTGAGGTTGGAACTACCAGGCAGAAGGCCTAGAGGAAGACCAAAGAAGAGATTTATGGATGTGGGGAAGGAGGACATGAAGGTAGTTGGAGTCCGAGTAGAAGATGCAGAGGATAGGGTGAGATGGAGGCAGATGATTCGCTGTGGCAACCCCTGAAGGGAACAGCCGGAAGGAAAAGTAGGAAGAAGAAGAAGCCTGTTTCATCCTTATGCTGGCATGGATTTTCTCCAGGTGTCCCAGTTTCCTTCCACAGTCCAATGACATGCACATTAGGCTGTATGTATGTGGTTGCGTGTATATTGACCATGCGATGGACTGGTGATTGGAGCTGGGTGCGATGGAATGTAGCCTCCAGCCAACATAATAAAGGATAAAACCATCTAGTGTTCTATGAGGGTACATGTGAAAAATTGATATAATTGGGCAAAGCTTCTATTTAATATCTTATTGTTTGCTTTTTCTGGTGGTGGTGGGTGCCATTAATTCTGCAGGTTACTATAGATCACTCTTTTGGCTGAACAAGTCGAAAACAATAGGGGCTAGAAACGTGTCTTGAATGCAGATCCATGTAGAGGAATTGTTGATCTTTCTTCTAAGTAAAGAAAACCTGAGGAGGGTGGGTTTAGTCTGTGGATCCTCTGGGTTTCCCAAAGATTTCTGAGGTATTTGCTAAATCCATGATTGGAAATTTCCCCTCCTCCTCCTCGGACCTACTCTTCCTTTGGTTTTTCAATTTTCAGCACTATACCATTCTACGGCCCTGGAGATGCTGTAGCCCACACGCTCCGAGTGTTTTTTAATCCTTGATTTTTCCATCTGTCATATTTTATGAGATTTGCAGTGTGATGTGTCATATTTTTACAGTGTTTCCAGTAGAACTGTATAAGGTCAGTGTGTAGGCTCACACACTATATCACAGTAGCTGGCGCTTCAATTGAGACCAGATGTTAATGCGCTCTGCAGCTGAAATTCCTTTTCGTGCACAGGGCTCGGGTTACCTGCACGCTTTAATATCAGCAAAAGCAAAAGAATGTTCATATATTTATTCTGCGTGTTTAATTAAATAGCAGCATCGGAGAAAGGAACCTCAGACCAGGTGTATTATTTCTGAAATAGTTGCTGAGACGAACAACACAAAGAGTTTATCCCTATTGTTGCAGGAACGTTTTAAAATTGCTGATATGTATGTTATCCACAGACAGAAGCAAAGGAACAGAATCAGCTTGTCTATCTGTGGGGCAGCACAGTGGTGTAGTCGCTAGTGTGTCCACCCCATAGCAAAAGGGTCCTGGGTTCACGCCCTGGGCTTGATGAAGGTGGTTCTGAGTTCTCCCCACACTTGCCTGGCTTTCCTTCAGGGACTCAGGTTTCCTCAGTTGAAACACGTTCATATTAGGTTAATTGGCTTCCCCAAATTGCATCTAGGTGTGAGTGTGTGTGTGTGTGTGTGTGTGTGTCTTGGCAGTGCACACTGTACCTTAGTTTCGGCAAGTGTCGGCTCAGATAGGCCAGCTTAATAGGATTAAGAAGTTTGGCAACTGCTTGAGTGAGTAAATGTCTATCTGTGTCTTGCACAGAATTACACAAACATGCACATGCTGAGCACTTTTCTTTCACTCACTCATTTCCCGAACTGCATAATGCTAAGGTCACAGGGAGGCTGGAGCCTGTCAAGGGTGAAGGCAGGGTACATCCTGAACAGCTCGCCAAACCATCACAGGTTCAACACATATACAACAGAGCACGAAATTAAGAAAATTTTCCACCGGACTGAGAGGCAGGCAGAAGAAAAAATCTGCAGGACCGCTCAGAATTTTACTGGACCCCGCCAAATTGTTACTATTATACGTACTCGCGGATTAGCAGCAAACCCGGAAGTTACTAGCATGTGATTCAAAATTTGCCAATGGCTGAGAGCCTTTGTGTCTCCCTCCTTCTGATTGGTTGAAGATGATGTGTACTGTACACCTCTTTATTTTCTCCTTCGCACACATGCCATCAACGTGATTGCTTGAATTGTGAATTTACGTTTTTTTTTTTTTTCATGTGTTTTTAATGATTATTTAAGCGCTATGATGTCAATCAAACGCCCTGCATCTTCTCAAGCTTCTGGTAAGGAGCCTAAGCGCTTTATTTATTTAATACATAATAGGTAGGTAAAGGTAAGGTAGGTAAGTCTGTTGGGTGTTTACACCCGAGCCTCGTGGCTCATCAGGCCCCGGTGCTTATCCCCGGTTTCCATAGCGTGAAGCAACCAGGAGTTCAACTCCCCCTGCTAGTCCATCGCAGGTTACCTTCCCAGTATAGTTTTACTGGTACCCATTTATACTGCTGGGTGAACAGAGGCACACTTGTGGTTGAGACCTTGCCCAGGGGTCTTAGCACAGTGAGGGTCTCAGTGGGATTCGAACTCACAACCTCCCGATCATGAGCACAGCACCCTAACCACTACGCCACCGGCCCGACATATGTGGATATCTATATGTTTGTGTTTGTGTGTGTGTATATATATATATATATATGTCATCTTCCTTTCGGCTTTTTTCCCTTTTACTCGGGAGTTGCCACAGCGAATCATCTGATTCGCACGTTTGATTTGGCAGAGGTTTTTACGTTGGATGCCCTTCCTGTCACAACCCTTTTAGCAAGGGACAGAAACACGCTGACAACTTTGCAGCTACTCTTTACGAAAGTCAGCAATGGTTCTTTTACATGCCTCTCACCATAGACAGTGAGAGACATGGCCCGCCTTTGATAACCCAGTTAGCTGCACTGGGGGGACAGTGACAACCTTGTGGAGAGTGGGACTTGAACCCCCAACCTTTGGATCAGCGATCCCACAGCCCTCTACTGACTGTATGTGTATATGTATATAATATATATATATATATATATATATATATATATACATATGCATATATATATGTGTATATGTGTGTGTGTATATATATATATATATATATATATATGTATATGTATATATATACACATATATATGTATATGTATATATATATATATATATATATATATATATATATATGTATATATATGTATATATATATATATATATATATATATATATATATACACATACAATCAGCCCTCTACTTACGAAATTAATCCGCTCCAGAGCCTTTTTCGTAGCCTGGAGTTTTCGTAAGTAGAGGCCCCACGACATGTAACCCATGATGACAATCCAAAATTATCAATATTCTGATTTCCAATATTATTCATGAGTCGACACCAATTTATTGCATTGTAATTTTCCTCGTTGCCGAAATATGTCGCACCAATGTAAACAAAACACAGACGGTCTGTAACTATTAGTGTTACATTATCAAGTTTACGAAGTGTCATATCTTAGGCGACGGCGGATTGTTCATTTTACTGAAAAGGTCTTTTGCCTGACACTGGGGCTGGTATCGGGTTGGATTTTTCTGGACCTCCCACAAAAATGCCGGTGGACCGGCGCTAATTTTGCGCCCTGTACAACCATTCACACTCACACATAGGGGCAGTGTGGAACAGCCAATTAGCATAACGTGTATGTCCTCGGACTATGGGAGGAAATCGGAGTACCTGGAGGAAGCCCGCACATACAGCCGGAAAAAACAGACTCCACACACAAACATCTCAGCTCCGGACTCGAATCCAGGGCCGTCTTGCTGTGTGGTGGATGTGCTAAACACTCCACTGCCGTGCCACCCACATGTTCAGGATTTGTTCCCAAAAGTATATAAAATCCTTTCATTCCTGAAAACATTTAAAACTGTATAACTAGTTTAACCGATCAGTATTATGACCCAGTGTACTGCTTTCTTTGACATTTCATTTATTAATAGTTGTACATGAATTTTTTCAGGCACAAACAGATATTTTCTTTTGACTACAAAGCTCAGCTGTGTTTCCAAGAACAAAGACTCTTTCTTACACAGTCCTGCTGGTGCCTTGTATCTATTTCTGCAGAACGCTCTGTTTTTGTTAAAGAATTGATTTCAGTCCTCGTCCGTGTTTTCAGTAGCTGAGAACATTCCAGCAATGCTTGTCAGTCAGTGGGAGAACCGTGGACAGTCCTCGTCAAAACTCATTATGTAGACGAAACCATGAAAAACAAACAGCGTATGTCTACCGCTGCTCACGTGTCCGCAAAGACCCTGAATGATTTAGTTCAACGCTATGCATTTCTCTTGGAGTGTTTTTCGAGCTCAGGCTGTTTTGGCCGCGCGAAGCTGCTGATGTAGGCGTCGGCTCAAGGAAACTTTCATTCCTGCATCCTCACGGGGCACAGTGGAAATCCGAACGCAGTATGTCTCAGTGCCATGACTGAAGAGGCACGGCAGGATGCAAGGACCTGTCTGTGGGTTCGTACTCCGGTCCTAACAGAGCTGCTGGCCTTTGCATGCTCCAGCGCTGACCCTCACACAATGTGGTCTTGACTCTCAGCACAGCGTGGAGGATTTCAGCAAAGAGAAAAGCCAGATGGAAAAATAATAAATTATCGAAAACGTAAGGGATACATTTTAAGGTTAAAAAACATTTTTAAAATTTTTTTAACTTTCACATTCAAATTTGATATTTAAGACACTCGGTGGAATTTAACCATAAAAAACACGCTGAATAAAGTAGAGTATTCGGTTATTTGCCATTTATAAAAAATGCATTGTAAATCATGTTACTTGGTTGAGGAATACAAAAAATCATTGTACAGAGCAGTGGGGAAAAAACTTTCTGTTGGGCTGGATGACAATAATAATAACGTAGGCGCTAACAAAAACAAACCGAAAGCCGATGACACTTCAGCTATGCTATGGGTTCCAATCTTTTTTTTTTTTCAATTCCCTCCAATACTTGGCAGTTCTATGGGGCAGTGGTGCTCTGGTGTTAAAAGGTGCTGGATCACTGATCCGCGGGTTGAGGGTTCGAGTCCTACTCTCCACAAGGATGTCACTGTTCCCCAGTGGAGCTAACTGGGTTATCAAAGGCCGGCCATGTCTCTCACTGTCTATGGTAGTGGTTCTTAACCTGGGTTCGATCAAACCCTAGGCGTTCGGTGAGTCAGTCTCAGGGGTTCGGCAGCAGTCAAGACAAACACCCGACTCATATTCATGATGACGCGCCCCGCTTGGCCATCACTGGCTGCAGGTGATCACGCTTACATTGCTTGGCCAATCTGTACTGCAGGAAATTTTGGTGTGCTCAGTAGTCGAACTGTGACTGTCAGGATGGTACGTCGTGTGATTTCTTTCTTAATGTTTTAATCTTTCATCCATACTCTGTTGAGCAAAAAAAGAAAGTGGTCGGACGAATATGTACAACATGGATTCATGTACATAACGGAACATGACGCTAGTCAGCGTCCTATCTGCATGATTCGCAAAGTAGGATCAATCCTGTGCTGACTGACGTATACGTACGTACATGTGTGTGTGTGTGTATATAATATCAATAAATACATATTCAATGCTATAAATGCTTATAATAACAATTAAACATTCACAAATAATGTATAAGATTTAAATAAAACATAAATACACACACATACAGACGTGCGTGCGCGCGCACACACAGATAAACATGCACGCGCTCAGATGTGCACCTCACATAAAAATGTAAGTAGTTGTGTTGGGGGAGTTCATGCATTCTATTGGTTTTGTTCTTTAAACACAGTGATGTGAATGCACAGTTCATCTTGGTGCCCCAGTAAAAACATATCATCATGTCTTGAATTTGAAAAAAAAAAAAAAAAATCAAATTTTATTTTTCAATAAAGAAAGGTTCACATTGCTGACTTTCGACAAGAGTAGGCTGTAAAGCCGTCAGCATGTTTCCGCCCTGCAATGGCCTGGCAAGCTGTCCAGGTTGGACTCTACCCTCGCCCTCAGTTCGCTGGGATGGGCACTAGCCTCCCCGCGACCCTAATTAGGATGAAGTGGTTACAGAAAATGATGATGATGATGAGAAAGGTTCAGTGAATAAGCATATGAAACTGGGCGGGTTCAGTACCTCCAACCACTGGTCTATGGTGAGAGGTTCATGTAAAAGAACCGTTGCTGACTTTCGACAAGAGCAGCTGCAAAGCCGTTGGCATGTTTCCGCTCCTTGCTAAAGGGTTGTGTCAGGAAGGGCATCTGATGTAAAAACCTATGCCAAATCAAACATGCAAATCATTAATATGACGTCTATGAATATGGAGGCAGAGGATTCGCTGTGGCGACCCCTGAAAGGGAACAGCCGAAAGGAAAAGAAGAAGAAGATTTGGCGGTTTTATATTCACTAGTGCCTGTCTGTCTGTTTCTGTTTCAAAGACTTCTGAACAAATTTCTTCCAAACTTAATGAAGGGATGACTCACTGGCAAGGGATGGGCTCCTGGCAAAAAAAAAAAAAAAAAAAAAAAATTTTTCCTTTGGCCAGGATTACACACAAACTACTCATCTGATTTTCATCAGACTTGTCAAAGGGGTGGGGCTTAAATCTGGATAGAATGCATTACATTGAGATTGTGATCCCTGCACAGGATAAAATGGTAAAAAAAAAAAGTCCTGAAATAACAAAAACCCCTGTACGTTTCATGGGCAAAAAGTTCATCCAACATCCATGAGTGGGAGATATTTCAATCAATCAATCAATCAATCAATCAATCAATCAATCAGATTTTATTTGTATAGCACTTTTCATAAAACAATGGGTAGAAAAATGTTTTACATTAGATAACAACAAAATACTGTCTATAAAAACAAGCAACCCCACCACTTGATCCACACATACTTTCTCTCAGTCATAATATTCATTTTCTGAACCACTTAATCCTAACTAGGGTCGCAGGGAGGCTGGCGCCCATCTCAGCCGACTCCAGGCAAGGGCAGGGTGCACCCTGGACAAGTCACCAGGCCATTGCAGGGCCAGCACTCACACTCATACCAAGGGTAAATTTAGAACCTCCAATTAACCTACTGTGCATGTTTTTGGACTGTGGGAGGAAACCCACGCAAGCACAGGAAGAACATGCAAGCTCCGCACAAAAACACCCGAGTTGGGAATCAAACCCAGGACCTTCTTGCCATGAGGTGGACGTGCTCACCACTATGCCACCATGCGGCCTGTCATAATAGATACGTATACAATTAACAGAAGAAAAGGCCTAAAAGGCAAAAAACTGAAAAAAAAAATTACTGTGCAATCTGACTGTTATTTGTGGTGAGGAAATACGAGCAACTGAGTAAAACCACAAAAATCCCGAACTGAATATATACAGTAATAAATAAAGTACATTTTAAAATAATCAAAGAATGAAACCCTATACCCCCATTTCACTGGAGCACAGAATGCAAGGATCATGGTGGAAAGGCGCGGAACGCACTCTACGGAGGAGCTTCGGCATTTTTACATGGAAAATGGGTCAAAAACCTACGGAAAATTGCACCTTCGTAACGATCACGGAGCGTTCGGAAAGGACACGGAAAGACCGCGGTACAATGTCGGAATACATGCGTAAAAGCGCTCGGATCACCTTCAGAACCAGTGCGGACAGCAAAGGAAGACCTTTGGATAATTCACGGAAACGTTCACAGAAAGGACGGAACATTTGTGGAATGACTGCGGTCCTACTCCTTTTTAGAAGGAAGACCCACGGAATGGTCTCTAAATAGGCGCAATGAAGACGGAACGTTCAACACGGAATGACTGAGGAATGACTGAGGAATAGCAGAATAACAGAAAAATCTGCAAAGATCAAAGGATTTGTTCTTGATTCCGCCTATAAATACACGGAATGACCAAGGAAGCTCGTTCTCTCATTTATACTATATGTTTGTAATGTATAATATGTTTATAATGTACAACAAATTTAAAATTTCACATATGTTCGTAATTTACAATATGTTTCAATATGTGTAATAAATTTAAAATTTCACATATGTTAATATGTTTAATATCAATAATGTCAATGCGTTCCTTTTATTTGCACCTCAATCATTCCAGACTAAAAACCATGCACACAAGTCCAAACCACAGTGATTATAACTTTAAAACTTTACTACATGAACAGGAAAACAGAAAAAATAAAGTGAATGAAATGGAATACTTTATAGTGGAAGTAACTTCCTTGAGTGTTCCGCAAGTCTTCCGTGATATCTGCAACCATTCCACAAACGTTCCGCATGTACTCTTACAAACCTTCCGTGGGGGTTCTGTGGTCGCTTTTGACCACCCGTAAGAATGAGGAATGTTCGCGGAACGTTCACGGAAGACTTGCGGAATAAAAGGAATGATCACAGAAAGTTCGCGGAAAGGACGGAACGTTTGCGGAAGGACTGCGGAACGTGAGGGAACAGTGTCGGGAAATTTTTCCGTGAACGTGCTTTTGAACATGTTCAAAAAAACGTTTGCAGAAGATTTTGGCCTGACGGAAGAAGAGAAATACTGTACCTTCGGAATCATATGGAAGGACACGGAATGACTGAGGAACGTTGGAGGATGACTACGGTTTTGCTTCCGTGAGTCTGCCGCGCTTCAGTGAAATGGGGGTATTAAAAACATAAAAATATGTGAAATACACGAATAGACTGAGCACTGACTCATTATCTCACTCATTTGTCAACACCGTAAACCTACTAGTATCATGAGGAGGTTGCACCTTAGCACTGCCAACATGAGGCGAAGGCGGGTTACACCCTCAACAGGTCGCCGGACCATTTCAGGGCAACACACACACACAAACCTGAGTGAAATGTAGAACAGCCATTAAGCCTAATGTGCATGTTTTTTTACTGGAGGAGAAAACCGGAATACGTACCCGGAGGAAACCCACACAAGCATGGGGAGACCTTCTTGCTGTGAAGTGTGAAGCTCACCATTACACCACGTGCCACCTCACTAACAGACTAAACAGTTCAATTATCTCTTTTTAAAGAGGAGAACAGTAAATCCTTTTAATAAAATTTAGATAAAAGCCAGGTTTAAAAAGTTAAGTCTTAATTTTTGCTTTTAAAAATGTCCTCATTCGCAGCAGCTCGAAGGTCTTCAAGAGCGGCTGTAGACATGCAGACGTGATCTGTAATAAGAAAATGCTGCTTCGACATGAGGTTTTTTTGTTTTGTTTGGGTTTTTGGCTTCAGTATTAAGAATTACTAAACCACCTTAATGTGAAGACCTGATCGTTCTAGATGGCTCATGGGTTACAACCAAATCTGATAAATAAGTTGGAATAACAACACTAAAAGCTTTGGATGATCCTGAAGAACACAGGTAGCCAATGCAGAGGCTTTACAATCGATGTCTGATAAGATTTCATTATAATTATACAAAGTTTGAATCATCCTTTCGTGCCTGGTGGAGCTTCTTGGCACTCTGTGAGTCCTGCTCGGGTTTATTCTTAAATGACCCCATGATAGGCAGCGAGTCAACTACATTCAGGGAAAAATTGATATGATTTATGCTGCTTTCTCTGTTTCCCCCCGATCCTTTTAACTGGAGCCTTTAGGAGAGAAATCTACAGTATACTGTATTTAAAAATTTATGTGAGCATTAAAAGCAGCCATTTTCCTCAAAAGCTTTAAAACACTCATATTTTCACTCCTGGAAACATTTTTTTTTTTTTTTTTTTTTGCACGTACACTGTTCTCCACTGGCTCTGCATGATATATTTATTACAGTTTTCAGAGTTTTATTTTTGAAAAGATGAATTAGTACATAATTGATTTATTTTTTGGTCGGTGCAGGAGCACCACAAAGAGGTTTTAGTTTCCACTGTCGGGAGACTGGAGCACGGTGGTAGTAGTAATTAGAATTTCCGCATATTTTTTCAGAATTTTTTTTCACATCGGCATATAATACAGAGATCGGCGGGCAAAAAAATAATGAATTGAAAAAGTTAAAAAATATTTTTTAGTGGCACTTTTGCCAGTGTTTCGGCAGATCCGTTAACCAGATAATATAAAATGAGTGGCCTAAAGGCATGCATGGTAGGCCAAATGGGTGTTCGAAATTGTTCCTCAGTGTGAGTGTGTGTGTGTGTATGTGTGTGTGCGTTTACCCTGCAACGGTTTGGCGAGCTGCTCAGGGTTTACCTCGCCTTTGGTCCAGACTCAGCTGAGACCCTCATAGTATTCAGCATTTTGGTAAAAGATTGGTGCCTTGTTGAAGGGCCCTACAGTGGCACCTTGGTGGTACTGCACCTTAAACCACCAACCATCTGAGAAACTCAGAGTCTTACCCACTGAGCCACCACTGCCCAGCCAATCAGAGGGTGCTGTAACCAATAGTTCAAGAGAGCTACCTCTACTTTTACATTATTTTTTATTTTTTCTATTTTAGTTGTATCCGATTCTCACCCAAAAAGTATTTCTTTCCTTATCATATGACCACATACGTGTACATGCACATGCTACCTCCGTGACATCCAATGTTGCCACCCGCCTCTTTATGAGCTGCTACGCATCTGTATTTGGGAGCAACCTAACACACTTGGAGGGAAAGCTCTATTTGTCCCCTTGTGAATGACTGAGCCCAAAGACAGCCAAGGATTGGCTGGAGTTCACTTTGAGTGGCAGGAAAGTGAATGTATGCCATCACGTGAGAGCTTGGCCAATTCACTCCAATAGACTCCCAATCATGGATGACTGCGTCATCAACCTGGATGCAGACTTGCGATCTCCAGGTTGATTGTCATGCACCTTGTCGATGTGCCACCCGAGAGCCTCTTTTATCTCTTTCTCATCATCATCATCATCATCATCATCATCATCATCATCTTCCGCGAAGTCCAGGTTTGGGTCGTGGGGGCAGCAACCTAAGCAAAGAGGTCCAGACGTCCCTCTCCCCAGCCACCTCCTCCAACTCTCCCAGGGGGACACCGAGGCGGTCCCAGACAAGCGGAGAGACATAGTCCAAAACACCACTATCTCTTTCTTAATTAAATATATTATTATGATCTCCTGAACAGTCACCGCGTTCATGTCTGGTCACCCCGGATCATTTCCTCAGTGGATTTATTGCATAACATTGATACTAATGTAAATAACAAAGAGAAGAATGTGGATGGTGTTGGCTGAAATATTTGGAATGGACATCTTTATTTTTCTACATAAAGGGAGTATAAATGAGTCTATCAACTGGTAGTGTTTTACTTCAACCAAGGGTTCATTCAGGGTCATGGGCTAAACATGTACATTATAGGAATGAATTGAGGCTATCTATAATGGTGACGTGTAATCAGACACATCCATCAGAAGATCCTAATTTACTTTGATTTAACAGATGAAGAAAGTTTAGTACAATTTTTTGATGGGTCAGCAGCTGGTCAAAGAAATCCAGCTGATCACGGAAAGGAAATTGGAAAAACATGAAGTAAGTGCAAGCTCAGTCTATTAACATTCTTATATCATGATATTTCCTCCAAAAATGTCCATTCCAGAAGAACCCATGTCTGTCTTCGAAATAAAAAAAAAAAAACAACTGACCATCTTTTAATCCAGCCCCCTCCCCTACAGTACACTCAGTTTTTCCTTCAGTTTGCTGTTTGTGCGGTTCTTCTTTATTACCAAAAAAGAAGGAAAAAAACCTTGCTTGGGTACTAGATCTGGAATCTTAATTTTGGAATTTATCACTGATGACTCTCAGAGGTAACTCAACATCTGTTCATTTTCCTGCCAGATGTCCCTTTAACTGTCCCTTTTACAAACCCCGTGGCCGTTACCGCGTTTCCATGACTGGAACGGGCTGGTGAGGTTGAGTCAGTTAAGCTGTTGTCAGGAGCCCAACAGATTAAAGCTGTTAAGCTGTTGTTGGGAGCTCAGTAGTACCACCAATCTGCCACTGTTGGGTGCTCTCGCGAGACCATGAACCTTCAACTGCTCACTTGTACAAAATGAGATGAAATGTAAGTCTCTCTGGATAAGGGAGTCTAATGTCAAAATGTGTATGTAAGAGCCAAGTTTATGCTTGGTATTGAATAAAACTGTTTGTGTTTGGGAACAAAAGCCCCAAACCCGACCTCCATTTGATGCCATATGGATGGAGGTTGTTCACAAGGGATTCAAAAACAATTTAGTTTCATCTCTTTAATGATCAGGGGAGTTTTCCAGTGTAATTATCACACAGTCATAATTTCCTCTCTGTGAATGAATGTGTTTATTTAGAGAAGGGCTTTTGGAACATAGTCCTCAGACATTACTTTCATCTAAGCTCCTCCTACCCCAACTATATTTGTACTCTGGTTATTACTGTTCATTCAATGAGTCAATGAGAAAAGTGCTGCAGCTACTTTAGTTGGATACCATGGACCACACCATGCTGCACACCATGGGCAATACCATGGACCTCACCATGGACCATTGCACTGACTCCAACATAGATCACACAATGAATATGGACAATAACTCCATAAACCACACCATGGACAAAACCATGCACAATAACACCATTGATCATCCATGGACCACCCCATGGACAACACCACAGTTCTCTTTTTTGTCTGAATCTCACGCAATGTCAGAAACATCTGACCACAGCTACCACACAATTGCTCCAGAAAATCAGTCAGCCAAATCTTTTGAATTTGCCACTTCAAGCAGCCAAACGAAATTTGTCTAGAATTGAGAAGAATTTCGATTTGTCAAAACTGATGTGTGCTTATATTTCTTCTTTGGGAGTTATTTTCTATCCTAAATATCCCACAAAAAAGCCGATAAGATATAAATCCAACATGCATTCAGAGATTATTGTCTATTACAGACATTCCTGTGATATTCAGAACGCATGTAAGAAAGTGAGGTTAAATAGATTCAGGAAGCCAGCTGGTCAAAAGCATGGACGACTCAAGGACTGCAAGCAATGAAAACATTTTGGAGAACACTAAGACCTTGAGAATATTGTCTGGTTCAATCAGTAGGGGCATATGGCCTTGACTAATTGTTTCAGTATGTCTAATGAATACCGAGTGGCCGTTACTTCCAGCTCCAAGACCACCAGTGGAGAAGACATGCCTTGGCACTGAGAGTCAATAAACAAATTATTGGACCCATTAAGTCTGTACTTTGACAACCAATCGGACTTTAACCTGACACCTTGTTTTTCCACAGTCCACAGTCACTACAGAATGAGGTGCAATGTATGTAGACAAATTGGTGTGGTGTGAGGGTATAAGTAGGGGTTAAATGAAAAGACACATTCTCAGATAATGATCTATGCATAACAAGTCTGCCTCAAGAAAGAAGGTCCTGGGCTCAGCGAGGGCGTTTCTGCGTGGAGTGTTTGGTTCCACATTGCACCAGGTGTGAGTGTGTATGGTGTGTGTTGCACTGAGATGGTTTGATGAGTTGTGCATGGTGTACCTCACTTTTGTCCAATATCAGCTGAGATAGGCTCCAGCCTCCCCACAAGCCTAATAGGATAAACTGGTTCAGCAAATGAATGGGTGGCTATTCCAAGTGGCCTGTAGTGTGAATGTCAATGTCATGTTTGTTGGCCCTGCATTATATTGGCGGGCTGTACAGGGAGGACACCTGCCTTTGCCCAGAGTTGGCTGAGATCGGCTTCCCGCTTAATCCTATTAGGGAGGCAGGGAGCCCATCCCAGAGTTGGCTGAGATGGGCTCCCTGCCTCCCTAATAGGATTAAGCGGTTTGACGAATGAATGAATGTACAAACCACAGGTGGTTCTGCTTGTTCCAGATTAACTACCGAACTCCTCATGGTCGTCTCAATATTTTATGCAAAGATGCATGAAATCTCATCATAAGGACGTAATAAGTAGTAACGGCAGAATTTCTCGTACTTGCTATGGAATTAGGCATAGCATCAATTTATTAATTATACGAGACTATACACTGTCTACAGTTACACTTCACAGATATAAACATTCAACACTCCCTTTCTTTTCTCAAACAGTTCCAGAAATTCCTCTTTGAGTGGAATGGCGAAGACTTTTATCAAAATTTTGAGGCCTTCATCCTCACAGCAAGCCTCTCACACAGATCTCATTTTCAGAAATCTCTGGTTTAATAATAACTCATCCTGCAGGACAGTCATAATTCCAGAAGATCAGGATTCCTGTAGCGTCCTACCATATCTCAGTAGATGTTTAGTCTTTTCTGTCCAACACTCTTTATCCAAATATGCCTCGTGGGTATCGAAGAGAAGCAAACAGGTACGTTTGAAAGTTTCCACATCGAAAGAAGTGAGTCCTTAGAGAGAGAGAGAATGCAGATGCTTTACCGATCAAGTGGCAATGGAAGCAACATATGCTGCACACATCACCAGTGACAAGAGGGCTGAGGTAATGAAGAATGAAGTAAAGGTCATCCCAGACTTCTATACACGGCTCGACAATTTGAGTCAGAGGGTTTATACTGTAGATCAAAACCGACAGCTGTAAGTTCATGGAAAAAATGCAATGTTTGAAAGTGATTTTGTAATATGGGTGCCTTTTGATTCAGTACTATTCAGCTCATCGGGTCATTCTGGAGCAGCACCGTATTTTCTTGTAGTATCATGATGACAGTTTAATTGGTGCCTGTTATGTTTCTTGCCAAAATAAGCTGAAATCCTGTACACATGGCTTGATCTGCTGAAGTCCTGGGTGGGGGTCGAATGGAAATGAAACACCAGACAATTGTATAAAGTTCGCAAAAATTGGTAAAATTCTTTCGAATCAGATTTAATTTATTTTTGCGGCACTGATTATTCAGAGAGAGCATATCTGTTTTACATCCAGCAGGTCAATAAGATGTCCTGGCTTTCACCTCAGATCCCAGAATAGACCAGTTTAATTAAAGTTCTCAGTTAAATAAGACAAAATATCGAGAGGAGGAAAGCATGTGTAAAGCTAAAAGGTCAAAGGGCTGGTAAGTGCCCCATTAAGTCCAAGCTATTGCGGACATCTGGAGTGGGCATAGCGATCTTTGAAAGTATAGGGGAGTTGAGAAAGAAAAGAGGGAAACAGGATGTTGAAATACTCCCCCATTCTCCATCTCCTCAAAACGAGCAACATTTTCTCAGCATTCCTCATCAACTGATTCCCCAAGGCCATGGCAGACTGATTATATGCATGTAAAATGGGTGGTTATGTCAGGCTTTGCAGGGACAAACTTTCAAAAAAAAACATGCTTGTTAACACTTAGCAACATGGTTCGGAAAATACCAACAGGTTTGTATCTCAATCTTTTTTTGTGAATTATGTTATTTTTCTTGCCACTCCAATTAAATAAATGTAAATTGAAGGGCAGGGCAACATGGTGACGCCACTAGTTAGCATTTCCACACAGCAAGAAGGTCCTGCTTTCGAACCCCTGTGTCTGGCAAAGACATTCCTGTGTGGAGTTTGCATGTTTTTCTGGTGCTTGCACAAATTTCCTCTGTATACTTTTGTTTCTTCTAAAAGTGCACACACATGCATATTAGGCTAATTATATATCCTTGAGGGCAGCATGGTGGTGTAGTGGTTATCATGTCTGCTGCACAGAACCTCGTCTCATTTTAAGCCATTTTTTAGTGGAGTTTGCATGTTTGTCCTCCAGTCAAAGGACATGCATATTCGGCGAATTGGTAGATTCAGATTGCCCCTTTAATGTATTTGTTCATTCATTTTCTGAACTGCTTCATCCTAATTAGGGTCTTGGGGAGGCTGGTGCCCCTCTCAGCCTACTCTGGGCGAGGGCAGGGTACATCCTGGACAGCCCAGCATTCACACAACCATTCACATCAAGGAGAGATTTGAAACAGCCAACGAACCTATTGTACATGTTTTTGGACTGTGGAAGGAAACCAGAGTACCCAGAGGAAACCCACACAAGCACAGGAAGAGCATTCAAGCTCCACAACCAAAAAGCGCAAGACTGTGAATCAAATCCAGGCCTTCTTGCTGTGAAGCGGTCATGCTAACCATGACGCCACCGTGCTACCGCCCCTTAGGGTAAGTGTGTGTAAATAATTATGAGTGTGTTGCCCTGCAATAGTCTTGCAAGCTGTTCAAGGTGTTGAATGTCCAATGTTGGCTCAGGCAGGTACCAGCCTCCATGTGACCCTAACAGAAGATCATGCGGGTTGACCAATGAATGAGTATGCGAGAGGATACTCTTAATTGCCCCTAGGTTTGAGTGTGAATATTTGTGTGTCCACATTGTCCCTGTTCAGGTGTAACCCACCTTTGCCAGCCTTACCATGACCCTAATAAAGGACAGAGCAAAATATAGGCCCAATAGACCAAGAAGGCTGTTGGTGTTCATGATTTTAAAGTCTGGATATGTTGATAATGTTCTCAGGTAGATTAATATGCTTCCGTCTGTGAATTTATGAGCATTTTATAAGCATGAGAACTGACATGACTAAGACGTTTAAAAACAACAATGTGCTGCAATGGTCTGCTCGTTAAATTACTTCTAATGAGGATCATTATAGCCTCGGGGAAGTCCCTAGAAGAAAACTCATGGGACTTTAGAAGGTAGTTTGTGCAAAGGGAGTATCTACAGGATAAAATCTTTACAGTCTGCAGAGGGAGGACAGGAAGTGATCTTTAGTAAACCACAGCCTAGGACTAAGGTCAGGCTGATATTGGATTTTCCGACAGAATGAATACACTGATAAGCCAAACTTTACAGTATGTGACTGTATGCACAATAATAAACTGTTTTCAATCTAAAGTCTTCGGATGAAGTACTGACAACCTCAGGCCATGTATATATTTCCAAATCCTTACAGAATTAGAGAAAAAAGTCTTTAGATGAGAGTGCTTTCAAACAATAAACAAAAATATTCTGAAGACACTCATGAAAACGGTTTTTATGTGGGCTGTCAGTGTATATATATATATATGTGTATATATATATATATATATATATATATATATATATATATATATATATATATAAGTTCCAGAGTATGAAACAAAAGAACAGTTCTGACAGCTTCAGGTCTTTTACAGTTTGGAAACCTTCATCTATTTCAAGGAAAGATGCAAATCTAAACAGGCAGTGTGGGATAGAGACCAGATGTGCTTGCGCTAAGCGTGCTGCAGCATATGGGCTGCTGGAACCAAAAAAAAAAAAAAAAAAAATTGCCCAGGGAAGATCAGCATCTCTGAAGGGTTATATACACAAAAGACACAAAACTAAAAGGTGCTCAACAGTTTATTTGCTGTTCCCCTTGATGGCTAAGTGTTATCGTGCTAACAATTGCTTTTAAATGTCCCTTCATCTTTTGAATTATTCTTTAAAATGTTGTACAAGGCCACATTAGTTTAAGAGCATCAAGGGAAAAGAAAGTAGCCAAGAGTCAGTTGTTTAAATTGGACGAAGAAAGGGCAGGTTTTTTTTTTTTTTTTTTTTGGAAGAATTCTACAAAAGTACACTTTGTAGACTCGAGGCAGAGAAACTTAGACTGAACTCTGGCTTGGAAGAAATGGTAACTGAGGGTTGATTTGATTTGCAGACAGAGAAAAAGTTTGAGAACAAAAGCAGCCATTGCTTTGTCTGGCTTCTAGACAGTTCCTTCTGTTGGCCACTGGCACTGCTACAATTTCTGAACTTCATTTGCTTCAAAGCTGCTCAAACTCTGCTTGTAGTTTAATCTCTTCTTGATAGGACATTTTATTTCTCATCAACTCATCTAGTGTAAATATGTTATAATGATAGAATCGTTGTTCGAAAATAATATGAAATGTGACACCGAGTCACATACATTTAAGCCTGAAAGCTGGTGAAAGAAGGGATGGGGAAGTAATTCCCTGCTGTACAGGCATGGAAACGTTTGTTGGAGAGTTTTTACAGTAAACCAGGGCCCTTTGAAGAGAGATTTATTTTTGATGGGACTTTTGGAGAAGAATTGTGGTCTTCATTGGGAATGAAAGAACAGACACAGACTGTCCCTGCTAAGCGGAATAAAAGGACTTGTGTCTCCCAATGATCTTCAACTTTATGAGCTTGCTTCTGTTCCAAGACAAAAGCATATCAAACGCACAGCGTGATTCTGCCTTATTGTTTTCTCCCTTCAGGTTGATATCCTTCACTTTAAATTCTCTTTTCATGAAATGCTCCATGCACTTGAACAAGCATTGATAAAATATAAAGGGGCCTTTCAAAAAAATAACAAAGACAATATAGTATATGTATATTTACAATGGTGGCACGATGGTGTAGTGGTTAGCTCGTCTGCCTCACAGCAAGAAGGCCTGGGTTTGATTCCCGGCCTAGGTGTTTCTATGTGGAGTTTGCATGTTCTCCCTGTGCTTGCATGGGTTTCCTCTGGGTGCTCTGGTTTCCTCCCACAATCCAAAGACATGCACAGTAGGTTAATTGGCTGTTCTATATTGCCCGTAGGTTCGCATCGTGCAGAAGGCAATGGCAAACCACTGCACTAATCCTGCCAAGAAAACTTCCATGAAGATGATAACCAGGGCGTAATCCTTCATGGCGGGTCGCCAATGGTCGTCCTACGACTCCAGTACTAGATAGATAGGTATTTACAATATATTTATATCAATGGCATTTGGAACAGACTCATTCAGAATTACAGTACAGTACTTCCGTTTATGATTTCGATACAACTGAGCAACTGAGGGTTAAAGGTGCCTTGCTCAAAAGCCCAACAGTGACACCTAGGAGGTACTGGAGCTTGAACCAATGAAATCCAAAACCGCTGCCACACCACATACCATATACTTAATATGACCATTAAATTTATGAATGCACCATGATTTTGTAATATTTATCATTTTATGTACTTTTTCATCTATACAGAAATATATATATAGGGGAGGCTGGCACCCATCTCAACCAACCCTGGGTGAGGGCAGAGTACTCCCTGGACGGTCATCGCAGGGCATAAACACGCTGACTGCTATGCAGCTACTCTTGATGAAAATCAGCAATGACTCTTTTACATGCCTCTCCTCATAGACAGTGGGAGACATGGCCGAATCTTGAACCCCCAACCTTGGGATTGGTAAGCCAGCACCTTGCACAGATTGGGCCACCACTGTCCACTATAAATACGTGTTTGAGTTTTAAAATGCAAAATTCTTTAGAAAAAAGGAAAATACACAAACCTTTTGCAAATTGGTAGTAAAAATTTCCAAGCTCAGACGAATCTGTGATTATAATAGATGAGCTGGAGGTAGATTATGGGGGGTAGGGGGTGGGGGGTGGATGGATGTTAGTGGGGCTAAAAACCATTTCCTTAAACAGTCTTATGAAAACCATACGGCACTGGAGAAAACCACAGGCTAAACACCCCCACCCCACCCCATACACCTCCCAAGCTCCTCACACACTCATTCATTACCCGCCCCCTCTTCCAAAAACATACATCCGTACCCTCCTTCACAGTCTCTCTTTTGCAGACAGGCTGCAGACAAAAGTGCTGAGATCACAGATTTCGGAGCTCTCATGTCCTACTGCAAAAACTAAGCAAAGGCTGGAAGAAAGTAACACGAAAGACAATAGAGGAAAATAAGATGCTAGTTGAACAAAGGATGGATGCAGAGGCAGAGGAAGACTGGTCTCTGAGAAAGGTCTACTGTTCTGCATCCCGGTTTGTTTTCCTTGCAGCGTTATTGATTTTCCTGCCTCGGGGAATTTCAGGTCAAAACTTGCCGGAACAGGATGGTTTGTGCAACGCAGAGGGATGTTACTCAGTTCACCTCCAACGCAAGACTTTCAGGGAGTCTTGGAGAAGTTGCAGGGAGAGAGGTGGAAATCTGGCTGTGTTGAAGCGACCAGAAGAGGCAGCACTGATCCAGGACCTGCTGAATGCTGCGGAGCGTCATGGTCCTCGTCCCAGGCTCAGGCTTTGGATCGGTCTTCAGAGGCAGCCTCGGCAGTGCTCAGCCACACGTCCTCTGAGGGGCTTTACTTGGATTACAGGAGATCAAGATACGGAGTACACCAACTGGCAACGTGAGGAATTACCAGGTGCATGTACTGCCATTCGTTGTGTGGTCATTACCTACAACACAACAGACAAGAGCAACAGTCACCAGAACAACTTTAAGTGGCTGGATGGTTCATGCATGCTGGCTGTAGATGGTTTCTTGTGTCATTATTCTTACCGAGGAATGTGTCCATCTCTGCAAAGTGAAGGAAATGGCCCTGCAAGCTACACTACCCCCTTCAACCTGATTAGCACCATACTTTCCCATATCCCCTATGGATCTGTGGCCACGCTACCTTGCCCAGACATCACCAAGGGAGTTCAGTCAGTGCTCTGTATGCTACATGAAGACGGAAGAGTTGGATGGTCCAAGGATGCACCCCTTTGCTCTGATGCTCCAAAGAACTGGTGTGAGCAGGACAATGGAGGATGTGAACAATATTGTGTGGATGCAGATACTCACTATTACTGTGAATGCTCTGATGATTTCACAATAGGGGATGATGGGCAGAGCTGCCAGCCCTTGGATCCGTGCCACAATGCGAACTGTGAGTTTGACTGTGAGCCCAGTCCTGGGGGATATCGTTGTAAGTGTCCAGAGGGGTATCTTCTCTCAGAGGATGGTCTATATTGCATTGATATTGATGAGTGTGCACAAAATCCATGCCCCCAGGTTTGCGTCAATGCACAAGGAACGTTTGAGTGCCGCTGCAATGAGGGATATCAGCTGTCTGTGTTTGGTGAGTGCTTAGATGTCGATGAGTGCAATGAAGGCAAATGCGAGCACTCCTGTGAGAACTCTGGAGGGAGCTATCTATGTCTCTGTCATGAAGGATTCGCCCCTGTACTCGATGATCATGAACGTTGTGAAGACATCGATGAGTGCCAACTCACTGGCACCTGTGAGCAGCTTTGTGAAAATTATGATGGTGGCTTTGAGTGTAGTTGTGAAGTAGGCTACGAACTGCAGCAGGACCAGTATTCGTGTTTGCCTATCGAAGATGTGGAAGAGCATTACATGACTGCTGACCCGGTTCGTCATCCAACAACACTTGTTTGGGATGATCCAGATGACACATCTGATATGGTGACCCATAATGTTCCTCTGGAGTGGCTTACTGAACTTCCAAGCACAGAATGGATTCCTACAGAATTAGACTGGTTTACAGATAACGGACAAGATGACGACATTACCACCGCAGAACCTGGCTGGACAGAGCAAACTCCTGACTCCACAACATCAGATTGGTTAAAGGAGGATACATCATCAAATATACCTACTGATTTAAATGCTAAAGAAGAAGAAAAACAGTGGTTGAATGAGAGCAGGATGTCAGTACCAGGTGAAGACCACCTACCTTCAACTCCTCCACCAAAGAGGATGGGGGGTGCTGATAGGATCACTCTTCCAACTCTTCAAATCCTTGAGGGCAGTTTGCCATCTTCTCCCAACCAAGGTGGCAGAAAGAAGAATGACAGAAGTTGGTTGCTAGTTGCCCTGTTAGTTCCTCTTTGCGTCTTTATTGTAATCATGTTAGCACTGGGTATCGTGTACTGTACAAGTTGTGCTGTTGAGCCACGCAATAAAACTGTCACAGACTGTTACAGCTGGACGACCAACTCTAAACCTGCTGAATCAAAAGCAACAGATTCACAGGCATGAGACTTTTAAACAGGACAACATGACTATAGCAGCGTCTCAAACATGTCTGGCTGCATCTTCTTCTCCTTTCGACTGGCTTTTCCCTTCAGAGGTCGCCACAGCGAATCATCTGCCTCCATCTCACCCTATCCTTTGCATTTTCTTCTCTTACACCAACGACCTTCATGTCCTCCTTCACCACATCCATGAATCATCTCTTTGGTCTTCCTCTAGGCCTTCTGCCTGGTAGTTCCAACCTCAGCATCCTACTTCCAATATACTCACTATCCCTCCTCTGAACATGTCCAAACCATCTCAATCTAGCCTCTCTGACTTTGTCTCCAAAACGTCTTACATGTGCTGTCCCTCTGATGTGCTCATTCAGTATTTTGTTAGTATTTTTTAGCATCTTAAGGATTCCAGGTTTGGCGTTTGGTCTGACAAAAGGGTTGCGGACAAAGATTAGAAATCTGTTTCCAGATGAAAATAAAGTAAGATATCTCAGTGTAGTCATATTTCAGATGTACTTCACTGAACATATAAAGGTTCTAATGGAATGAGTTCTGTGTTGTAGGTCCTGATGTTACATAAAGCTTGCTTTGAGATTTGACTGTGTGTTTTATCGTACCTGTTATTGGTTTTACATTTTAAATGATCCTTTATTTTGACCGCATCCAACATTTTGGAATATATGTACATTCAGAAAGGTCATTTACAGGCACCTTAGTACTACATATTTGATTCTCATATTATTGTTTTTTGTTTTTTTTTTTTCAATCAATTACGAGCAGTGATATTTGATCAGTGAAGTATCCCTTTTGGTCCATTTTATTGTGAAGAACATAGTATATTGTAGAGGGGCAGTGGTGGTCTAGTGGTATAGGGCGCTGGATCGCTGATCCAAAGGTTGGGGGTTCGAGTCCCACTCTCCACAAGGTTGTCACTGTCCCCCCCAGTGCGGCTAACTGGGTTATCAAAGGCGGGCCATGTCTGTCACTGTCTATGGTGAGAGGCATGTAAAAGAACCATTGCTGACTTTCGTAAAGAGTAGCTGCAAAGTCGTCAGCGTGTTTCTGTCCCTTGCGAAAAGGGTTGTGACAGGAAGGGCATCCTACGTAAAAACCTCTGCCAAATCAAACGTGCGAATCAGATGATTCGCTGTGGAGACTCCCGAGTAAAAGGGAAAAAGCCGAAAGGAAGACAGACAGACAGACATAGTATATTGTACAGTTTTCCTGTGGGATTTGGATATTTGTAACATGAGGATGCACTACATTTGTATTTTACCAAAATGATTTACTGAATGCCTCAAATTTGCAATAAAATTTAGTGTGAAGTTCCACTGGTTGAAAAGAGAAGAAATTGCCTGTACTCCTGTATTGGTTTTTTTTTTTTCTCCAAAGAACAGTACGTATATGTGTTTTTAGCGCCCCCAACAGTAAATTGTGGTAATTAACATTAAATTTACAGTACTGTACTGTCCTGTGATCATGGTCTTGGGTTTGATTCCCGAGCTCAGGTGTTTCACATGTTCTCCCTGTGCTTGCATTCGTTTCTTCCAGGTACTCTGGTTTCCTCAAAGTCCAAAGACGTGCACATTAACCGAATTGGCTGTTCCAAATTGCCCCGAGATGTGGATGCGTGTGAATGAATATGTGTGTCTTGACCCTCCAATGGCCTACAAAGCTGTTTAACGGGGTGTATCTTGCTTTTAGCCAGTGTCGACTGAGACAGACGCCACCCTCCCTGTGACCCCAACAGGGTTAAGTGGTTCTGGGGGGGGGGGGGGGGGGTCAAGTTTTTATTAAGGCCAGGTTATATTTAATTCTTAGTTTCTACGAGAGGTGGTGCTAGAGAAAGGATATAATTCATCAGATTTTGGAGATGACCTGAGTCAATTTTTGGATCCAGGAATGTTTTTAAAAATCTTAATTTTAAAAAGACTTTTTAACATCGTGAAATAGAATGATACTCTGTTTTCCTCCCACAATCCAAAAATGTACAAAATAGGTGTGAATGTGAGTGTGTATGGTTGTATGTGTGTTGACCTACAACGGTCTGGCAAGCTGTCCAGGGTGCACCAGGCCCTCATCCAGAGTCAGCTGATATGGGCAGCAGCCTCCCCATGACCCTAATTAGGATTAAGCAGCTTAGAAAATGAATTAAATCGGATTATTATTTTTTTTTTTCATTATTATTTTTTTTTTACATTTTGGTTCATGTGAGTAATTGCTGGACTTGGTGGAGGACTGCATTTTCTTCATGTTCAGTTTTTACCCTTTGGAAAGGATCATCGGCTTAATCGGGTTTTGCTGAGGTAACGCATAAAAAGATTTGGGTTTTATGCTGTTTTAGACTTTAAAGCAAATCAGCTATTTATAATGTACAAGTTTAATTTGCTCATGTTTCTATGTTAACAGGTTATTTGAAGAGTAATCATTTCTATGTTATTTCTTCAGGGATAATAGGAGGATTTTGCATGTCTTTAGATTGTGGGGGAACCAGAACACCTATAGGGGACTCAAGCAGACAGAGAACATGCAAACTCCACACAGAAACGCCCGCACCAAGCACTGAGCTCAAACACAGGACCTTCTTGCTTTGGAATGAACACCCACAGTGTTGCTCCTATGTCAATGCTTGCAGCACCTGAAGGAAAAAACATCCAATGTTTGCATATTGCATTTATCTTCAGGTTGTTGGTAACTTTGTTATTTGCAGCCAAAGTAAAAAGTATGATATTTCCTGCACTAATTTCTTGGCTCACATTTGCTCCCAGCAAAAAAGCACCTAAAATATAGCACTTTAATTGAATGCAACGTTAAGTGAAACCAAGAAGGTCCTGGGGTCGAGTCCCCGGCTGTGTCGTCTCCCCCAAGAGTACTGTACAAAGACATGCTCGGTGACGGTGTGGTTGTGTGTTTAAAATGTTGAAAAACAGTGACACCTTGTGTTGAAAGCTATGAATAGCATTTAAAAGCAAGCAAAAATCATTTAAAACGTAATAAAGTTTGTGACGCATTCATGAAAAAGAAAATAAATTCTCTACCAAACTGTTCATATTTTATTTTATTTTATTACAAGTGTATAAAGTAACAATATATATAAATCTTAAAACAAAAATACAGTCTATAAAGAATAAACTGTCCTCATAAAGATTATAATAAATAGTTTTTTATGAACACAAACACGCACAAATGAGAAAATACAGTTAGATTAGAGGACAGTCGTATTTTAAAATGAACATTATGTTAAAAAAAATTTAATCATGAAAAAGTATTTTCGACGAGGATGGGATTCGAACCCACGCGTGCAGAGCACAATGGATTAGCAGTCCATCGCCTTAACCACTCGGCCACCTCGTCATGCCGGCAACATCCTGCAATGGACCTTAAATTATTTAAAAAATAAACATAAAATTATGAAAAATATATAATAATAATAGTTATAGATGTAAATAATAAGAATAAAAAGAATCATAAATGTGTGACATGGAGAAGTTCATAAGTATTGACAGCATTTGGTTCAGAGCTGTTCGCCTCTCTACCCGCAGAAGAGTCATTGCAAAGGTCTGAACAACAAGGAGGTCTCGATCTACCCAGCAGTATAAATGACTACTATTAAAATAAAAATACTGCAAAGGACCACCATCCTGTATGGCATGGGTGTCCTTGTGCAACTAGCCATTCTCTATGGTTTTCACATCATGTTCATTTTCAACAGGTTTGTGCTTGGTGGAGGTTTTCACTCTCAGAGAGCTTGTATTGATATCATATATACTAGTGTATAAGGAGACATTTATGTCTTGGTTTTGGAAGGGAAGCAGTGGTGGCACAGTGCTGGATTACCAATCCCAAAATTGGGGGTTCAAACTCCACTGTCAATAGTTGTCAGTACCGCCCCCTATGGAGCTAACTGGGTTATCAAATGCTGGTCCTGTCTCCCACTGTCTATAGTAAGAGGATTGTGAAAGAACCATTGCTAACTTTCGTTAAGAGTAGCTGCAAAGCCGTCAGCATGTTTCTGCCCTGCAATGGCCTGGCAAGATGATTAGGCGGTTCAGAAAACAAATGAATGAAGATGTTTCACTTCAATTTATTTGTCATATCTTGGTAGAACGTACAAAGCAGAACCACTTCCTCCTTCCCCAATTTGTTGCAATAGATACAACATGGAGTGGGGCCAATGCCGTAGTGGTTAGGGTGCTGCGCACATGATCAGGAGGTTGTGAGTTTGAATCCCACTGAGCTGAGACCCTCATTGTGCTAAGACCTCTGGGCAAGGTCTCAACCACAAGTGTGCCTCTGTTCACCCAGCAGTATAAATGGGTACCAGGAAAAACATACTGGGAAGGTAACCTGTGCTGGACGAGCGTCCCATCCAGGGGGAGTTGAACTCCTGGTCGCTTCACGCTATGGAAACTGGGGATGAGCCATGAGGCTCGGGTGGAAAAACCCAACAGACTTTACCTACCGACAACATGGACAAATGTTTGTGTGGTCCAGATTGTCATACAGGTGGACTTTATCCACAATGTTGCTGGACATTCCTTTATTGAAATCCTGAATCCTACTTGTGTCATGGGGAGACTGGAATGGATGTCACCTGACTCTGGGTGGAGGCAGGGAACACACTGAACAGCTCACTCGTCCATCATCGGGCCAACACACACAACTATTCACACACACACACCTCGGGGAAGGTAATCAGCCTAATGTACATATCATTATGTCAATATGTATATCTTTGGACTGAATGAGGAAACACACACAAGATGAGACCATGCAAACTCCATGGAGACACGCCCTCAGCAAGCCCAGTATTTTCTTGCTATGAGGCAAACATGATCACTATGATGCAACCTCAGCACCCACAGCTTTCCACAATGGATTTGTAGGACAAAGTATTTGCATTACGGATTCAATTCACAGAAAATAAAAGAGCCAAAACCTGTTCCAGCATGGCACCGTCCCCTATGAACAAGGCGGGGCAAACGTACAAGGACTGATCAACAACATGAATGTCCCAGGCATAACCATGTCCTTCACCCCACTGAACAACCACCCTTTGAGATGAAAAGGCACTTCTGGAACTTCTGGAAAAGGAACACCCATATTTCTCACCTGATATCAAGAAATAACCTGAATAATAGTGCAGTAATACCAAATAGCAAATGATTCATTTACTGAAACTATTATTTTATAAAAAATTAACTGATCCAGCTTCCAAAACTGAATGAAAATAACTACCAGGACAGTGAAAGGTGTGTACTTTGTGAAATATCCAATTCTTCAACTCCACTTCCTCTTCCATGCTTGTTATTTCAGAGGGAGCACGTGTTACAACCGGATGTGACGTATGGGGCGCAGGGAAGTCCAGCCTTTGTCTAACAGTTTGGCGGTTATTTCAAAGCGTTCTTTCAGACGCCTGACTGACAGACTGAATGCAGCAAGCGTATGAATTTTTAATAATTTTATAGTTAGTTTTTAAATTTAAAATCAACAAAAGTTAATTTTTGTTGTCATGGCAACTCCGCCGAAGAGAAGGTGCTCTGATTCTGAATTTAACAGCAGTTTTGAAAAGAGGGTTAAGAAAATTTCTATAGAAGGAAACATTGGTAAGTTGAACTTATTTCTGTTGGTTGAAATTATTGATGAAGGTTCTGAAACCGATTTAAAGAATAAAATCAGGAGATAAAGTGCTTAGTTTATTTAAAACATGCTATTTAGCATGAATGCTACTTGTTTGTTTGGCGCCAAGTTACTTCAGAAACACGCGGGAAGGGTTAAGTACATCAACACCTAATGTTTATTAACACTTCATTAGCTTAAAAAAATTCAAAACAATCTCACAATATTATATAAAATACGATGATATTTTCCTTCTTATTGTCATATTAGGAACTTTTTTTCTTTGAATAAGTAACCTGGGTGCAGTTTGAGTTTGTCTGACTTCTCTTGATACTCCTTCATTGGCACTAATTAATTTGTAAACATTCATACAACGGGCAAGTTTTAATCTATTTATTTAAAAATAACAATAACCTAATAATTACCAAGTGTTAAATATAAAGGTTATAAAATAAAAGCCTGAAGACAGGTGACTGGTGTGTGGATTAAAGACCTGGAGTCTGACTCCTCATTACTTGATTATTGATTCAGAATTTAGTATAAATTTGTTTTTAAAAAAAAAAAAAAAAAAGGTTGAGGCTTCATCTTTTTTATTAAAGCTCTATTTTGTTTAAAATTGTCTGTTGTTGCAAATGTAATGTTTACTTTATTATGATGTAGGAGAATAAAATGCACATAATGTTTTTGGGCGATTTTAAAGTCTGTATTGAATTAGAAATGAATTCTATAGTTTACTAAATTGTCAGAATTAAAAACAAAATGGGGGAAAGAAACAGGAGTAGAAACAGAATGTCAAAATGCCTTTAAAGGGGAAGTTTTAAACCTGCCATGTTTCGGGGTCTGATCATAAAATTGGTACATTTTCCATCCACCTAACTTCAAACTTGAATAAATATTTTCTTCTCTAAGTTTATTTGTGAATCAATGCATTAACATCTTTAGTACATGCCTGGGAGATAATGTATCAAATAATGTACAGATGGTGAACACAGTTTTTGAAATCAAGGATGTCTACTCCTAGTTTACACCCTTTTCATGCTCAATTTTGTGACAAGAGAAAGACCTCATTGTTTTTGCATCCTGTTAAGCCACTGCTAAGTTTGCCACAGGTCCAATGACCACATGAGAACCACAGAATTTACAGATGCCCAACAAGATTGGTAAATAAGCACCAGACTTAAAACAGGATCAAAATTTTCCTGTTCATGTTGCATGGTGTGTTGTGTGCTCCCACCTCATAAATGATGTATCAGAATTTATTGACTTGAGATAATTTTTCTAAATCTGCAGAAAATGTAAAAGGTCAGTGTCTCTCATTTCAGTACCAGTTTCACCTGGTCAGACCAGAATAACAAATTTTGACCTGCATTGTTTACTATATACTGCCATACAGTACTGTCCAAAAGTCTTAGACTTGGCAAAGGTTCTGATGTGATATGATAATAATGTAACATGTTGGATTGCTTCATTAAAAAAAAAGAATATATTCGATTAAATTTATTTTTAAAAAATCATTAATGTTACCACAATTGTGGGCAGTGGTGGTCGAGGTGGTATAGGGCGCTGGATCGCTGATCCAAAGGTTGGGGGTTCGAGTCCCACTCTCCACAAGGTTGTCACTGTCCCCCCCCAGTGCAGCTAACTGGGTTATCAAAGGCGGGCCATGTCTCTCACTGTCTATGGTGAGAGGCATGTAAAAGAACCATTGCTGACATTCGTAAAGAGTAGCTGCAAAGTCGTCAGCGTGTTTCTGTCCCTTGCTAAAAAGGGTTGTGACAGGAAGGGCATCCGACGTAAAAACCTCTGCCAAATCAAATGTGCGAATCAGATGATTCGCTGTGGCAACTCTCGAGTAAAAGGGAAAAAGCCGAAAGAAAGACATTAATGTTACCAAGATTGTTGTTTCCTGTAATGTCTTACCTTCAGTTAAAAAGAAAAGAAAAGGAAAAAAACGAAATAAATCCCGAATGCGAGAGACTGGTGTGTGAGCTTGTTTTAAGTTTGGTCAACTGAACTTATCACACGATGTTCCTAAACCCCACCCGTGCAGTCTGATCTGCGTTTGTTTGCTCTCTGTCCAGTGACTTGTGTGCCTTCATTATCAAGAATTTCATATTAAATAATTATACATCATATTATTATTATTATTTTGTTTTTTAATAGCTGCTGGCAAGTCGACCCTTGTGCGGTTGTTGGAACGAGAATCAGAGGAATGGAACGTGATCCCAGAGCCCATTGGCAAGTGGTGCAATGTTCAGAATACAGAGACTGAGTTTGAGGTATGAAATTCTACAGGTTTTTCCCTGTTGTTTTTGGGGTTTTTTTTTTTTTTACTATTTGTACTGTATTCCTTTTGTGTAAGTGTAACTACAATGGTCTTGCTCTCTCTAGGAGCTGACTTCATCACAGAAAAGTGGAGGCAACCTGCTGCAGATGTTGTATGACAAGCCGAGCCGCTGGTCCTACACCTTTCAGACCTATGCTTGCTTAAGCCGTATTCGTAGCATGCTTCAGCCCGTCTCTCCCAAATTGCAACAGGCGGAGCATCCGGTTCAGTTCCTCGAGCGCTCTGTGTACAGTGACAGGTACTTAGTGAATGAAAGGAAGGAGTCTATGTTGTAGCTTAAACCCTTTCATATATATTTAATGCACTGATAGCGGAGATTGAAGCGAATGATCATATTTTTGCAGATATATTTTTGCTTCAAACTTGTATGAGTCTGGAGACCTGACTGAGACTGAGTTTGCCATCTATCAAGACTTTCATACATGGCTGTACACCCAATTCAAGTCTGAACTCGAACTTGATGCCATGATCTATTTGCGGGCAGATCCTGAGGTATAATATTGTTTTTGATGTGTTGTGTGTGTGTATGTACGTGTGTGTGTATGTATGTACGTGTGTGTGTGTATGTATGTATGTATGTGTATATATATATATATATATATATATATATATATATATATATATATATATATATACACTGTATGTATGTGTATATGTATGTATATGTGTGTGTATATGTATGTATACGTATATATATGTATGTATATATGTGTATGTATATATATATATATATATATATATATATATATATACATATATATACACATATATACATACATACATATATTATATATATATATATATAATGTGTGTGTGTGTGTGTGTGTGTATATGTGTATATATAAAAAACAAAAATAAAAGGACAGGACAAAGACTTTCTATTGAAACTCCATTTATCACTACAGATCTGTTTCGAGGGGTGGTGAAACCAGGAGAAGATTCTTCTATAATCACCTGAAGAGAGAGGATGGTTTCACCACCCCCCGAAACAGATCTGTAGTGATAAATGGAGTTTCAATAGAAAGTCTTTGTCCTGTCCTTTTATTTTTGTTATTTGCTCTACCAAAAAGTATTGAGCACTCTCCTCCGGAAGGATCTACTCAGAAAATCCTCTATATGTATATATATGTGTGTATGTATGTGTGTGTGTATATATATATGTGTGTGTGTGTCTACATGTGTGTGTGTGTGTGTGTGTATATATATATATATATATATATATATATATATATATATATATATATGTGTGTGTGTGTGTGTATATATGTATATGTGTGTGTATATATATGTGTGTGTATATATGTATATGTGTGTGTATAATATGAATAAATGAATGAGGTGGTTGTGCGTTTTCCTCGCTGGGCTTGCAGGGTCAGTTAACATCTTGTGTTCAACTATAGATTACACGAAGTATAAGCCATCTTGACTGATAACAGGTGTTTTCAAGTATCAAATGTCTTGTCTGCTCACTGATGTTCCACCATAATAGCTTTTGCTAGGAAATGAAAATTACAGGCTAATGTAATCGAACAGAACTGAGAGAACAATGCCTTCTACTTTTATTACTTTATATAATTTATTCCAGATATCTTGGAAAGAAACAACACTTTTGAGGAGGAAATATGAGAAATCGAGGAATATTTGCAAGAACACCATTCGCACAATTAAATATTTGTCCATCTGTTGAGGAAAATTTTTGTTTTTGATGTACAGCATAGCCTTCATAATTCTTAAGATTTACAATTTCACGATGTAAAAATGCTTGTAATGATCAAAAATTCATGATTGGCTGCTTTCTTCATGTGGTTCACAGTGAACATTAGGGTTTCCAAATTTCATGGAATTTTAAAAGGTCAGAGAATCAGAACTTTTGGAATTTTGTTTCTGTGTAATTTGAGCTGACATTTATTAATCTTATATTTTCATTGTAGTATTATAAATACGCTTGACGAGTCAAAAGTTTTAGAAAATACAGATTTCTGCCAGTCATTGAAATTTACTTAGTTTAAGGCCAGTGAATGATCTCAAAAGAAGTTCAGCAGTATGTCTGACACCCTGAGAAGAAAAGAGCAAGACAGTCTGCTTCCAATCTACTGGAATGGCAGCACTCCAAACCTGAACTCTATCGGGTTTGTTTGGGATGTGGACATAAGTCAGCAAACATATTTGTTGGAGTGTTGGGAAGAAATTCCAGAAAAATATTTCATTTCCATTGTTGAAATAATGCTACGAGTGTGTTCAGCTGTAATACCTCCTAAAGGTGGCCACTGTAAGTAAAAAATGTAGAATAAATTAAGTTAAACCGAGCAGTTCCACAACAAAACAATTCCAAACCCCCCCGCCGTGCAATGGCCTTGTGAACTGTCCAGGGTGCAGTCTTCCCTAGCACCGATTCGGCTGAGCTAGGCACCAGCCTCCCTGCAACCATAATTAGGATCAGGTGGTTGATAGAATTAATGAATTTTATTTTTCTCGCTCCATGCTTTAATTTCAGAGTACACTGCAACATTAAACTGGTAATATAAACTGGGGGAAAGGGGTTTTCTAAAACTTTTGACTGGCAGTGTATGTTCTCAGGATGATTATAAGGTTCTGTACTGGAAATGACTGTTAATTGGTGGATTGGTTGGTTTTAAATAAAGGGCCATGAAGGCTTTTTCTGCTTCACACAAAGGCAGAATGTTTTCCTGTTTGTTATGGAAAGGTTGGGAATTAGTTCGTCAGCTGTTTGCCGAACTGCCTAATTCTACTCATCGTGGGGAGGCTGAAGCTTATTTTAGCTGAGACTGGGCAAAGGAGTAGTACACCCTGAACAGTTCACGAGATCATTATCGGACCAATAGACAGACAGGTATTCACACTCACACCCGATGTGCACATCTTTCGACCGTGAGAGACGCACCTGAGCCCAGGACCTGAACATGGGACCTTCTTGCTGTGAGGCAGACATGCCTAACCTTGCCGCCACCCTTCCTTTTCTGAAGTTCTGTGTAATATGGCTAAGCACATGTGCTAATCCGACTTAAAGTGTAAAAAGACACTGCATGAATGTGCTAGATGAAGATGAGAAGTTCATCCTAAGCCTAAATCCTGACTTTGGTTGTTTTGCAGAAGTGTATGCAGCGTCTGAAATTGCGAGGTCGTCAGGAAGAGCTGGGAATTCCTCTGGAGTACTTGGAGAAACTTCACTATAAACATGAGTGTTGGCTCAATAACAGAAATATGCCGTGAGTTCATCGTATTATAAATTGGTTTCATGGTTTTCCCAGACTTTAAAAATATTGCAATCAGTTTAACTAATTTTTTTCAATAGCTCACCTGACTTTGTAATATAATTAAGGAAAATAGAAATGTGAATTTTATACTGATGTTATGTTTGAGTAGTCACACACTGATTCGATAAAATTTATCCAGGCATGTGATTTTTCTGCGAATTCACAGAATTCCAAGTTTTTTCATTGGCCCAGTTTAAAAAAAAAAAAAAAAATCGATTTTTTTTTTTTTTTTCACGCCGAATATGTCAAAATAACCTTTCCCACTTTTATTCCGTTCTGAGTTTTGCATAAAATGACCTCTCTTGAAACATTACTGCTAATTGGCTGATGACTTTCTAATAGCCTATCGCTGATGTTGAAGCATGTACGTAGACATTCGCGCCACTTCCGATCTGTTCAGCTATCGAAAGCATGTCGGTGATCCAGAGAAAAGATTCTGCTCGAATCAAAGAAATAGACAAAGTCGTGAAAAGCAAGCTTCGGGGGGGGGTCGGGCTTCGTGCCCCCAACCCCTCAGACCCTGGCTGATTTTCAGATATTTTGGTGTATATCAAATATATATATTTGTTTCCCTTGATAAACAGGCATGTGATTTGACCGTCACCAAAATATCTGAAAATCTGTATGTATATATGTATGTGTGTGTGTGTGTGTATATATACGTGTATGTGTGTGTCTTCTTCTTTCTTCTTCTTTTCCTTTCGGCTGTTCCCTTCAGGGGTCGCCACAGCAAATGATCTGCCTCCATCTCTCCCTATCCTCTGCATCTTCTACTCTTACTCCAACGACTTTCATGTCCGCCTTCACTGCATCCATAAATCTTCTCTTTGGTCTTCCTCTGGGCCTTTTGCCTGGTAGTTCCAACCTCAGCGTCCTACGACCAATATACTCACTATCCCTCCTCTGTACATGTCCAAACCATCTCAATCTAGCCTCTCTGACTTTGTCTCCAAAACATCTAACATGTGCTGTCCCTCTGATGTACTCATTTCTGATCCTATCCATCCTCGTTACTCCCAAAGAGAACCTCAACATTTTCATCTCTGCTACCTCCAACTCTGACTCCTGTCTTTTCCCCAGGGCCACTGTCTCTAAACCATACAACATTGCTGGCCTCATCACCGTCTTGTACACTTTTCCCTTCATTCTTGCCGATACTCTCCTATCACACATCACACCGACACTTTTCTCCATCCATTCCAACCTGCCTGCACGCGCTTCTTCACCTCTTTTCCACACTCTCCATTGCTCTGGATTGTTGACCCTAAGTACTTAAAATCCTCCACCTTCTTTATCTCTGCCCGCTGTAACCTCAAGGTTCCTCTTGGGTCCTTGTCGTTCACACACATGTATTCTGTCTTACTAAGACTAACCTTCAATCCCCTCCTTTCCAGGGCATACCTCCACCTCTCTAGATTTTCCTCCACTTGGTCTCTGCTCTCACTACAGATCACAATGTCATCTGCAAACATCATAGTCCATGGAGATTCTTGTCTAACCTCATCTGTTAGCCTGTCCATCACCATAGCAAACAAGAAGGGGCTGAGAGCTGACCCTTGATGTAGTCCCACCTCCACCTTGAACTCTTCTGTCACACCGACAGCACACCTCACCACTGTCTTACATCTATCATACATGTCCTGCACCACTCTAACATACTTCTCTGTCACTCCAGACTTCCTCATACAATACCACAGTTCTTCTCTCGGCACCCTGTCATATATATATATATATATATATATGTATGTGTGTGTGTGTGTGTGTGTATATATATATATATATATATATATGTATGTATGTGTGTGTGTGGTTTTTTTTTTTTTTGTTTTTTGTTTTTTATTTAAACATTGTGTTCACAGGGATGCAATCACGCCAAATAGTGATAATCATCATTGAGACCGTAGTCATTGAGACCGTTGGTGCACCCACTGTTTGACTCTTCTTCACCATTCCATTCTGTTATCCGTCAGGTGATATAGTCTGTTCATGCTGGCAATTCCAGACCAGGCCGTTATGTTAGAGCGTCTCGTCTCACTTGATGACCAAAGAAAATAAGCTTCCTGCACATTACAACTTCCATTTGTTCCAAACAAACTCATTTGTTCTTTTGTCTCTCCATGAGATACCAAGTAGATGGCGGTCGCATTTCATTTCAAAAACTTTGATCTTCTTGTATATTTAAAAAAAAAAAAAAATCTTGTAAACAAGTTTTGCAAGCTGACTGTTTGTTATGTAATTGGACCAATCTTTTACCTTTTACTCGTTACTCCTACTAAACACCCATGAACTGGGACGGGCTTTGAACACACAGGTCAAAGCACAGATTGAAGCACAAAGTCCTACAGCAAAGGCACTTTTAAGTGAAACATTGCGTCCAGTACTTCTGTGAGTCATTACATGTTGAGCTCTGTCATACATTCACACTGATTGTTTTGTTTTTCCAGGCTTGAATTTGAGTACTTGAAAGATCTTCCTGTTCTGGTGCTGGATGTTAATGATGACTTCAAGAATGACAGAATTAAGCAGCAGGCGGTGGTTGATGAGGTAAATGTGTGTTGCATTTAACCTGACTTGCTAAAACTGAGGTGTAAATATTGTAATCTATATAGTATTATGTACCCTGAATCGTGAAGAAAAAATGAGAGAAGAGCTCTCAACAGCCATCCTTCAAGTCTTAAAAATACATTGAAGTCATGAATATGCAAATAAATTAAAATTTTAATCGGAATTTTTAAGAAAGTCTAAAAAGATAAGAGAAGAAATGGGAATTTAACAATCGTTTTTCTGACATTGCAACTGAACACCTTTTAATTAATTATAGGGAGATATGTGTGGATATTTACTTGTTTGTGTTCTGTTTCTTCATAGGTGAAGGAATTCCTGTCTACACTTTAATACATAACTGCGTGCATATGCTCTATTAGTTTCAAAGCTGAGTTTTCTGGTTTGTTTTTGAAATTTATAAACCGCAAACATTTACCATAAGTACATTTTACATGAATAAATCAATATTGGAAGGACGACAGGGACCACTGATGACGTGTTCCAAGTTACAGATGGGTGTGGAAATAGCATGGAATTACTGTCCTCATACTTGTACAATGACTGAAATGTGAGTGATCATGAATTTGTAAATATATATTTATGCTCTTTATTAAAACTTAAAAAAAGAAAAAATTCCTGCTGGTCATGAGTTCTTATTTTTTCCCCACCTAGTAAATAAGTACAGTATAGCGCCACTGTTAAAAAAAAAAAAAGATACCTTTTTTTTTTTTTTTTTTTTTTTTCAAATTTTCTGTCAGAATACTTCATTGATCCCAGAGGGAACTGCGTTCTACATGAATTTTATAAATCAAAGTAAACTATAATAAATTATAAGGTAGATTTTTGGTGTAATGATCCTTTGATTTCAAAATATAATGTCTCGTGTCCAATTTGTGCAGTTTTACGAGATAACAAGCTGTAAATTTTACTGAGCATCTTTTCAAAACCAGAGACTACTCTGGAGATTTTAATATTTTCTTCTTCTTTTCCTTTCGGCTGTTCCCTTCAGGGGTCGCCACAGCAAATGATCTGCCTCCATCTCTCCCTATCCTCTGCCTCTTCTACTCTTACTCCAACGACCTTCATTTCCGCCTTCACCACATCCATAAATCTTCTCTTTGGTCTTCCTCTGGGCCTTCTGCCTGGTAGTTCCAACCTCAGCATCCTACTACCAATATACTCACTATCCCTCCTCTGGACATGTCCAAACCATCTCAATCTACTGGACATGTCCAAACCATCTCAATATTTTTTTAAATTTTAATAGATTTTAATTTTTTTATTACATTTTAATTTAATTGAAATTTAATTTAATTTAAAAAGAGATTTTAATATTTTCACTTTTTAAGTTTGCATGTTGAACTTCAGGCGCTTTTATATTTCTTCTGAAAAGTGGCAATATGCTGCTTTCTTATTGACCTTAATTTCCTGTAACATTTAAATTTGTGCTGGACAACTAATACAGTCACTATCCGAGTTACGACGTACACTAAACGAGTTACGACCACCTGTACTTACGACCGCGTCTAGCAGATGCCTATTCTCAGTTTGCTGTATATGTCTGGTAGCGCAGCATCTCACACTCTCAGCAGTATATCACTACACTCAGTGAATAGATACCGTCGCAGTAATGTCTCTTTTACAGTACAATTTTACATTCGTTTACTGTACACCGTTACCATGGCCCCCAAGACGAAGTCCGATTCATCAGATGGCGATTCTACCAAGAAAGCAAGGAAGGCACTGTCGTCATAGACGGAAGATGAAAGTGAGCTCTCCGTCTCTCCCACTCCACGGTGTCGACAATTTTGCAAAACAACGACTGTGTTAAGGAAGTGGTGAAAGCAGCATCCCCGATTAAGTCGACTGTCATCACAAAACCATGTGATGGACCGATTGCAGAGATGGAAAACTTGCTATACACGTGGTTGGAAGATAATAAGCAAAGAAACGTGAACGTGATGTTGCGAGCAGTGCAAAGTAAGGATACATGTTTATTTCGCATGCTGAAAGAACGTGCAGGTGAAGAATACGGCTTCACGTGAATTCATCGCGAGTGCCGGGTGGTTTCAGTTTTGTTGTGTTAAATATCTGACTTATGACCAATCCGACTTACGACTGGTTGGTCAGAACCGATGGAGGTCGTAACTTGAATAGTGACTGTATTTGGAAACCTTGCTCATGTACAGACTGTTATAGTTACGCTTTATTACAGACTGAGAAAATCGATCTGCAAGTCCAGTAATATTGTGTGGATGGAGCTGGACTCTGGGGGTGTTGGAGAGGCAAATGTCCAAAATAAAAACAATACTGATCAATACCGCCCCACCTTCTTTATAACCGACTGATCAGTCACAGGAACACATTCAGTGAGGGGACGGATACCACTGAATGATAGGAAATCATTCCGACCCTTGAACGTTAAACTGTACAAACTCCTCCATATCGTAGCAACATTCGTATTATATTGATAATAACGGACTGTACAGATCACTCGCTGACACATTCATTCTCCATCTGTTTATATAGATATTAGCAACTTCTAATTTTACACTTACCGATGTATATATGAAAATTTCATACCTTTCATCTCTTTTCATATCAGGGATCCCTCGCTAACTTCGTGCTTCAATTCATGCGGCTTCAGTCCATTGTGGTTTTTTTTTTTTTTTTTTTTTTTTTTTTTATAAAATATTCATCGAATTAAAAAAAAAAAAAAAAAAAGGAAATGAAGCAAGAATAGGGGAAAAGTTAAGGAAAATGCCACAAAAACAAGGCCAGTTATGCAAAAAAAAACCCAAAACCTCCCATCAAAACAACTTACATTGTTGTTCGGTGCGCATCCGAGTACACGTGCATGTCTGTATGTGGTGTGTACAATATTTATATTTTATTTACATCTTATGCATTATTTTGAATGTTTAATTGTTATTTTAAGCATTTATTGCATTGAATATGTATTTATTGATATTATATACACATATACAGTTGATGTACATATACGGGGGTGGGGGGGCTGATCCTATTCACGGATTTCAATGGTCCGTGGTGATCTCGGTCCCGATTAACCACGGAAAGTGAGAGATCCCTGTATGTATATGTATATATATATATATATATATATATATATATATATATATATATATATATGTATGTATATATGTGTGTATATATATGTATATATGTATGTATATATGTATATATGTATGTATATATATGTATGTATATATATATATGTATATATATATATGTATGTGTATATGTGTATATATATATGTGTGTGTGTATATATATATATATATATATATATATATATATATATATATATATAAATAAAAGGACAGGACAAAGACTTTCTATTGAAACTCCATTTATCACTACAGATCTGTTTCGAGGGGTGGTGAAACCATCCTCTCTCTTCAGGTGATTATAGAAGAATGATTACAAAGTGCTGAGGGCGGTACTATGCCGATGAACATGGCGTCCTCAAGGGAGGATAGTTTCACCACCCCTCGAAACAGATCTGTAGTGATAAATGGAGTTTCAAGAGAAAGTCTTTGTCCTGTCCTTTTATTATTTGCTCTTCCAAAAAGTATTGAGTACTCTCCTACGGAAGGATCTACTCAGAAAATCCTATATATATATATATATATATATATATATATATATATATATATATAGTACATTTTATTGAGACTTTATCTTATTCTTACTTTGTGTGGAGCAACTGTTTGCACAATTTCCTTTGGGATTAATAAATTACTCTGGTTGATTCTGATAAACTAAAATTCTATCGTAAAGTTTATACATAAAAAAGTGCCCAAGTCTTTTTCGCAGTACTGTATTTCATTAAGTATTTAATTTTAATTTGGTGGTTTGTATGGTGTCTGTCTTTTTCCTGTAATGAGAAACTAACAGCAGTGAACTTTAAAGTTTCTCAGTGTCATGCTGATTTTTTCCCCGTTTAGTCTTCATGTCACGAAAACTTCTAAACTGGCTGTTTACAGCAAAGATAATGCAAGTTACAACAGAAACTAAAGTGATTTCATGAATGTTTCATGACATTATATCAGAATTATATGACTAAATACAAATTTGTCATCATTGATGTTGTCTCCAAGAAATCAAACACTTGATGGTATGTTTTAGGAATATAAATCACACCACCCTGTAATTTGAAAATTGATTTATTTTACTTGAATTGCCCGATTGTGTTCTATTTCATACTAAGAAACCACATGTTGACGTACAATCTTTTGGTGAAAAAATAAGAAATACTTGGGCATGTAAGCTAATTTCTATTTATTATTGTCTTGAGCATATGATTCATTTTAATGCTTTCCTGTAGTTCAAAAACAGGAAACCCTGATCACTTGAAACTGACTGCTGATAGAAAACGTTTCTGTGAAAACACCTTCATGAATTCTAAAGTCAACCTTCCTGAATTTAGCTTTGTTTAGCCAATATTTCAATACAGTATATTAAAGCATTTTTTTTATGTTGGTCCAAGTCCAGAATTTTAATTGGAACATTTAACGTTAAATTAAAGTTAAATAAAGTATATGGCGAGTAAAAGTTCTGAAGCTTAATTGACTTTAATATTTTCTGCTATGTGCAATATATTACAAATAAATAACATACATACAAGTATGTTGTTATTTGCCAGAATTTAGATTTATTTTGAGTGTTGAGGGAATCACTGATTTAATCTTAAAAGTACATATTTATGAATCATTCGGTTGAATCGCACTGAAACCGAGATACAGTATATTTACTCCATCTGTATTTTTATAATGAACATTGACTAGGTTTAGCTAAATTATGACCTGAATTAAGGTAGAGATGGATAGAATTAATTAAACGTAAGAAAAGACAAATTATGACAATTATGTGGCTTTTATTTTTACTTTGAGTTCCTACCTCTGCTGACATTGAACTTGTAGGAAAAGGTTTGTTTTTATTTTCATCTACTTTCAGGTTTGAACTTGAGCCTTTTTTTTTTTATTTTCTTTCTCCTTTCCTGCTTAGTTTGCTTCAATTTCCTTGCTTTGTTTTCCCTATGTAACGTGACCTTGGGTTTGTGAAGGGAGTTACATCAATGCAACTTCATTATTATATTTATTATTACAGTATATCGGAAACAGGTTAATATTTATTTTTAATTTACAGGATATATGGTTGTTTGCTGTGTACCTAATGTTTAATTATTGTGTTACATTTCTATTCAGCTTCAGAAGATAGAAATTTCACACACCCAATTTTGTTGACGTGAAAAATGAACAAGAAAATGTCAAGTATGATTTTTCCTGTATGAAATAAAATATAGGTTTGGAGACAGACAGTGGACTTGGACTGTACAGTGATGTGAGCTGATGTATTATGTACCAGGTACTGTGTCTGAATGATGAAAGCTGGCTGAGTTGGCAGATTTTGAATAATTCTCCAAGCTGAATGAAAGAAATGGAGGGATGAAAAAGTTAAAAAAAAAAGAAGGATGAGTATGGATTAGTCAAGATGGCAGTAATGAAATGTTTGGGGATGAAGGATGATGCTTGGGTTTTTTTTTTCAGTTTGGTGACCATCATTTAAATTTGAAACAAACCATGACATTTTACAATATGGTAAAATGTAAAAAAAATGTGGACAGAAAAAAAAAAAAAAAGGCAGCACATTCATCTCACAGCAACAAAGTCATGGGTTCGGGCCCTGCATTTCTGTGTGGAGTTTCCTCCAGATACTCCGGTTTTCTCTGACAGACCAAAGACATGAGTTCAGGCTGATTTGCTGTTTCAAATGATCTCAGGGTTTAAATTTGAATACAGTAGTGTGTGTGTGTGTGTGTGTGTGTGTGTGTGTGTGTGTGTGTGTGTGTTGGCCCTGGTCTGATGAGCTGGTCAGGATGTATCCTGCCTTCACACAGTGTCCACTAACATAGGCTCCAGCCCCTCTGCGACCCTAGTAGGACTGAGCAGTTCTGCGAACGAGGAACAAATTAGAAACAAATATGTTCACAATGTCTTCAAAAGGATTTATTGATTTTTACCAAACAGCTTTATCCTGTTCGGGCCAAGAGGAGGTTGGAGCCCATCTCAGCAGACTCTGGGCAAAAGTAGGCTGGATCCCCTCGACAGCTCTCAAGACAATTATTAAAAATACCAAACAAACTATGATTCATAAAAATTATTAGTAAATTATAATATAATATATATGTGTGTATATATATATATATATATGTATATATATGTATATGTATGTATATGTATATATATATATATGTGTGTATGTGTATATGTATATGTCTATGTGTATAAGTGTATGTGTATATATATGTGTATATATATATGTATGTATATGTATATATGTAGATATATGTATATATATATATGTATAAATATATATATATAGACACACACGTATATACACACATGTATATATATATATATATATATATATATATGTATATATATAAATAAAATAGAAAGGTATAAATTAATTAGTCTGCATATTTTAAATTATTTAATTAATTAAAACTAATTTTACTCATACTGTATTTAAGATCAATTAATATTTTAAGGTTAAATTAATGCCATGATTGAAACCAGTAAACACTATCAAACATTAATTTACCAGTTGATAATATATGTATATGATGGATTTTATTATGTAAGACATGTGTCCCTTATATATATATATATATATATATATATATATATATATATATATATATATATATATACAGTGTATGTATGCATGTGTGTGTGTGTGTGTGTGTAAAATTTCACATACATATGCAATTACATAATTTCAGTCACATCTAGCATAAAATGTGATGAACCTCATCTTTTTTTAATAATGAACTTGATGAACGACATTTCCCAGAACATCTTGCCTATTACCTCACACTTCCATGACTCGGTTGCGCCCTGATCTTTGCTGTCTTTTTGATGCACTCTTTCCTCCTTTGAGATAATTATTACAAACAGGAAAACCCTATATTATTATCCTGCACGTCTGATTTATTGTCAAGCGTTAAAACTAAGCAGTGAAGGCGATGTTGATCATCAACAAAACTTTGTACTGTGATGAGACGAATAGCGTATTATCATCAACAAGACAAAAATAGGCGTATCAAGGGGCGGGACTTTATAACAGGCGTCTTAAGAACCAATCGTTGTTGACGTGTGATGTTTCCTGGCGTAAGTTCTCCCGTAAACCAACCTTGACATCGCGCGTGTATCTTCGAGTAGCGTGCTGTTTAACAAATCATATTGTACAATCTTAGAACGTAAGCCAATTACGGTGAAACATTTTGAAGAAAGGCGGGATAATACGGAAATAGAACGAAGTGTGGGTAGGTTGTTAGAAAGTTAATGGCTTGAGGGAAAGAGAATCTCTTCTCGCTTCAGGAGAGTTTGAGGGTTTTTCTGAAGTAAAACGGAATAATTTTAAAACAATACAACCCCAAAGAAAGTGAGAGGACAACATTAGTTTTACAAACATATATATTCTTCAGGAAAGTATGCAGGATGCAGTAGCCGGGACGGCAATGCTGACGGACGGCTTCGAGGACGAGATTGACTCGGTGACTCCGCGCTCCCCTGCGCTCGGGATGGGGGTTGGAGCTACACCAGGAGCCGGACTCGGAGGCCTCGCGTTGGGTGTCGGTGGCAAAAAAGTACGCTTGTTTGGCGAACCAGGCGGGCCTGCAGCAGATAGACTCGATTTCAAACTCACTGCAGCCGCAGTGCTTTCCTCGGGGCCCGGATCCGGTAGCGACGAGGATGAAGTGTCTGAGGTAAGCTATCATGTCTTTAGCTAGCCAAGTATGCTACTAGCCTGTGTAATTCTAGCTCGCCAGTTAGCTTAGCTACTAGCTAGCGTTACTTAAATCTGGGTGACGGCAGATTGGGTTCTTAAGCCATCAAATCTTATAGTTAGCCGAATTCACTTATATTTTAACACAAAACAGAAGCAAGTAATGTCACTTATTGTTATAAACAGTGTTTATAATCATGACCACACACATTATTCTGGTGTTGTGGACAATTTCACGTAACCCACGTTGCCAGTTTGGGTTTCCAAATAGCTCGGATTGTGGCAGCGCTAACGTCTGGCTAGCTAGCCTGTTAGCATGGGTGCTGCGACTGACGAAGGCTGCGAATGGGGCCTAAAGACAGCAGCGGGCAACGCCATCGTTTGCTCCTGAACCTTCAATATTTCTACCGTAAGGCACCCTGTGGAGTTTTGTCAGGCGTCCGGGTGGAATTGTAGTCGTTATTTGGGAATGTTTACCGCATAGTAACTTCTAGAAGCGGTGCCCTGTTACATAGTGATGCAGAAACGTCGCTAGCTGCGTAACTCTTGTGTATTAGCTTTTAAGGCAGACTAGCAAAGCTCGCTTGACTTATCGTTGGTTAGCTGGTCATGAACAGCCGCCTGTGTTTTTTTCTCCCCTTCTGTAGTTTTCACTCTCTTTTTATTTTCCCCTGACGTAGGCCACTTTAAACCGTGTCATAAAACCAAACTCGGCTTGTTTGGTTTGTACAGCAGCGCTGGTGTCTACCCAGGGTTTTTTTTTTTTTTGGGTCCACGGCTACAACAAACATCTGACATCGAATGTTGTGGAAAGAAGGCGCTCCATGTTGCAAGTCACCTTAGGATAATGTCAACACTGGCTAGTGAGAGACCCGGAGGATTTAGTCATGTATGCAGAACCTCATTTACTGTCAGAGGAGCAAGTCTCAGTCTGGGGTTTGAGACAAAAACATGTCAGGCGTTCAGATCTGTCAGGAAAGTGACTGCACCTTACAGTGTTGTCCTGTATTCTTGCAAACAAGTTTCAAGTCCTACATCACTGACTTCCAGTAACTTTCATGTTCCTGCAGTGACATTTCAGTTTAAAACAAAATAAAACTCTTTTAAGCATGGTACAGTTAAAACTACTTTTCCTTGGTTATACCCTGTATCATTTGTTTTGGAGAAATAAAATGCTCTATCACACTTAATAGTTAGCTAACCAGCTCACCAAATGGTAAAACGTGATTGTTTCAGTGCTTCACGTTTTTACAATTTTTATGTTTAAAATTATGTCTGTGTGAGAGAGAGTGAGGGGGGCGATGTGGGTTTTTTTTTTTTGTAAGTAATCTGATGCTTGGAGTTGTGGATGCACACACCTTCATGCAGGTGCACTCAGGGACATAGGCACCTCACTATTTTTTTTTTTTAATATACCATTTCAGTTATATATTTTATTTTCCATGTCCATGAAACATAAGTTTTCCAGCACAAAATTACAGGTGGGGGGAATTTGCTGCACAATTAAGACACAATTACAGCAGGCAAAATCTCCAGGAGAACCAGCCGAAACTTCCAGCTCATTTCTTTATAGAACTGCACACATTATACCTGTGATTAATATTTTAATGAAAGTACATGGTTCTGCATTATGCTTTGAATATATTATAAAGAGCAGTAAAAAAAAAAAAGTTAGTAATTGGAATGAGTGTGTATAAAAAAAGTTTCAGTTACAGAAAGAGTAGTTTTGGAACAAAAATAAGCTCCAAGTATTATTTTGTGCTGTTCTGGGGATGTTGACTGTCACACTTGCTTTTTATTTTGGCAGCAAACTCAGCAGCATTCTGATACTTTTTTAGTACTATTGTGGAAAAAGTGGTCTTTAATGCAATGGATGTTGCTTTCTTGACTGACATCCAAACCATTTTTGTAAAATTATTTTTTTTTTCTGTTTGAAGAGTGTTTGAAAATTTAAAAGAAACCCCCACTCATGTATCAGTCATAAAATTAATATCTACAGCAGTATTTGAGTTTTATATACAGTACAGATAAAGTCTTGGACTACTATTTTCTAATTTTATACAGATGTTGGTGCAAATTCCAAGGAGTTTAGTTTCTAAACCAGAGTTCTGCATTATCAAGTCAGGGCATAAACAGTTTAATTTTCCAGCACAGTATGAAATGGTACAAAACAAGAATTTGAACGTGAGTGAACAAAGCAGCATTTTATAATATTTTTAACAGATGAGCATAAAACTTTCACAAGGCTGCTCGATTTCATATGCAATAACCTGTGAACCACATGTACCTCAGACTGTTCAGTGTGTTTTCTTTTTCGAAAAGATTTTTTTTACCATTTATAAGATGTTATTGTATTCTTTGAATAGCATTAAAGTAATTTGCTTTAAAAGCTTTCAGAATTGCAATAGAACTTTTTTGCTTTTCCACAGTTCATTACTCCTGATGATTATGGTTTTAACTGTGAGGGACAGGGGCGTGTCAGTCTTCTGTTGCATCTTACAGTGAGTCTCACCATGCTAGAATTGAACCTGGAATTTTGGATAGGTGTCACTGAAAGGCTGGAGTCTCATCCAGCTGATGTCATCCTCGGGTTTAACCCCACACACCTGTCCTGATCATATGAATCGCCCCATTAAGCACATTTCATTCTGGATTTGTGCTTAGTCTCCTATTCTAGCTTTTGTTAATCATAAATGGGGATAAATGGAGATTTTTAACGAGGAGGGAACATGGACACAGATCATGATAAAGTGATAAGTAAAAAGCACATTGGTGGTGTTTTGTATTTTGGTCCAATCCTTGCCATGGAAAACATTTTGACTGCTTGCTGGTGATGATTGTTTAACAGGTATGGATAAAAATCAAAGAAGGAAAGAAGTTTGTGCTGGAATCAGCAGGAGTTACAGGCTAAACCTGCTTTGATTAGCAGTTACAGATATAGGTAGTTATAAGGCAAAAATACAGTTATTTATTTTGTTATTTTTTATCGGTTTAGGGTCTTTTTTTTTTTTAACAAAGCAGCAATTCATAAACAGTGTTCCATACATTCCATTTGTTTTACTGAGAAAACTGAGTCCATTTTTCATGCTGTCTACCGTTGAGGTGGTTGTCACTCGGCCATGAGACTGACTGACAGAATTCCCACTGTGGTTGCTCACCACGTCACTCATCGTAACTTATCATGGACAATATCATCCATTTACATGTTACGGCCTTTATTTGCACTTTTCCTTGAATGGCATTTGGCAGACGCCCTTATTAAAGTGATTTAAGTTTATAATTTCATTGGAGCGATTCGCAGCTGAGTGCGAAGCAGCCGGGATGAAGATCAGTACCTCCAAGTCCGAGGCCATGGTTCTCAGTCGGACAATGGTGGAATGCACCGGGTCGGGGATGAGGTCCTGCCCCAAGTGGAGGAGTTTAAGTATCTTGGGGTCTTGTTTACGAGTGAGGGAAGGATGGAGCGAGAGATCGACAGACGGATCGCTGCAGCCTCTGCTGTTAAGCGGTGCCTGTACCGGTCCGTTGTGGTGAAAAATGAGCTGAGCCGCAAGGCGAAGCTCTCAATTTACCAGTCGATCTACGTTCCAACCCTCACCTATGGTCACGAGCTTTGGGTAATGACCGAAAGAACAAGATCACGGATACAAGCGGCTGAAATGAGCTTTCTTCTCCCTTAGAGATAGGGTGAGAAGCTCCGCCATCCGGGGAGAGCTCGGAGTAGATCCGCTGCTCCTCCACATTGAGAGGGGCCAGTTGAGGTGGCTCGGGCATCTGGTCAGAATGCCCCCCGGACGCCTCCCTGGTGTGGTGTTTCGGGCATGTCCAATCGGTAAGAGACCCCGGGGTCGACCTAGAACACGCTGGAGGGACTATGTCTCTCGGCTTGTCTGGGACCGCCTCGGTGTCCCCCCGGGAGAGTTGGAGGAAGTAGCTCGGGAGAGGGATGTCTGGACCTCTTTGCTAAGGTTGCTGCCCCCGCGACCCGACCCTGGACTAAGCGGAAGATGATGATGATGATGATGATAAGTTTATAATTTTTTTTTTAATAGCTCAGCAGTTGAGTGTTAAGGCTCCTGCTCAAGAGCCCAACAATGACAGTTTACCGGTCCTGAGGTTTGAAAGGCTGAATTGCACATCACAAATCCAGAGCCTTAAGCACTGAGCTATCACTTCCCTTTTGAATTTAAGCACATTTTTGTGAGTGTAATCTGTGAGACAGTGTGGTCGGTGGCGTAGTGGTTAGGGTGCTGCGCTCATGATCGGGAGGGTGTGTTCAAATCCCAGTTGGACCCCCACTGTGCTAAGACCCCTGGGCAAGGTCTCAACCACAAGTGTGCCTCTGTTCACGAGGGGTGTCATTGAAAACCTATTATTGGTATCGATATATTGATAAAAAAAAATTTCCGATACATTGGAATATTGCTGTACTGTTCCATAAATGCATTAAATAGAACAGACTAAGATATCTTACAGTAGTTTGTATAATGCATTGAATACAGTGAGTCGTCGACTTGCGACCTATGCGAGTTTCGTCTGATTAACTTGACGACCGCAAAAGTGGTGAAGCATGATTCATGGCAGTGCAGTGCAAGTGTTGTGTACGATGGTTGTTTGTGCTGCTGGCAGTGCCAGCATTTTAAAAGGCCAAGCAGGAGATGATGCAGCTTCACTTTTTAACTGCTCAGAGCAAATTTATTCATCTACTTTCAATGCCACGTCACTGTGGCGCGAAGCTGAGAGCCGATCCTTTCTGTGTGGGCGGGTCCGATACCTTGAAGCTCGAATTTTATTGGACTTGCACACTGCAGTGTTTGTGACGGGAAGCGCGTCCCAAGTTTTGGCAATCAGCTGGTCTGCGGGTTGAAGTTTTTCCATGTCCGTCCATTTGTGTTTTCTTGCCAGCGGTGCTTGGCTTCGTGGAAATGAGCCGATCAAAACAAGGGAAATTTATCTCTTTACTCAAACAACACCAATCTGTGGCTGTTGTTATAATCCAATAAAATTGGAGTTTGAAGCTATCGGACCCGCCCACACAGTGGAGTACAGAAAGGATTGGCTCTCCGTTGCGTGTCACAGTGACGTGGAATCGAGAGTAGATGTATAGATTCAGAAGATGCACATATCTGCATTATCCGGTGATAAGTGTCTCTTCTTGTTCAAAATGTTCCGTGCTGTTGAGAACACGCGCTCTGACGACACACGAGAAGCAGGGACATACCATTTACCATACAGAGAGGCGGGACGTACCATTTACTAGGGGTGTCATTGAAATGGCATTTACTACAGACGCTGTCATGAACACAGGAAGCTATAATGTTAGAAGTATCGATATCCCTTTTCTCGGTATCGATTATCGATCGACAGAATTACATCGGTGCTATTCCGATTGTCATTGACATCCCTACTGTTCACCCAGCAGTATAAATGGTAATACCAGTAAAAATATACTGGGAAGGTAACCTGCGGTGGACTAGTGTCCCTTCCAGGAGGAGTTGTACTCCTGGTTGCTTCACGTGACTGAAACAGGGGATAAGCACCGATCCGATGAGCCACTATGGCTCGGGTGTAAAAATCCCAACGGACTTTACCTTTTTAAACTGTTAGACCTAGAAGCATACGGCAGTGGTCGCCTAGTGGTATAGGGTGCTTGATCGCTGATCCTCAGGTTGGGGGATTGCTCCCCACTCTCCACAAGGTTGTCACAGCCCCCCCCCGTGCAGCTGACTGGGTTATCAAAGGCTGGCCATGTCTCTCACTGTTTATGGTGAGAGGTTCATGTAAAAGAACCATTGCTGACTTTCATAGAGAGTAGCTGCATAAATGGTTGTGTCAGGAAGGGCATCCGACGTAAAAACCTATGCCAAATCAAATGTGCGAATCGGATGATTCGCTGTGGTGATTCCTGAAAAAGGGAAAAAGCTGAAAGGAAAAGACGAATCAGAAGCATGGGTATATACCAGTGGTTCTTAACCTTGTTGGCGGGACTGAACCCCACCAGTTTCATATGATTATTCACTTATCCCTCCTTTATTGAAAAATAAAATGTGATTTTTTTTTTTTTTTTTTTTTTTCCCAAAGTCCGGACAGAGGTATGTTTTTACTGGGGCACCAAAATGAACCGTGCAGTAACATCACTGTATTCAAAGAACAAAACCAATACAATGCATGAACTCCCCATCACAACTACTTACATTTTAATGAGATGTGCGTCTGAGTGTGTTCACGCGCATGTATGTGTGTGTATTTGTTTTATTTACATCTTGTGCATTATTTTTGAATGTTTAATCGTTATTATAAGCATTTATAGTATTGAATATGTATTTATTGATATTATATACACATATACATGTACGTATACGTCACTCAGCGGGGGTTGATCCTACTTCGCAAATCATCCAGATAGGACGCTGACGAGCATCACGTTCCATTATATGTGAATCCATGTTGTTCATATTCGTCTGACCACTTTCTTTTTTTGCTCAACATAGTATGATAGTTCCCTTCTTTTCTTTTATTGTTTATTAATTTATACTATTTATGTATCTATTTATTTATTTATTTATTTATTTACTTATATAATATATATGTATGTGTGTATGTTTGTATATGTATCTATTTTTGCACCTCCTACTGATGGTACCTCAAGAGCCTGTAACAGTGAATTTCTCCATTGTAAGATTAATAAAGCTGTATCTTATCTTATCTTATGGATTAAAACATTAAAGAAATCACACGACATACCGTCACAACAGTCACAAGTCGACCACTGAGCACACCAAATTTCCTGCAAAACAGATTGGCCAAGCAATGTAGCATGATCACCTGCAGCTAATGATGGCCAAGCGGGGCATGTCGTCATGAATATGAGCCGAATGTGTGTCTTGACCTCCGCTGAAACCCTGAGACTGACTCACCGAACCCCTAGGGTTCGATCGAACCCAGGTTAAGAACCACTGGTATATACGAATACAATTGATAACAATCAACTGATAAGCTAGATAAACATTGTTAATCATCTCATCTCATCTTCCGTTTATTCCAGGGTCGGGTTGCAGGGGCAGCAGCCTAAGCAATGAGGTCCAGACGTCCTCCATGCCTTTGGCTGCAACCCAACTCACATTGCACCCGACCCTAATAGCCCCTTCCACAGGTGGTGGGTTCATGGGATGGCGGACCTCTGTCTCCTTTTCGTGCTGGGCGACATGGGCAAAAGCACAACGACCAGGCGCTTGCCTTCGAGCCCCGCCCCCAGGCCTGGCTCCATTGGGGGACCCCCAGTTACCTGTGTCCGGGCAAGGGAAACAAACACTTCATCTGGACCGTCACTGAAGACCGGTTTGCCTTGGGTGACCCTACCAGCGGCATAATGCCGCTGACAACATAGTGCCTAGGATCATTAGGACACGCAAACCCCTCCACCTCGATAAAGTGGCGATTCAAGGAGGGGATTGTTCATCATGAAATATTAAAATTTTTGTAAGTAGAAATATTTTCTTGTGAAAGAGTACCATCAGAAACTTTGCTAATGTTAAGCAAAATTTTAACGCCAGGCGGTAAATTCCAGTGCTAATTGCTCACCTAAAATATTTACAAAGTGCGGCTTATTAAAAATCCACGGGACATTCGTACAGCCTGCTGTCAAGCCTGCAGTGGATTCGATGGAATTAATCTTAATCTGTGTCTCCAACTGTGCTGTGTTTGTTTTGTGAAATCGAAGGGGTTCAACCTGGAAAGTCTCTAAAATGTCTTTGAATTTGATGTTTACACACAAACCGCTAAAAATGTACACACGTTCTTATAATTTTAGATCTAGTTGAGTTTGAATGGATGTACTGCGTTGCTTGTATGAAGGATTTGATGCTATCGGATCACGCTCATGTCCATATAGTCCTGCAGGATTGTAGCACAATGTACTGTATAACCTGCTCGATTCTACTTTATGCAATTTTAAACTTGTAGGTCTTCATCAGATTCATGTTCTGGCTTGTACATATTCGGCTGAATTTCCCTGTCGATTCATTCTGTCATGTTTTGATGATTTGTTTGAAGGTCTCTCACAAGATTGTTAGCATATGAACTGTCATTTACAACTTGGAATAGTCGAGAATCAATGAAAATAGAAGAACATGGCCCTTGTTGAGAGCATCAGAGGTCAGCACCAGGTTTTAGGTTTAATTGAAAGTAGGCGTGTCTGGGTGTTGTCTAAGTTACGGGTATGTATACGTACAAACATACTTGGACAAAATCCTGCAAAAAATAAAATGTTGACAATATAACAGTGCATATGGAGCACATTATTTTAAGAAAACCCTCAACTGGATTGTTTTTATGGTTTATATGACTGTCTAACCGGTGTCCATGCTCTGTTGCGCCATGATGCTGATTGGCTGCTCACTGTTTGGCTGGAACATGATACCTGCCAACATCTGGAAATCCATACTACGACTTTTTTTATAATTTTTTTAATTTAATAATTAAAGAGAACATAAACTTTTAACGCATTGATAGAATAATTAATTAATTATAAGCTATAATAATATAATATAATCTATAATAAGCTATAATAATAAACCCCACAATCTGATAGGACGTCTCACATGAAGGCTGTATTTAAATCTGTAGATTAAAACATATTGTTTACCTTTAACGTTGCGTGAGATTGATGGTTCTAAATTTCAAATTGAAGGAACAAGTTGAGCATCATCTTGGAAAAAGTGTTTAATGGATGATCCTGTGTTTGAGACTATGGCTCCAGGCTGAGTGATATGGCCTTGTTTTTATGGCATATGTTTTTTTTTTTTTTTTTTGCCTTTTTCATGTATGCACCCAATTTACAATTTGGGAATAAGAAATGGTTCAAAAAAGTTTTATTTTAATAAGGCCAGGCTTACAGAATACATGTGTATGAATGACAAGGACCCAAGAAGAACGGTGAGGTTACAGGGAGCAGAGATAAAGAAGGTGGAGGATTTTAAGTACTTAGGCTCAACAATCCAGAGCAATGGAGAGTGTGGAAAAGAGGTGAACAAACGTGTGCAGGCAGGTTGGAATGATTGGAGAAAAGTGTCCGGTGTGATGTGTGATAGGAAGGTATCGGCAAGAATGAAAGGAAACTTGTCCAAGACGATGATGAGGCCAGTGATGTTGTATGGTTTAGAAACAGTGGCCCTGAGGAAAAGACAGGACACAGAGCTGGAGTTAGTAGAGATGAAAATGTTGAGGTTCTCTTTGGGAGTAACAAGGATGGATAGGCTCAGGAATGAGTGCATCAGAGGGGACAGCACATGTAAGACGTTTTGGAGACAAAGTCAGAGAGACTAGATTGAGATGGTTTGGTCATGTACAGAGGAGGGATAGTGACTATATTGGTAGTAGGATGCTGAGGTTGGAACTACCAAGCAGAAGGCCGAGAGGAAGACCACAGAGACGATTCATGGACGTGGTGAAGGAGGACATGAAGGTCGTTGGAGTAAGAGTAGAAGATGCAGAGGATAGGGAGAGATGGAGGCAGATGATTCGCTGTGGCGACACCTGAAGGGAACAGCCGAAAGGAAAAGAAGGCGGCGGCTTAAAAAAAATGATTTGTTGGCAATAACATCTTATTTATATTAAAAAGGTTCACCTGGGAGGGTGGAATGTTTTTTTTCCTTGCGCCTGTGCACGCCACCCGGGATTTGTGGGGAATTTTTTTTTACATACATCATGCTATATTATGTATGTGATGTAAGCACAGTAGAATGAAATAAATCTCATATTTGAAATCAACAGACTGAATATCAAAATTTCTTTTCCACTTGTAATCAACAGAATATCAAGGTTTCTTCAACTTTTAAGATTGCAGTCAACAACGAAAGAAAAACTCTGTGCGGTTACTGGCAGTTTATAATTAACTTGTATTTGTTTGAAAATGTCAGCAAATGCGTTGCTCAATTTGAAACGCGTTAATTAATTAATTTTTTCACGTTCATAATGACGCAACTTTTTTTTTTTTTTTTTTTGTGTCTCGTCATTGTCCCCTTCCCTCATGCTTTCCACCTTTGTTTTTCAGACACTACCTGGCCAATGAGAATCACTTTTTCACCGAACTGGTGAAATTGACCAATCATGTGGCGCGGTTGATACTAATTTCGATTTGGTCACTTTTTAGTACAGTGTATGATAGGGACACAGTCGTGTATTTTTAACAAAACCGGCCAGTATATTTTTATTTTTTGCGTCTGTGAATACTCAGGCGGGGTTTTTATGTACAATTTCGGCCCAACTTGCCATCTTCCTGCCAACAGAGAGATGTTTAAGGCTGGCCTAATATCAACCCTGAGAAAAACAGCTAATACATTTTTTTTTTCTTTTTTTCTTTTTGTGTTGCTCAATCGCTTTTCACCGCACTTTCCTCTTTAGGATCAATGAAATGTAAAAAAAGCAAAAATTTTTGCCGCTCAACATGATACCATCAGGTTCCCTCCAGATCAGCACGATTCGATCACTCGTTCCCCTGATGCTCATCATGATTCTCTTAGTTTGTTGACATTGTAGTCTGTGTAAACTTGGCATAAACAAAGTTTTTTACAAACACAAACAAACTCTCTAATATTCAGAGGTTTGTACCCAGACAGATGAATTTGTACATTGTAAAGAAATTACAAGACACTTGTTGCTTTTTTTTTTTTTTTTTTTTTTTTTAAATTTAAACTGTTTTTATTTTTTTGATTTTCTTTATTTGGCAAAGAACAAAAGGCTAAAAGTGTGGCATGTTTCATGTGTAGTGCTGTATATATGGGGCGGAGCTTCACGAAAGCACTGATGTCTTGGTAGCTCACATCTGACGTCGATTTTATTGAACATCTGTATAACTCGTCCCCACACACACTGTTTCTGAGCACTGTATCTTTTGTGATATAAAATGACATGGCAATGTTTTTTCTTTTCACCAGGGTCTCTTCTCATATGGAGTGCAATGTGGAAAGGAACCCATTATTATCTGCTTTTTAAACAGGTGGCTGACGCTAGAATCCACATTAGCTGCAAAGCTACTTCTGCTACTTGGTTAAGTTTCCAATAAGTCTGTTGTGCTTCTATGTTCTCTTTCTGACAATAAGTTGTACTGTTGGATCTTGTGTGCGCAAAGCATTTCTTGACCGTAGAGGAAGCGTAGCTGAGACTGGCTTCTGACTGGCTGTCGCATGTGTTGCTTTCTCGGTAATTTGTGTGGTGGTGTTTGATGGACAAAGACAGGCACCTTTCTGTTGCGTGTCAGGTACCAGAGCCTGTCACACTCTGACCTGGTGGGCTTGGAGGAATCATGGGCGGGGCACCGGCGAATGGCAGAATTTACAGAGCCAGCAAAGAAGAAAAATTCTGATGCGTATAAATTATTTTCAGCTTAAAAGTGAATCACAATTTTTTTTGTTGTTGTTTTTTTTGTGTTGTCATTAACCAGAAACGCTAATAATTTTAATCGATTCATCATGAAGGTCCATACTGCGCAGAGTTCTGATTTCAATCCATTCATTTGACATTGTATCAATAGCATGACCGCTAACTGCTGAGGGATTGGATGGCTGAAAAGCAGACTGACAGCTTTTTTTTTTTTTTTTTTTTTTTTTCCCCCCCTCCCTTTCATAAAAAAAGGGATGTCACAGTGTTCGCTGAGCAGGGGGTCGTGCTGAAAGGGTGGAAAGATGTTGCAACATCATTGTGCTTTTTCTTGTGATAGAACTGGAGGAGAAAAAAGAAAAAATGGGTGGAGGTTTCCCATTTTCCACTCGGTACATTTCACTAAATGCACCTTATTTGGATAAATATTTCCATATTTACAATCTCAATTTTATTTTCAGTGTGAACTTGAAATCTTCACATTTTGACATTTCAGTTATGACCAGAAGTACCTGTAAGTACAGGCGAGTGGAAAATTGCCTCATGATCATCATGTTTGTGAGACATAAAAATATTAAATCCTTTCATGCTGATCAGTTTCTGTAAATGTTTAATGAGATGATAATCTTATTCCCGCAGTGTGCTGATGTCATTGGGTAGGTAAATGAGTTTAGTCCTGGTCATCTTGTGCTAGTTCCTCCTCTCATGTCTTCTGTGCACTGATAAGACTGGACAGTGAATAAATGTTAATGCTCTCATGCCTTTTAATAGCCATGAGAAAAGGCAGACAGTCAAGAGATGCAGCATGTCTGTCTACACCATGTTTGTCTGAAGCAGGAAGCAACACTGGGTGTAACAGTTGTCTGTCTCGCTCTTTCTCTCTCTCTCTCTCTCTCTCTCTCACACACACACACACTTGAGGTTTCTTTTTTTTTTTTAACCCCACAACTGGTTAAAGGAACCGATGCCACACTGAACTCATGACCCACATATGTGTTTATTCAGCACTATGGTACGGTTCATACAGATGGTGCACGCTACACCCGCCTCACATTCGAGCGCTTCATATTAATTTAGCTATGGAAGGAAGGCAGGCAATCAAGTTTTTATTCTTGTATTTATAGCTTACCGAGGAACCTCCTTCGTAGCTTGAACAGTTAGATTTGTTCTGTTTGCATAAAGAAATGTACACCCTGCCAGGCACATTCTTGGTGATGCTGAGTTTTTTTTTTTTTTCTCCTTCCTTTCGAAACATGTTTGGGTGAACATGTGAACTGCCGACAATAATGTTGAATTAATCAATATTGAACATTTTAACATCAAGTTTATCGTGGGGTTTAATGTTGTGGAACATGACTTTAGTCATTCCCTTTCTCTCACCCCGGTTTGTCCTGCTTTCTTTTTGTCCTCTCTCTTCCATTCACCTTACCTACTCTTTCACCTTCTGACTCCCCCTCTCTCTCACTTTTTCTTGCCTTCAGGGTCTTTTTCTCTCTCTCTCTCTCAGCCACGCCCCCTTGGTCTCTCATGTCTGTGTTTATCTTTGTCTCTCACCCTACTTCTCTTACCCTTGCCCTCGGTGTCTCTTGTTTTCACCCTCTCTCTCTCACCCTTGCCCTGTGTTTCTCATCCTGTCTCTCTCGCTCCTCTTTCTCTTACCCTAGCCCTCTCTCGTGCACTTTTTGTGTCGCTTCCTTGCTTGCCCTTTTTCTTTTTTGCTCACTCTCTCCTTGTATCTTTCTCATACTGCCTTTCTTTGTCCTGTGTCTGCAAGAAACTGGAAGGCATTCGATGTTAAAACCATTTTCTTTTGACGACGAGTACAATATGCATTCGCAATAATATTACCTCTCAGTTTGTTGTGAGGAACACTCACTCCGTCTCACCACTTATTCCTACTAGGGTCGCAAGGAGGCTCAGCCGGCATTGGAGGAAGGCGGGGTTTACTTTGAACAGTGTTGTCAGAAACAGCAAGATTAAAAACATACATGACCTCATTCATGTCTGTTCAGCGGCATTTTTAGTTCCTGTTCTCTTCATGTTACTGGATCGCATCTCTGACAAGCCTTCCTCCACAATTTTCTTTCATGTCTCTTTTTTTTTTGCAAAGAAAATCATGAACAACTCGGTGTTTTTTTTTTTTTTTTTTTGTTTGTTTTTTTTAAATGAAAAAACACCACCTGTTGGCTGAAATTTGGATTTCTAGTAGCGAGTTCTATTCAGCATTGGCGTGATAGCTGCTTATGGTCACGAAGGATCATGAAGTTTCCCCCTCATGATCAATGGTTGCCTGTAGAATGGTGGCTGTAAAATGAGTGACAGCAGGTGAATGCAAACACAAGCGCCCGGGAATCATTTTTCGAAATCGGACGTCTTCATGATGTGATCTACTTTTGCTGCAATCATGGTTTAACACCCCCCCCCCCCTCCCAAGAATCTGGAAGATATCTGAAATATCAACTTGTGATTTGGTAATACGTGAATGTTGTACACATTTATTACTCGTTTTTCAAAAACAAGGCGCATTGGGCAGCCATGCACAATCATACTTGTATATTCGAGTGTTTTGCTTCTTGTACTTTAAAACATTTTTGTAAATTTTCCCAAACAGATCTGAATTTCTGATGATCTTATGGAAACCTGTTTAAGAAATATTTGTTGACTAATCCTTTCATTTGATCGTTCAAGATTTATACCATTTCCTCAAACAATGCTACAAACTGGTCAAGGTTTTGTGTTTGAGTCAGAGGAAGAAAAATACACTGTGGAAACATGACTGTGTACCTCCGCTGCTGCTGCTTTGAGTCATCCTGGGAATCCCGTAACAGTAATTCAGAGTCGGCATGCTGATAGCCGAACTGGCTTGGAATTTGGAATGGGATGCCGACTCAAATGTGTCCGTTATGATCATCTCTGAATGCAGTCCAAGACTTGTACAATTTAACATGGAGGTGCTGGAGTCATAACGGAAACCAGGGTTTCATCGGTGTTTTGTGCAAAATGTATTTGTTTATGAAAGTTGACAGCACAATTGTAAATCTGCATTTCCACTGTGTGGTGTTTTGCGTTTAAAGAGGCTTTTCTCCTCACAGGATCGTCAAAACAGGGAACACAGTGTTTATGACTGATTGAGATTGTGTTGTCTGACTTAAATGTGAAATCCTGCTTTGTCAAATAATCTGAAATACCACCCATGTGAGATCTGCACTGCATTTGGCATGTCTCTAAATGCCCCCTTGGCAGACCGATACTGCACACACATTTCTTGTTATTAATTTGAGAGCGGGGGTCATGCCAGGCTATGTCCGGTCTCATGTGGGTCCCCCCCCCCTCACTCTTCCGGTTGGCATCATGTTTCCTACTATTGAGCAGCAGGTGACAGTAGTGTGTAAATCTTGAAGCTACTCTTGTCTGTCTCGTATTCAATATTCGTATTCTCACACACACACTCAGGCCTGATCATGAAACTGGTACATTTTCCATCTACCCAACTTCAAACCTGAATAAATCTTTCCATGTCCCGGTTTATTTGTGAATCGATGCATCAAAATCTTTAGTGCATACCTGGGAGATAATATCAGATGCACATCTGGTGAACAGTTTTTGAAATAATTCAAATACTTCCGAGTTCACATTTTTCATGCTCTATTGCAGGGGTCACCAACATGGTGCCCGCGGGCACCAGGTCGCCCACAAGGACGACGTGAGTGGCCCGTGGGCCTGTTGACTGCGATTTTTAGAACTGGCTCATAGCCCCAGTCTCCATTGAGCTGCATCGAATTTTTTTGCCATTAAAAAAAAAAAAAATCAAATCAGTATCTTCACAAAGGTGAATATCATTTAATTATTAATCATAACATATATTTAACATTTATTAATAATGACATATATTCAAATTTGTTATTTCAGAAGTGTGTATTGACCTGGTAGCCCTTCGCATTAATTGGTACCTAAGAGGTAGCTGTAAGTTTCAAAAAGGTTGGTGACCCTTGCTCTATTGTGTGACAGGAGAAAGACCTCATTATTTTCGCATCCTGTTGAGCCTATGCGAAGGTCTCCACAGCTCCAGTAACCACATGAATTGGAGAACAGATGCAGGCATCATGAACCATGGAATTTACATGTGTGCGGCAAAATTGGTAAATAGCACCAGATTTAAAACAGGATCGATGATGGATGTAACTTTTTCTGTCCATGTTACATGATGTATCTTGTGCTCCCACCGATCACTGATGTATTGACATTTTATTGGCTTTAAATAAAGAAAAGTTGAACATGTCAAGCTCCATCAATTGGCAGAGTGGAACTAATTACAAGATTATTCTTGAAAGTTATTATGAGTGGACTGAAGGCTGTTCATTCTGTCCATGTTACAGACTGAATGAGTCGTCCTACTGATGATGCTTCTCCAAGGAATATTATCCTGCATCTACCAGGCTTGACTGCATATTGTAATACAGGACTCCTTCACTTTCTGTGGTTAATCGGGACAGAGGACCCCCCCCCCCCAAGACTGCCAATTTTCGTGAAGTAGGATCGACCCAATTGACTGACGTATACGTACATGTATATGTCTATATAATATAAATAAATATTCAACGCTATAAATGCTTACAACAATTCAACATACAAAAGGGGCAGTGGTGGTCTCGTGGATAGGAGCACAGGATCGCTGATCCTAAGGTTGGGGGTTTGAGTCCCCACAAGGTTGTCACTGTCCCTCGCCCAGTGCTGCTAACTGGGTTATCAAAGGCGGGCCATGTCTCTCACTGTCTATGGTGAGAGGCATGTAAAAGAACCATTGCTGACTTTCGTAAAGAGTAGCCGCAAAGCCGTCAGTGTGTTTCTGTCCCTTGCTAAAAGGGTTGTGACAGGAAGGGCATCCGACGTAAAAACCTATGCCAACTCATATGTGCGAATCAGACGATTTGCTGTGGCGACTCCCGAGGAAGGGAAAAAGCCGAAAAGAGGAAGAAAGAAGATTCAAAAATAATGGATAAGATGTAAATAAAATATAAATACACACACAAACACAGACGCGCGCACTCAGATTTGCACCTCATTAAAATGTAATAAGTTTTGTTTTTTTCTGGGGGGGGGTTTGCATAATTGGCCTTTTTTGCAGCATTTTCTTGAACTTCCCCCTATTTTTCCTTGATTTTTTTTTTTTTTTTTTTAATGAATATTTTTGAAAAACCCGCTTCACTGCATCGCCGCAGACTGAAGAACGAAGTAGTGAGGGATCACTGTCCATTAAATATGGGAAAAACTATTTTTATAAATCTGCAGAATATGTTAAAGGTAGTGTCATGCATTTCAGTACAAGTTTCGTGATCAAACTATATATATATATATATATACATACACACACACATACATGAATATGAAAATACATAAATACACTCAGGTTTCTTATACTGTGTGAATCATCCATTTTACAGATACCAGAAGAATTTACATTACCCCTTACTGCCATGAAAAAAAAATGCTGAGCAAACAATAATTTATGCTCAACTTTTCTGTGACTTCTGAAGAAGGAAAGATTTTGCTGTACTTGTGTACCATTCTTACCTGAGGAGGAAGAGGCAAAAGAGCATCATAAATAAGTTGTTGGAGCTGGGCGGTGTTGAGGAAGAGGGTATGCAGGAATAATCGGAGAAGGAGCAGGAGTATGAGGAACAGTGGAAGTTAAATGAAGAGGTGCTGGATGCTAAGGCACTGGCTGAGCAGGCGGAGGAGGATTGGGTGGGTGACGAGCAGGCAGAGGAGGATTGGGATGAAGTGGCTGAAACAGTTATTCTGGAAGTTCATCTTTTATATCTGGGCAGAATTTGTTTACCCTTTTTCTAGGTTGGGTGGTTCGGTTCCATGAATTGTCTGATGTTTTATCAAGAGTTGGCAGAAGGTTCCAAACGGGCAAAAGAGTGGAAGTTAATTGCTGAATGCTGCAAACCCAGTTGTTCATATTCTCAGACCTGTCTTTTGCGAACACTTCCCCAAACATTTGTGCAAATGAACGACGGACACGAGTTTCATCAACGGTCATTCGAAAAGTTTGTCAGCATTCTCTACTCTGGAGCTTCATGGCTCATCAGGCTGGTTCTTTGACCCGGGTTCGATAGCATGGAGCAATTAGGAGTTCACTGCATGTGGTTGGGAGGCTTGGGTTTTTACTGGTACCGCTGAGTAAACACTTGGTCTTTAGCATGGCTATCAATCAAACAGGTATTCTAACCTACAACCTCCTGATCGCGAGCCTGGCCATCGAACGAGTCCACAGTTTAAGCTCAGTGAATCTGACTGAATAAAGAAATATTTATAATGTGTTAAGGAGGGACGGAAGGGATGAGCGATGAAGTGCTCGAGGCTTTCATTGTCTTCAGATAGAGAACAAACATAACTGAAGAATACTTAAAGAACGACTCCAGAAATACTCTCTTTTCACTTGGTTGCCATGGCGAAACTGTGAGATGCCAATGGTGACGAGAAGTCGAGGACTTGAAGGTTTCTGGGGCTTCCGCGTGGTGCAAAAATGCTTGAATTTTTTTTTTTGAGAAACAAACATGCATTTATTGTCTTGCTTCAGGTTTTGTTTACAGTAGCTGGGTCGGGAAGTTTGTTGATATTTTCTCTATACTGATTGAGTGAATGTACATGTGTGTGTATTACATACTGATAACATTCCTGTTCATTTTGAATGTCAGATTAAATAAAGCTGGTATTCTGAATCAGGTTATGAGGTTCATACACTGCCTCCTTTTTCCATGTCACTACCTGTCCCATAATTCATTGTGCTCTGCCGAGGTTTCATTTCACCTGTGACGCAGTGTGGCACGCATCACAGTAAGAAGGTCTTGAGTTTGATTCCCAGGCTCGGGTGTTTCTGAAGTGGAGTTTATGTTCTCCCCGTGCTTGTGTGGGTTTCTTCCAACATTTGAGAGATGCACATTTGGTTCATTGGGTATTCAAACTTGACCAAGGGTATGCGTGTGACTCGTTGTGCGGATGTGTGTTGGCCCTGTGATGGGAAGACGATGTGTAGTGCCGGTTGAAATAGACGCCAGTCATCGTGCGACCCTGGTAGGAGTATGTGATTCTTGTAAATGGAAATTTATCATGGGAATTAGTGTATTAGAGGTTAACAATTTTAATCGTTTCTCTTATTGTTGTTATTATTATTGTTGTTCAGGTTGCCAGAGTACCCACAAAGTTTTGTTTATTGTGCAGCTGGATTCATTTCACAATGGCGGAAAGATTTAATTCATGTAAGGGGAAAGGATAAACATGATTTGTTTCTGGTTGTAGATATTTGACTTTGATGGGTCTTGAGCTGGTGAAAATGCTACTGATGGAACTGTGATCTGTTTATTTGGGGAATGAAGTAATAAACTTCACTGTACATCTTGTAGGTGAAAATATTTCCTTGTCCTTTTCTGTAAAGCCTCACCCACCAGTACGAACACTCCCGTAGATGCGTGTGACACGGCTGTATCACGTGTTTAAAAAGTCCGCACGTATGAGTGGGAGAAGCTGAAAAGTGTGAATATGCAAAAAGTTGTGATGTGTTTTGCATTTCTGTGTGAACAAACCAGCGTTCAGTCAGAAAAGGCTTTCGCCCCCTCCGCTGTCACCTTTTCAGACTTGTTCAGGGTCTCAAATTTTAGATGTTACAGCAGTTCAGATCACGATTCTGTTTTTATTATTAAGGTTCTTTCTGCCGTTGTGTTCCTCACTTGCAGTGCTGTCTCACTTTTAGGGGTTTTTGTTTAAATTAGTTTTCCAGTTGAGATCGAACCCGCACGTATTTGTGCGTGTGTACAGACGCTCCCCAACTTAAGTTTTAGTTCGGTTCCGGACGGCCGACCGCAAGTTGGGGGGAAAAAAGAACGCAAGTTATTACTGTATGTTCTAGTGACGTATGACGTTCATACTGTACTATACATCCATAAATACCATTACTGTATCTCATAAAACACCCTAAAATCAATTATTATAAATATAACATTGTCAAAGAAAATCAAATATATCAAATAATATCAACATTAATTTCAAATAAATTTAATACAAGCAAAATAATTTCAAATAGATAAATTTTAATTAAATTCACTTATCAAATACAATATCAAATATAACCTTTAACATTCTCTGTGATGCGATTTTTCTGCTTGTAAATGGTTCTGATGGTCGACGGATGGTCACTTTACACGAAGCTGAGCCGAGTCACTTTACATGAAGCTTAAAACAGCCAATCAACGCTTACAATATGTGAGGCGCTCCACCGAAAGTAGTTCACTTGCTTGTGCTTGAGACAAAGCGCGGGTTATCCGGACTTCCGGTCTTTCATGTGAGCAAGGGCGCCGTTGAATACTTGTTTTGTACTCAGTCTGCACTGATGTGAATCACCAGCAGAGCGGAGAGTTCTTTCTTTTCTGGATTCAGGTTTTTATTCATTTTAGAACTCTCTTTGCTTAACTGAGTATGCATGGTAGATTGCGCCGATCCGAGCAGATAGTTAATTCAATCTTGGGAAAACCAGACATTCCGCCATATGCCGGAAAACTTGCACCCATGCTAGTCGGCTTACACTTCTGACCAACCATATTTGCTTAGGGTTACAAAAGTCTGCAAAACAGTGTAAACACAAAGATCACAGAGATGACGTCTTAACACAAGAGTAACACGTGGTGAACTGGGAAGAATTAGGGGCATGTTCAGTTTGTCATTTGTAAACAATGGACGCAGCGTCGTTGTCATTAAGTCATTGTGTCATTACGTCAGCATACTACGTAGGTACGTCTCGTACGACAGAGAGCACGCTGAATTCAACATTTGACAATTTTTTTTTTTTTTTGAAAAAAAAAAAACCCCCAAAACATAAAACGAATGAACGTAAGCCGGGTAGCGTCTGTATTTAATGCTTTGTTTAATGGCAACACAAAGTTTTTTATTTATTTATTTATTTATTTTATATCTTAGTTTTACCGCCGTCATATTTATTTGAAATTGAGATCCATCCACATAGCCACAAATGTATTGTCGTGTAAATTTTTTTATTTCATCATGTCCTGCACCCTCATTATTTCTAAAAAGCTGCCAGTAAAAAAGAATGGCACTTGATTCCTTTTTTTTTTTTTCCATTTTATTTTTATAAAAAAATTTTTTTGCAAGGAAGGAAATTATTTAATAAATAAAATATTTTGCCATTGTATCAGCTACAATTCTGAAATTACCAAAGACTTTGTGTGTTGGAATATTGGCCGATTATGTCATTAGTGTCACTTCAAGGATTTGACTGGCTACATATTGGTAGGAATAAGAAAAATAATTAATTGTTAACAAGTTCACAAATGCTGGAGAGTTGATATCCAGATTGTAAAACGAAGGTTATTATAAAATGAAAAACTTCTTTTGGCTGCATGTAGAAACTTGATTCAGTCTTGTGTTTTGAATTTGCACTGATGAACAAACACCATGCTTGACCCGACAGGGACGTTGGGATGCGTCAGAAGATATCTGTACTGGATACAAAACGGAGAATGAACGGTAACACAGATAACAAAATGCAACACACTTTTGAGTCGGAGTAATGACCATGAGGGAATCCTGCTGCTATCCAGTCTTGCCTGTTGCATTTTTTTGCGCTTTTAAAACAGCAAATTTTGCGGCATGTTGTGATCTTTTTAAACATTTTGTTACAATGAAGTCACAGTATTACACGGAAATAGCAATAATAGTTGTGCACACATCTGTCCGCTGCTTGATGCCATCAAAAGCGGGAACAAGCAAGTGGCATGGTGATGGAGCTCAGTGTTTGTCCAGGGCGCTGCTGTGATTGGTGAAATCTATGATGTAATTTGATAATTTGCCAAATTTGCAGGAAAGCCGATGTGATTGATCCTTGTGAAATATCGAAGAGCTGCGTGATGTTACATGATCACCGCGAATTCCTGGCGGGCTGACTGTCATCATTGAATATGATTAAATATGACTTTTCTCTGACATGTTGTGTTAGGGTCACACACAATGACCCAGTAGTGGATGCTGATTGAATGACTGCACTGTACTGTACAGACAATGTGCCACTTCTCTACCGATGCCGAGGAACATAAACCTAGAACCCGAGCACAACGATCTCTATTCTCCTTCAGCCCCAAACATGGCAGGACTGTGGGAGAAGTGTTTTTATTGTCCTCCCTTTTTGTTTTCCAGTCTTTTTTTTTTTTTTTTTTTAAATAGTGGACGAAAAGAACAGGGAACCCTAGTTGTGTCTTGAAGATAATCCTTCCCCCGAACTGCACTCGTGCGATGACTACGTTGTTAGGAGGTTGAAACGTAGCAGATCTCACAGGAAGCAGAATATTCCTTTTTTTGTGTGTTCACAAAGCCAGTAGAAAAACACCCCATCTTGCTTTCAGAGTGCTGATGAGGTAATAAGATTCCCTTGTTGGACATGAAGCCTCTCGCCCGCTCGCTCTCGTTCTCTCGCTCTCGTGACTCAGCCTCTCCTTATTCGATCTCGATATGTGCTCTGTCTCTCCAGCTGCCTCTCGGGCACTTCCTCACATCCTATTGGCTCTTTTTTTTGCCTTTTATTGAGATGTATATCATCCATCCCAGAGCTGGAGCATGAAGAAGAATAGTAGAGAGACTCCACCATTAGAGCTGTATTTACTTCTAATTATTCTTTCTGCAGATGGACTTTTTTCTGACCACACCCACCCTCACTGTCTTACTCACTATTTTTTGTGGCTTAGCTCCTCTTGGCAGTGCTTGAATTCTGTGAAAAGGTTTTCATGGAAGATTGCTCCCATTTAATTTAATTTAATTTTTTTTAGCGGTGATCCTTTTGTTTTTTTTTTTTTTTTGAGTGGTTGAAGTGGCAAATCAAGACCTGAACCCTGCTGGGGTGTAAACAAGAGCGGCAACGCGTCACATTTTGTACTCGAGTCTTGCATTCTGTTCAGAAGTCTCCTTCTGTTCTGGAAGGAATTGTCTAATCTTTAAATGGTCGGAAGTGATTATCTGAGTGAGCAAAGATTTATTTAAAAAAAAAAAAAAAAAACGAGTTCCTATTTTGTGATGGGACATGTGGACGGGACACACGTGCATGCAGCCGTGCAGGGAGGGGCACAAGCCAGTGTCTCTCCCTCACACCGGTCCCAAGCCCGGATAAATGCAGAGGGTTGTCTCATCACAAAATTTTCTTGATATGACAATTCATACCGGATCGGTTGAGGCCCGGGTTAACGACGACGGCCATCAGTGTTGTTAACCAACAGGGTGCTGGTGGAAATTGGACTACTGTTGGTCGAAGAAGGAGAGGCGGGAGGCGTGTCCGTAGGCAGAGAGAGAAGAGGAAAGGCAGGAGTCTAGAACTGAAATTAGGGACTTTGAATGTTGGAACTATGACAGGAAAAGGCAGAGAGCTGGCTGACATGATGCAGAGGAGGAAGGTGGACATACTGTGTGTTCAGGAGACCAGGTGGAAAGGGAGCAAGGCTAGAAGCATAGGAGCAGGGTTTAAGCTGTTTTTTCATGGTGTGGATGGGAAGACAAATGGAGTGGGAGTCATCTTGAAGGAGGGGTTTGTCAGGAATGTTCGAGAAGTGAAAAGAGTGTCAGACAGAGTGATGAGTCTCAAGTTAGAAATTGAAGGTGTGATGCTCAATGTTGTTAGTGCTTATGCCCCACAGGCAGGATGTGAGCTAGGAGAGATTCTGGAGTGGGTTAGATGAAGTGATGCAGAATACCCCCAAAGATGAAAGTGTGGTCATTGGGGCAGACTTCAATGGACATGTTGGTGCAGGAAACAGAGGGGACGAGGAAGTGATGGGCAGGTTTGATATCCAGGACAGGAACGCAGAAGGACGGATGTTGGTAGATTTTGCAAAAAGGATGGAAATGGCTGTGGTAAATACTTTCTTCCAGAAGAGAGAGGAGCATAAAGTGACTTATAAAAGCGGAGGTAGGAGCACACAGGTAGACGACATCTTGTGTAGGTGATGTAATTTGAAGGAAGTCAGTGACCGCAAAGTAGTAGCGGGTGAGAGTGTTGCCAAACAGCATAGGATGGTGGTGTGCAGGATGACGCTGATGGTGAGTAAGGCAAAGGCAGAGCAGAAGACAAAGTGGTGAGAGCTGAAAAAGGAAGAGTGTCAGGTTGTCTTCAAGGAGGAGTTGAAACAGGCTTTGGGTGGTCAGGAAGTGCTTCCAGATGACTGGACAACTACAGCTAATGTGATCAGAGAGACAGGTAGGAGAATACTTGGTGTGTCATCTGGAAGGAGAGGAGATAAGGAGACTTGGTGGTGGAATGAGGAAGTGCAGGAGTATGTACATAAGAAGTGGGACATGGAGAGGACCGAAGAGAGTAAACAGGAGTACAGGGAGACACGGCGTAAGGCGAAAGTAGCGGTGTCAAAGGCCAAATAGAGGGCGTATGATGACTTGTATGCTCGGTTGGAAAGTAAAGAGGGAGAAAATTATTTACACAGGTTGGCACAGCAGAGAAATAGAGATGGGAAGGATGTGCAGCAAGTTAGAGTGATGAAGGACAGAGAGGGAAATGTATTGACTGATGACAGAAGTGTGCTGGGAAGATGGAAAGAATACTTTGAAGAGCTGATGAATGAGGAAAATGAGAGAGAAAAAAGAGTCGATGGGGTGACCGTTGAGGACCAGGAAGTAGCAAAGATTAATAAGGGTGAAGTGAGGAGGGCATTGAAGAGGATGAAGAATGGAAAGGCAGTTGGTCCGGATGACATACCGGTGGAGGTATGGAAGTGTCTAGGAGAGGTAGCAGTAGATTTTCTGACAAGAACATTCAACAAGGTCCTAGAGAGTGAGCAGATGCCGGAGGAGTGGAGAAGTGTGCTGGTGCCCATTTTTAAGAACAAGGGAGACGTGCAGAGTTGCAGCAACTACAGAGGGATAAAGTTGATGAGCCATACGATGAAATTATGGGAAAGAACAGTGGAAGCAAGACTAAGGGCAGAGGTCAGCATTTGTGAACAACAGTTTGGTTTCATGCCAAGAAAGAGCACCACAGATGCAGTGTTTACTTTGAGGATGTTAATAGAGAAGTACAGAGAAGGTCAGAGGGAGCTGCATTGTGCCTTTGTGGATCTGGAGAAAGCATATGACAGGGTGCAGAAAGAGGAACTGTGGATGAGGAGGTCTGGAGTGGCAGAGAAGTATGTTAGAATGGTGCAGGACATGTATGAGAGATGTAAGACAGTGGTGAGGTGTGCTGTCGGTGTGACAGAAGAGTTCAAGGTGGAGGTGGGACTGCATCAAGGGTCAGCTCTGAGCCCCTTCTTGTTTGCTATGGTGATGGACAGGCCGACAGATGAGGTTAAGTAAGAATCTCCATGGACTATGATGTTTGCAGATGACATTGTGATCTGCAGTGAGAGCAGAGAACAAGTGCAGGAAAATCTAGAGAGGTGGAGGTATGCCCTGGAAAGGAGGGGAATGAAGGTTAGTCTCAGTAAGACAGAATACATGTGTATGAATGACAAGGACCCAACAAGAACGGTGAGGTTACAGGGGGCAGATATAAGGAAGGTGGAGGATTTTAAGTACTTAGGCTCAACAATCCAGAGCAATGGAGAGTGTGGAAAAGAGGTGAAGAATCGTGTGCAGGCTGGTTGGAATGGTTGGAGAAAAGTGTCCGGTGTGATAGGCAAAAATGAAAGGAAAAGTGTACAAGACGGTGTTGAGGCCAGCGATGTTGTATGGTTTAGAAACAGTGGCCCTGGGGAAAAGACAGGAGGCAGAGCTGGAGGTAGCAGAGATGAAAATGTTGAGGTTCTCTTTGGGAGTAACGAGGATGGATAGGGTCAGGAATGAGTACATCAGAGGGACAGCACATGTAAGACGTTTTGGAGACAAAGTCAGAGAGGCGAGATTGAAATGGTTTGGACATGTACAGAGGAGGGATAGTGAGTATATTGGTAGTAGGACCCTGAGGTTGGAACTACCAGGCAGAAGGCCTAAAGGAAGACCAAAGAGATGATTCATGGACGTGGTGAAGGAGGACATGAAGGCAGTTGGTGTAAGAGAAAAAGATGCAGAGGATAGGGTGAGATGGAGGCAGATGATTCGCTGTGGCGACCCCTGAAGGGAAAAGCCGAAAGGACAAGAAGACACGTGTACGGGACACACACTTCCTTGTGGTGGTGTAACGTGCTCATGGGGAAAAGATGCTGAATTATTTACACATGGATGTCATTTAACTGCACTGAGGAACTGGATGGTCTGCCACTTGGCATCATGCACATAACATGAACAAATGCTCTTTTTCTTGGGAGGGATATGAATAATCGAAGATTGCAGTATTATATTTTTATACATGTGACTGTCCACCATTGAGTTTTATTGAAAAAAAAAAAAAGGAATGATTTGCGTTGTACTGTCCAGCACTATGTCGACGAAACAACGAAAGGTGTTCTTTTTGTCGTTTTTATCATATTCACACTTGAGTTATCGATTCTTAATCATGTAGTTACGATTTCAGCTCTTGTGTGTATTTCTGAATGCACCACTGTAACCCAGGAATGGTCCATTGAATTGCAAATTCAAGTGTGTGTGTTGTTGAGCAGCTCTGTGTGATTGAAAGATAAGACCGAAGTGTTAAAATGGATCATGTTACATTAAATGTCATTACGCAGCCGTCAAAGTCACCAGTAATTCTGTAGATCAGCTCTGCTGTGTGCTTGAGCCACTGCTGCAACTCTCAGCCGCTGTGGGGCAGCGACATGTGTGCTTATACTCGCCCCCACACAAACACTACACTGTAGTGCTGGTGTAGAGTGTGGAAAAGACGTTGTGGGTGGAGCGGCAGGTTTATGGAGGTAAAGGGCATGGCTCGGGAAGGGGAAGGACAACCTGCTGATCGGCTCGTCTTGGTGCTTACTATAATTCCACTGAGGCTGAAGGCCTAAAGATTAAAACTTGTATCTTGAGGCAGCACAGCAACCAGAGTGGACTTTCTTTTCCACATGAACTTTGTCAGTAGAGCCCTCATGTCATGGCAGTGGTGAGATGTATTTGATTACCTGGTTCTTCTAGTGTGAAGACCTGGGATTAAGACTGTCAGGTCTCCAATCATATGTCTGAGTCGGTGCTGGGCCTGAGCAGATTTGGAGTTAAGATTATTTAACAAGAATTCAACATGGCTTCCAATTGATCGGAGGCACTGCTTAGTGACTTTGTGCACTTGTTCTGTGTTAGGATTGCATGTGAAATAAAGTTCATGTCATGACTACAAACCTGAATGAAGAGCGCAAATGCTGATCAGTTCGGGAATGTTATCATCTGATGTTATTAGCGTCGCTCCTTATGACCTGAAACAGGAATGGAGATTTGGTTCCTTGTTAAATGGTTGTTTTTTTTCTTCTGACCCTGCAGGTGGAGTCTTTTATTTTAGACCAGGAAGATTTGGATAACCCAGTGCTTAAAACGGCGTCAGAGCTGCTCTTATCCAGTGCAGCCGACGGAGCTGATCTCAGAACAGTAGATCCAGAAACACAGGCGCGGCTGGAGGCGTTACTAGAGGCAGCAGGTACGTCCCACCTCTCTCTCTCTCTCTCTCTCTCTCTGTGTGCGTGTGCGTGTCTATTTTGTCTTCTCCCTGTCATGCTCTCCCACACTGTCTCTCTCACTCTCTCTGTCTTTCATGCTCTCTTGTGCTCTCTCTCCTTTCTTTCTTTCTCACTTGTTCCCTCACTCTCAGCCCACCATCAGCTGCCTGTCAGTTCTCACCCACCTGCCTGCCAGTACTCACCTGATTTCTGGGTTATTTTCCAAGCAAATTAGTGCAGTGTAAAGCTGTCCGTTTGTAGCCATCTTTGAAATTCAAAGGCCAAGAATCATGCAGGTTACTTTTTCTCCAACAAAAAACAAACATTTTCTCACCAATCATGTTAGCTGATTGGCCCGTGTTGTTTGTTTGTTTTTCTGAAATAGCACACTTTGTTTAGTGTACACACACTCAAGCAGCCTTCTGGTAAAACATGCAGTGTGTATTTTAGGACTTGGGTAAAGCATGGCTGCAGTGCGCGTTTCTGTTGAGCTGGAAGTGTGGCGTGACGTGACCTGTCATTCACCTGTAGAGCGTCTTGAGGTGCGGGTCTGATTAGCTCGGCCAGGCTGTACGTGTTGGGGCTGTGAAAGGATCCAGGTTTGACCCGGTCCTATAAGCTGATGGATCACTCAGAGCAGCACCAGCAGAGATTAACAGGAACAATAGTTTTCAATACGGCAGCCTCGGGTTTGATCATGACTCAGCAGCGGAATTTAGTCAGCTTTCTGTGCATGCATGCGTGTGCATGCATGCGTATACATACGCGTAATCCTTTGCGTCCATGCGGTTGCCTGTGTGATATTAGTGCAAGCATTGAAATTTCAGAATTTTTGATAATTTTCTTGCTCATTGGTAAAACAGTATGGTTAACCTATGGTTTTGTTTGTCTGATTTTATCTTGCAAACGCAACAGGTTACACTAATGGTCTCCATAATTAAGAGCGTACAGTGAAATAGGCTGATCGTTAGATCCTTCGAATTCTTTAAATGCAACTAGAATAAGTTCCAATTTATTAAATATTTGTTAAGAGTTGATTGTTTTCAGCAGAAGGATCACGATGATTCCTACTTGTAAAATGCTTCCATCTGTGAGACTCGATTTCTACATAAGACCTAGCTTGACAAGCCCTAAAATCAACTGCGCGTAATAATTTTCCCTTGATTCCTGTATCAGTAAAAATAGAGCAATACTAACTGCGAACTGTGGGCGAGTCTAATAAAGCTGTACATGGTACACTCATCAACAATAATTGAATGCAGATGTGATAGTATATTTAATATAGTACATTTTAATAGCAGTATTGCTAGGTATAAAGTGGTTATTAGGCAATTATCAAACATGAGCCAAATCTGATATGAAATATTTTTTTTTGACAATATTATCCTCTACTCGCAAAATACCAATTTAATTAACCATGTTAATTGCTTTTACAGTCACCAACTTGACTTGTCACTTTGTGTGTGAAAGAGAAAAATACACACAGGCCTCAATGTCAGCCATGAATGATTGTATAGGTTATGTGAGGGAAAAAAAAAAGCCCGAACGAATGTTTGTTCACGGGTGAAAATTTGTATTCATATACGAGGCAGTTGGTTTTCGTACAAGTTTTATACAGAGAAATTTATTGCTAGCTTTGGCCAAGCGACTTGGTGATGGTTGCCATTTTGTTTGTTTACATGCATGATCATGTGTGTACTGTGTGCAATATCGTGAGACTTCTCGCTGCTCAATAAATATGGCAGCTCCTTGTAAGAAGGTGAGGTATCAAAATGCGCATGGTGAAAGCGTCTCAGGAAAAACTTTTAAATTGTGGGACTTTCACGACTATTTTGTTGATGAAACTGAAAATGAAGGGGATCAATTAAAACTAATTCAGTGTCAGATCTGCACAGATAATGTAACGGAAATAAGAAGAGAAGCGAGAGGCATAACTGGTCAGGTAGATGAATGTCTTCTTTTCCTTTCGGCTTTTTCCCTTTCTCCGGAGTCGCCACAGCGAATCATCCGATTCACACATTTGATTTAGCAGTTTTTTTTTTTACGTTGGATGCCGTTCCTGTCACAATCCTTTAGCAAGGGACAAACACGCTAATGGCTTTGCAGCCTACTCTTGACGAAAGTCAGCAATGGTTCTTTTACATGCCTCTCACCATAGACAGTGAGGGACATGGCCCGCCTTTGATAACCCAGTTAGCTGCACTGGGGGGACAGTGACAACCCTGTGGGGACTTGAACCCCCAACCTTTGGATCAGCGATCTGCGCCCAATCCACTAGACCATCACTGCCCGTCAGGTAGATGAATCTGATTCTGAGATAAATGAAAGTAATACTTCATTTCATATGTTTGCCATCAAACAAGGATAATCTGAAAAAAAAAAAAAAAAAATCAACTCGAAACATGCATTTTACAATGCTGCTGGGTGGATTCACCATATATTTGGCCTAGTTAATATTGGACTAAATCTTTATCATGTGCACAGTATCAATTTAAATTGATTATGATAAATAAATGGGGGTGGAATGATGAACAGGAATATTGATTTATTCAAAATATCATTATTATAACGATGCCAGTTGGTGTTTTCACATTGTTCATAGTAACTTGCCTCTCGTAGAATGGAAACAATGTTTTTCGAGCATATCTTGCACTGCAGTTTGGTGACGTCACCATCTGATTTTTTTTTTTTTTGGTTTGTTTCTCTCTCTCTCTCTCGCTCTCTCTCTCTCTTCTTCTTCTTCTTTTCCTTTCGGCTGCTCCCTTCAGGGGTCGCCACAGCAAATCATCCACCTCCACCTCACCCTGTCCTCCGCATCTTCTTTTCTGACTCCAACGACCTTCATGTCTTCCTTCACCACATCCATAAATTTCTTCTTTGGTCTTCCTCGAGGCCTTCTGCCTGGTAGTTCCAACCTCAGCATCCTACTGCCAATATACTCACTATCCCTCCTCTGTACATGTCCAAACCATCTCAATCTAGCCTCTCTGACTTTGTCTCCAAAACATCTTACGTGTGCTGTCCCTCTGATATACTAATTTCTGATCCTATCCATCCTCGTTACTCCCAGAGAGAATCTCAACATTTTCATCTCCGCTACCTCCAGCTCTGCCTCCTGCCTTTTCCTCAGCGCCACTGTTTCTAATCCATACAACATCGCTGGCCTCACCACCGTCTTGTACACTTTTCCCTTCATTCTTGCTGACACTCTCCTATTGCACATCACACCAGACACTTTTCTCCAACCATTCCAGCCTGCCTGCACACGCTTCTTCACCTCTTTCCCACACTCTCCATTGCTCTGGATTGTTGAGCCTAAGTACTTAAAATCCTCCACCTTCGTTATCTCTGCTCCCTGTAACATCACCGTTCCTCCTGGGTCCTTCTCATTCACACACATGTATTCTGATTTTCTGAGGCTAACCTTCATTCCTCTCCTTTCCAGGGCATACCTCCACCTCTCTAGATTTTCCTGCACTTGTTCTCTGCTCTCACTACAGATCACGATGTCATCTGCAAACATCATAGTCCATGGAGATTCTTGTCTCACCTCGTCTGTCAGCCTGTCCATCACCATAGCAAACAAGAAGGGGCTCAGAGCTGACCCTTGATGCAGTCCCACCTCCACCTTGAATTCGTCGGTCACACCGACAGCACACCTCACCGCTGTCTTACATCTCTCGTACATGTCCTACACCACTCTAACATACTTCTCTGCCACTCCAGACTTCCTCATGCAAGACCACAGTTCTTCTCTTGGCACCCTGTCATATGCTTTTTCCAGATCCACAAAGGCACAATGTAGCTCCCTCTGACCTTCTCTGTACTTCTCTATTAACATCCTCAAAGCAAACATTGCATCTGTGGTGCTCTTTCTTGGCATGAAACCAAACTGTTGTTCACAAATGCTGACCTCTGCCCTTTGTCTAGCTTCCACTATTCTTTCCCATAACTTCATCGTATGGCTCATCAACTTTATCCCTCTGTAGTTGCCGCAACTCTGCACGTCTCCCTTGTTCTTAAAAATGGGCACCAGCACACTTCTCCTCCACTCCTCCGGCATCTGCTCAATCTCTAGGACCTTGTTGAATGTTCTTGTCAGAAAATCTACTGCTACCTCTCCTAGACACTTCCATACCTCCACCGGTATGTCATCAGGACCAACTGCCTTTCCATTCTTCATCCTCTTCAATGCCCTTCTCACTTCACCCTTACTGATCTTTGCTACATCCTGCTCCTCAATGGTCACCTCTTCTACTCTTTTTCTCTCTCTCTCATTTTCCTCATTCATCAGCTCTTCAAAGTACTCTTTCCCTCTTCCCAGCACACTTCTGTCATCAGTCAATACATCTCCCTCTCTGTCCTTTATCAATCTAACTTGCTGCACGTCCTTCCCATCTCTATTTCTCTGCTGTGCCAACCTGTATAAATCATTTTCTCCCTCCTTACTTTCCAACCTAGCATACAAGTCATCAAACGCACTCTGTTTGGCCTTTGACACTACTACTTTTGCCTTACGCTATGTCTCCCTGTACTCCTGTTTACTCTCTTTGGTCCTCTCAATGTCCCACTTCTTCTTAGCTAACCTCTTCCTTTGTACACACTCCTGCACTTCCTCATTCCACAACCAAGTCTCCTTATCTACTTTCCTTCCAGAGGACACACCAAGTACTCTCCTACCTGTGTCCCTGATCACATTTGCTGTGGTTGTCCAGTCATTTGGAAGCACTTCCTGGCCACCCAAAGCCTGTTTCAACTCCTCCTTGAAGACAACACGGCACTCTTCCTTTTTCAGCTTCCACCACTTTGTCTTATGCTCTGCCTTTGCCTTTTTCACCTTTCTCACCATCAGTCATCCTGCACACCACCATCCTATGCTGTTTGGCAACAATCACCTGCTACTACTTTGCAGTCACTGACTTCCTTCAAATTACATCGCCAACACAAGATGTCGTCTACCTGTGTGCTCCTACCTCCACTTTTATAAGTCACCCTATGCTCCTGTCTCTTCTGGAAGAAAGTATTCACCACAGCCATTTCCATCCTTTTTGCAAAATCTATCAACATCTGTCCTTCTGCGTTCCTGTCCTGGATACCAAACCTGCCCATCACTTCCTCGTCCCCTCCGTTGCCTGTACCAACATGTCCATTGAAGTCTGCACCAATGACCACTCTTTCACCTCTGGGGGTACTCTGCATCACTTCATCTAAGTCACTTCAGAATCTCTCCTTCTCTTCTAGCTCACATCCTGCCTGTGGGGCATAAGCACTAACAACATTGAGCATTACACCTTCAATTTCTAACTTGAGACTCATCACTCTGTCTGACACTCTTTTCACTTTTAGAACATTCCTGACAAACCCCTCCTTCAAGATGACTCCTACTCCATTTCTCTTCCCATCCACACTGTGATAAAATAGCTTAAACCCTGCTCCTAAGCTTTTAGCTTTGCTACCTTTCCACCTGGTCTCCTGAACACACAGTATGTCCACCTTCCTCCTCTGCATCATGTCAGCCAGCTCTCTACCTTTTCTTTGCATTGTTCCAACATTCAAAGTCCCCACTCTCAGTCCTAGACTCAAGCCTTTCCTCTTCTCTCTCTGCCTACGGACACGCCTCCCGCCTCTCCTTCTTCGACCAACAGTAGTCCAATTTCCATCAGCACCCTGTTGATTGACAGCACTGATGGCGGTCGTTGTTAACCTGGGCCTCGACCGATCCGGTATGGGGGTAATACTTCTGATTTGCATCGTAAATATTTGGCATTGGTTTTACGTCGGATGCCCTTCCTGACACAACCCTCTGCATTTCTCCGGGCTTGGGACCGGCATGAGGGGGAGAGACACTGGTTAGCCCAAACCCCCTCATGCCGCCCCCCCCCCCCATCATGGCTGCATTTCGCTTACACATATTCATACAGTGGTACCTCACTGTACAAAATTAATCCGTTCCAGCGCCTTTTTCATAACCTGCATTTTTTTGTAAGTTGAACCGCATTTTCCATGTAAAACGCGTGATTCGTTCCAAGGCTCCCAATACGACCCCATAAACCCTTTTAAAAATTATAAAAGTCTACCTTTTAAGACCTTCTGCTTCAGTATCGTACCGATGGTAGACGGGTTTGGCCATATTCCTTTGCGATATCACGAGCCCGCTTCCTCTTTTCACTCGCACCAGAAATCACACACACGTGTGTGTTGACCGTGTCTTCTGAGCAGAGTTATAATCTTATAAATGTTTATGGAAGGTTAAAAGGCTGAGTAAAAAAAACAGTATCTCTGTCTTTGACACGAAAGGCATTATAGGAGATGCAGCTCCATAATAGCCAATGGGAGGAGCCACATCATCCCTCCTAGCCAATGGGAGGCCAGTGGGGCGGGATGTTGAGAGAGCCAATGTGAGGGAGCTGCATCATCCCTCATAGCCAATGCGAGGGAGCTGCATAATCTCTCCTCGCCAATGGGAGGCCAGTGGGGCGGGATGTTGGAAGATCATCAATGGGAAAGCAGCTCATGCATTGTTTTAAGGGCACGTTTGGCTTGTTTCGTAAGGAGATCTTGTTTCATATACAGAGACAAAAAATTTCTGAAAATGTTTTTCGTAACCTGGATTTTTCGTTTACTCAGACTATCGTAAGGTACCACTGTATATATAAAAAGTGCTGTATGTGCCACATGTGAGACGCTACATCATAACACATGTAATCGCCACGTGTCTTTAAGATTTCAGTTGACACGTATGCCTATGAATTTTGGATATGTTTCCCCGCAAACTCAATCTGAACACACGCTAGATGAATCAGCTGAAGATGTCGCAACAGGCCGTTACATTTTCTGCTTTCCAAGAACGAAACCGATGTATTCATATCTTCTAGATACCGAACACAAAAAAATTAAATTCATAAACATAACAAACCCTTCAACCATTGTACTCTGCATGTCAAATTAACCATTTCCAAGAATTTCAAAACAGGAAACCGATTGCACGACAAACTGTTAATTCGCTTCAGATTTCGAGTCCTGTTCGTACAGGTCTCCATCGTCCCCTCCATGTCGTTTCGAAGATTTTCTGGGTTCGTGGAGTTTATGAAAGCTGCTTTGTCCTCTGCTCTCTTTGCGTGTGGGTATGTTGATATGATGAGGATTTTGTTGTTCATATGTGACGCAGTGTTGGTGCAGGTTACACAGGTATTTTTGAATATTCTGCTTGGCAGACCCTTACTTGTTCTTGGATGATGATGATGATCCCTTCGTTTAGATTTAATTCTTTCTGATTTAAGTGAACGTTAAACTGTTTGTGCTGCTGTGTAGGGTGTTGATGGAACGGAGTTCTATTTATC